>JAFELO010000550.1:27634-160486 GCA_017140195.1 Eumaeus atala | reverse complement strand
TATAGCGATTCTGCAATATAAACTATATTGCAGAATCGCTATCATTTCCTTGTCGTTCAAAATACAATCTCTTTCAGAGAGTCACTAAATAAGGCCCAAAATGTGATGTTATTATTTGTCTTTTTGATGATTTGCTGGAATGGTTGGGGTAAAAAAACACTTCTACTTGGTAGCAGAAAAGGCATTATGGACACTGCTTTACGTTCAATAACAAAGAAACTGTACGCCAACCCTAACGAGTAATGGTGGTCAAAGGTTCACGAGACTGCACTGCTTTCCAACTTTCACCGTGACTTATCACCGAAGTAATGACAATCTGTGCCGAGATAATCATCTCATCAATTATTTATCACTTATATCCTAGATAATAATCGGTTGCTCGTGAAATTTTTATAAGGGGAGTGTCATTGATGGAGTGTAGTAGAATCGAGTCGCGATAACCGCGAATTTTACTTAATACCAATGTCAAGTAATGTATGTTTCGTGGTCGTATTGTATAAATCGCCTTATTATATTACGGCTAGCATTTTTCATGAACAGGGTCTCGAATTGCGCACGCAGATGGGTTGCCTTCCTATCCTTCTCCAATGGGTCATTAGCATTTTTCTTAGTTTGTTCAAGCATTCCAATCATGTAGATACTGTCTTCCGCTTTGACGTTGGAGTAAAATTGGAATAACTTCCCACTACTCCTATTTTATTTAAATTGAGCTCCCAAGACGATTTTGGACTTTTTCTCGCTTAGCATGATATTTTAATTAAAGTGGTTGCCGCTGTCAATCCTACCGACACAGGAGTAGGCGTGGGAACGATTGAAGAGCCAAGTCGCTTTGGGCTTCTATGCTATGAAACAGTTTCATAATTCACACCATATACACTTACACATGTTGCGCCTCGTGGATTTAGATCTGATGGTAATCATAAGGTGCTACTACTCGTATCGTAACTCAAACTAGTTCGTGTAAACATTTTCTAATCTGGTAAAACCCAAGTCTTTGCTAATGTATACAACTTTGCACTTATAGTACATATATAGCATTCACATAAATACTTTTACAGCTCTTGACTATAATCATGTCCTATATCTCTTTGTGTTTGTGTCAAATAAATGAAATCAATAGCTTACGTCAAGTAGCCAGCATACAATACTGCTTGCTACAATAAACATGTTGCGTATAATTTGTAGTAAAAACACTTTAATGAACCTTTTATTAGAGCACGAAGATATACTTTTAATTAATTACCTAACAGTCCGGATTCTAATACATTTCATTACATCACGGTCCGGATTCCAACGATGATAAATACGACAAAAACACAACACCATTTTTGCCAGTCTATATAATAGCAGTCATTGACCAACTATTTACAAGCCGTCGTCTACAGATCTTAAAATCAGAAGTATGTAATACACATATATGTTAATTGTTGTTCAGTCCGTCCCGAATTCGCATGCATATTTCACACAATAAGGCAAATATCATTGATTTACAGAAATAAAAATTATAAATTTATGGTAATGAAATATATAATTCATGATAAATTTGTGTCATACCAATGTCTACCGGGATAGCTAGCTGGAAGTAATTTCTGCAGGAAAAGAGGATTTACTTCGTTATTTTTTTCACAACTTATCGGTTTACACTATCGTAGTTTCATAATGATGAAAACGTTTTAAAAAAAGATATCAAAATCAAATAGTCGAGGTTTCTAAAGGTAAAAGAGCTTTGAAATCGTTCCAGTAGTTTCGGGGCCTATTCCATGCATACAAATAACAATTAGTATATTAGGTATTGTTCGACCGTTCACCAAGTGGGAAGAGGATCTCCGTGCAGTAGCTGGTCCGGGATGGACGCGAGTAGCAGAAGATCGGTCGCCGTAGCGTTAAATGGAAGCGGTCTATGACCAGCAAGGGTTGGTAATGATGATGATGACTACGATTATTAATATGTCATAGTGTTGCCTTACGCTACATCCAATTCTTATATCGGGTTATATAGACTCGCAAAACGTATATGAAATTGAGAGCCAATGCTTTCAGATGACTATTCATCTTTTAATACCGGTACGACGTGAGCATGATGTCTACCACGCAGGTGGCGGTAACTTCGATATAATTCTTTATAAAATGAAGATTCACAACGCAAATTAGGGTCAAAGAGCCAAACGACTACATTACATTAGTTCTTCTTGAACGCAGACGTGTATCTGCGCACGCGCAGCGCTCGTGGCGCACGCCTGCACGGTTTTGAAACTGACTACACATTCATGCACTATTTGTGGGCACACCGGTTTTCACTCTTTACATTTTACATGTTACATGATGTACAACCCTCAGTACATGCGTGCCCTGGCATTTTGATCTGAACCTGCTTTATGACTGTTGTAATTTGGAACTTGTTGAATCGGAAAGTGCATATGGCGAGAGGTCAATTAAGTCCATGATTATGTTTGGCAACTAGGAAATACTATAACGCGATGTTATTCGATGGACAACGTCGCCTAGGCTGTAACGGTTAGACGAAAGACTGCCAATGCTTGGAAAGCACCACTGACTCGATCGTCAACTTTATCCACAGCCGGACGACGTCCACTGAGGGACATGGGCATTCCCTATAGAGCACCATAGGCCGCGGTCACGAGCTACTTGCATCCAGCGGCTCGCCATCACCTTCACTAAGTCGTCAGTCCACGTGGTAGGAGGCGCTCTAACACTCCGACTTGCAGTGGGTGGTCGACGCCTTACGGTCCCAACGGTTATTGGTTTATCGTCGTTAATCGTTGTTTACCTTATACTGGAAATGGTTGATATAATCTTTGTATTGAGACTTAATGTATTGTTTATTTGCTATTCAAATATTTTTTAAATAATAAAGATATGTTCCAGATTTTAAAAAAGTGGGACACAAGAGGAGGTAAATGATACTTCACACAATCAATATCGACAGTTTTGCGAGTCGATCAGAATTGCCAAGGTCATAAATCTTGCGCATTTTCAGCCACGTGTCAATTCACTATACATGTCTACCTTATTAGTGTTTATATCTGCTGATTACTCTATTTTTCTCTTCCTCTGTGTTGTTTGCGACTAAGTTTTTCCATATCCTATTTATTCTTGAGACATTAAGTTTACATATCATCTTTCAAACAAACGATTACAAAGTAAGCTATAGTGAGAATAAAAACCAAAGAAAATTGTCCGTCAAACATATTCACTTTCGAATTCTTAAACCTAAAATAATGAAAAACAAAACAATACAACCTCCATAAAGTAGAGCATAATATAGTCACAGATAAGAAATGTTATCTATCACAAATATTAAATCACCTCGGTGGAAGATGCATTATATCGTTTCAGAGAGACACTACTACTAGAACTATCATGTATTTTCTCTGTTGATAGATACATCATACTGCACAAAGAATAATTTTCGCCGGTTAAAATTAAAACGACAACACTATATACCAACTATCATTCCCATGAATTTCACTTCAAATTAATTAATTAAAGATTTAGACACAGCTGTACACCTTTTGTGTGAAAATTAACCTTTATCATTTTGAAAATAAAGATTATTTTTATTCAATGCCTAGTGCTAAACAACTGCATGCTGATATGAATTCTATGTCATTAGTAATAAAAATAAGTTTACTTTGTATGGTGGATGTCGACCGTGGGATGTTTGTATATCATAGGACTTTTCTCATAAGCGTGATTTCTATGATTCAGTGTGTTTTGTTGTGAGGCGGCCGGTGCGATAATCTGGTGCTATTATGTGCCGCGCCTCTCACGCCGTTCGTGATCGTAGTTTCGAATGTATTGCACTATTGTACTGCTTTTTACACGTCCACATTCAGTAGCTAAACGGTAACAACATCCATTATATGGTTAAATTGAGCAATTGTGTAAAAAGTATCCGTTTACTGTTGGTACAAGAGGTGTTCCTGTAAGTGCGTTCCTGTAATGAAATAAACAGGCTTAAGAAATAAAAAAATGCGTTTCATATATTTAAATGTCGCTAAAAAATTTAACGCAGACTGATGATATTAATGGCATTAAAACAGAGTGTTTCTTCGAAATGCGTTGCAGTCAAATAGCGCCAGCAATATAGCGGTGAAATATGCTACTAGAACGATGAACACGTGAGCGGGAAGACACAGATAATTGACGCTGTTTGTTTGATTTACGTAATAAACGTTTGAGGCTTATGATGAAGTGACGGTTATTCACCGCTATTTTATGGCCACTGTACAATGATACCCCTTTCGTATGGACAAAAAAAATCTTGTGAGGTTATGTTTGCGTCATAAATGGACAGCTACTTTCAATATTTTTTATTTATTTACATTATTTTGAGCTTGCTACGGGCAAGGCTTGGATTGCTGGATTTCCCTATATTATAAAAGCCTAATGCTTATAGTGAAATTTAAAGATATTTCGATACGTATATTACTGCATTGATTGAGTTTTTACCTTGTAACATGAATACAAACAGGCACTAACCGTAATGATTGATAACCTGCTGTTATTACTGGTACAATGTAATCCACAATATGCTACAGTTATTTCAAACTAACATTCTGTTTAAAAACGATTACACGACGAGAAACTCAATCAAATTGTTACGGCAAATATTGACCATTCGGTAATATGTGCTTAGGCTGGCAATAAATACGGTTACAATAAAAAATAAAAAATGTAACATTTTAATTTGGAATCTGACATTTTCAGAAGATTGTTCATTGTGTTTTCTCATATTGGCGCTTATACATTGTACAATATATTGCTACATTAAAATGAAGTGGGGCGATATAGGGAACAGAATCGCTATGACTGCATTTCACAAAGAGATAGGTATGGAGCAGAAGGCAATTTTTAAAACTCTGCATATACTTAGTGTATTAGTCAAATGTTTGTGTACCGGGCTATTAATAGGTACAATGAGGCTTCCTCTGTTTGTGGCAGAAAAAGATCTGGCAGTCCACGTGGTGTTCGTGCAAAAAAGGTGGTATATTTGCAGCCTGTAATAGACGCACGGGTCATTTCTTGACTGATAAATTAAAGATGAATATGGGGGTAAAATGAAAACAACTACTGAAGCGTTACGCAGAGGGAGGTCACAGAAAAAAAAGTTTTTTTTTTAAGAAACATAATTCCAGTTATGGTTTGGTGGTGTGTTATCTACGAAGGAATAACTAATCCAATTTTTGTGAAAATGGTATCAATAACCAAGTATGGTCCTTCCGGCAGGACACGGCGCCTGGTCATTGAGCTCAGTCCACGCAGTTTTGGTTGGAGGTGAACGTCTCAGACTTCATCAGAACAGAAGACTAGGGGTCGTTCAGATCTTAATCAGCTGGATTATGTCTTATAGTCTAATTTAGAGAGTACAATTTGTTAGAGAGTACATAAAAGATAACTTGAAGTCCCTAAAGCAATCCATAGAATTGGCAGTGAAGTATTTCCCCATGGAGAGAGTGTGTGCTTCTTTTGATAACTGGTCTATACATTTAAAGGATTGTAAGCCAATCTAGACCACTTTGAACAAGCTTTTTATTTTTTTAATTGTTTTGTATTTGTGCATTAAACCGTGTTGTAATACATGCTATTTGCATTTTATTTTTACATTATTTATGGCTAGACTCGGTAATCATCATTATCATCATTAGTAGTATCCACCCCGGGCAGGCCACTGCAGAAGAATCATCTTATATATGTCGAAGTCGGATTGTCTAAATCGCTGTAATTCATTACGGCTCGCAATTTTAAAAAACAGGACTGTGTTATTTTGTGGTGGGCCAACGGTTAGCCACACTGAACACGCTGAGCGAATTTGCGCCAGAAAGAGTTTTGGCGTTATATGACATTCAATAAGGCAGCTAGCCTTTTTGAAATAAAGTAAATCATTATCCACCATTTTGACAAGTTTTAGTTCCTAATTTTAACACTCGTAGCGTTGCTTTGATATGACAGAGAAACTATGACCAGGTAAAGTAGGCACGAGTGTTTAGGTGGGAGCGTAGCTCCCGACTAAGCCTTTATATATTAGCACTCAAATTACTATTACTGGCTAAAATCAAGGGATTTAATTAGGCTAAAAGTCTGCCGCCTTTTTCAACAGCGTCTCGCAATGATAGTCCGGCTTATCGTTAGCCCGTCACAAAACAAAACGGCCCTGTTTATGAAAATGACTAGACGTAATGTTATACGGCAATTTTAACACAACGACTACGACATATGTATATAAGCCCCGTCTTTAACTTGAGCAAAAGCATGCCCTATCAATCCTGTTACGTCTGATAACGTATGACTTTGCCAAACACACTCACACCAGGTAGTAAAATGTTGTCCTGTTGCCTGCAGATCCGGGATCCTCCACTAATAGCGGTTGAAGGCTTCCGTAGGGGTTTAGTTGGTATTGCTACCCAATAGCCGAGTCCAACATAGGTTTGGGGGTCGACCCGGGCTCTCAGATATCATGCGTAAATGCATTCCCCTTCGTCACCAAAAAAATAAAAGGTAGTAAAATGTTGCTTAAGCGATAAATATCTATATCGAAATAATATTTTTTCTACTCGAATTGTAGTTCCTGAGGCTAGCGAGTACAATGGAACATAACCCTTCTGTAGGTTTGCATTAAAGCATAAAGTCTTTAGAAATTATAATATATTAGGATATTAAGGTTAAAAAGTAATACTTAAAACATACTTACTTCGGACAAAACCACATTCAAAAGTTATTATTTCCATAGTCTATGTGTTATTTTGATATAAAAGCTATATTATTGTAAAGTTTCATTAAAATACATTCAGTCGTTTCTACGTGAGAGAGAAACAAGCATCTGTCCATACTTACAAACTTTACTCATTGGAGGGGGCGGGGGGGGGGGGGAACAGCAACGCAACGGTTTAGTAATTATGTGGATGTCCATGGGCGTCGGATAGATTATTACTCGACACAAAAGTGCAAAACGGAACTAATTGGTCTAATACGGACCATAAGAGCTCGTCGATGATGCTACTTGACTCAATACGCGCAAGTTTCACATTAAGTAATAAAATTTAATTTCAATACAATACAGTTTTCACCACATTAACGTGTAATGTGACCCACATATCCGTAGGCACACAATAACTCCCCATAGATCTCATAAGACTTTCTACGAGTTAACTTATTACCATAATGTAACGGCATTACAGAAATAATTATAGTAACACAAAAAGAGTACAATTTATACTACATTTATTTAGATTTTTATATTAGGTATAACATTTATACCATATTATAACTTAAAGTACTAAAATTATCTATGAATTGGGCAATAATTTTATTCTTGATATGGATATTTTCGTTTGTTATATTTGTCGCCCGTGACCATGGTTGCTGTAAAGCTTCTGAAATGCTGTTCTAGTTAAGTAATTAAATAAACCGCGATAAAATCTGTGAAAGTAGTTTTGTTGTAATCTTCCACCATGCTTCCATATTTCTCGACGTTTCTCGTCCACTGCATCTGCCGCAGTGCGGGTCGTCGACTCCGACAAAAACCCGGGAAGTATCACATCATAACGCGGTGTGAACAAGAAGATTCCTGTGGAATCATTCCGCGTCGATTGTTGACTTTTTTGTACAAACAACAGTTGTTTAATGGAGGGAACGTATGGAATGATTATGGTTCTATTGTCAAGTATTTCTCAATTGTTACAAGCGCTGGTATGATTCCGGTTTCTAGACTAGGAAAATGGTTCTTACAAAAAAAAAATTTAGAGATATTATAAAAATATCGTGAAGTCCTGGCTATATTGTTTTAGTATCTAAAACAATATAGCCAGGACTAAAACAATATAGCCAATGTCATTAACATAAGGTGTATTTGAAACTTTAGATTCGTTCAACATAAATTTTGGTTAAACAACATGAAGAGGCGTTTAAGAAAACGTAACTTTCGGAACCGTGTGTGAGTCCCGTAAAGTTTCTCTTCCATGAGGTCGCCTTCGTCATTTTTTTCGTCATCTGTTGCTCTCTTTCTATGTTAAAAAATTACATGAGTACGTAGTTTAATAAAATAAATAAATAAATGGAATTTATATTTGAAATATTTCACTTTTTTCCATTCATTGCTTACCACAACATGCCTAAATATTGAGAAAGCAAATTAGTGTCATCGAAATACATTTAAATGGCGGTTGTTGAATATACACAAGAGTGAGAAATATAATTACATAATTATTAACAACATAGATATAGCTATATATTATCATCGTGATATAAATTGTTATTGAGTTGTGCTATCATCTTGGTGCTAATCGGTAATGCAATGGTAAATACCGATCTCCACGTTACGTCACACCTCATTACAAAAGTTACATCGTATTACAAGTGTAAAAGTCAAGTGAGATGTTAGTGATGATGAAAACGAAAGTTGTGCGACTGGTTTTTAGATGGATCGAACGATGGACGATGTTTGCACTTTAAGATCATAAAATAAATTATGCGTGTGCGTCAATACATGACAATTTGAGTCCTATAACCACTCGAAGTAAATATAGTTATTTCAAGGCAAAAAAAAAATCATCTTTTGAATTTTACAATTAGTGACAGATAGAATCATGTGATTGAGAGATTCAAAGATTAATTGAGTTGCTTATGGAGTAGGAAAATATCCAGGAATAAATTGGAACAAAATCCCCCTTTTCTTCACACATTAGGTGTATCATCGTCAAAAGGAGTGTTTGTTTGGTTTATTTTATTATCATTATCCCGGACCGGCTACACGGAGATCGCCTTCCCACCTGGTGAACGGTCGACCAACACTTCGCTTTCCTAAACACGGCCTCCACTCCCGAACCTTACTGGCCCATCTGCCATCTGTTCTTCTGAGTGTGTGACCAGCCCACTGCCAATTCAGCGAGCCTGTTCGTCGCGTGATATCGGACACTTTAATTCTCAGCCTTATGATTTCGTTACGAATTCTATTGGACATATATACAGAATATCGGCGTAAACCCTTGCGCAGGGAGACTCACATACTGTGCCTGCTGCATCAGGTACTCTTTAATCCTGCATCCTCGCAGTACTTAAAAGAGCACTTTGAGTTTCTAAGCTCTACGCATGAGCGTCAATTGCGTTCAGAGCATAACTTGTTACTAATATTCCAGCTCACTCATCTACCACTTACAGCAAATCTTTTGCAGTACGTGCTTCACAGCTGTGGTATAATTTACCACTTAGTATACGTAGTTCGCCATCATGAAACATATTTAAAAAACGTTTAAAAGATCACTACGTATCTTGCATGTGTCTTAAGACACGTTAGCATTCAGATATCGTAAAATTCACTATAAATTTAAGTATAACTATATAATATGCATTTCATAACATTATATTGTAAATATTAACATTATAACCTGTATTGTTATATTAAAATACATTATATATTGTATTATGTTCTATATATTTTTATGCATATTTGTTTTGTGCTTGTTCTTTAAATGTAATTTACAAAAAGGCAGTCTGGAAGAAATTGCTTTTAAGGAATAAGTCTGCCTTTTGTACACTTACGTAATCTTATTTCTTTTTTTTTCTTCCTCTTGTATTTGTCGTTCTTTTTTTGTGATGTAATAAAGAGTATATGTATAGCATCATATACATATATTGCCCTCCTTTACTCCTCCCATCCCATGGGTCACCGGCCACTCACAAACTGCACGGAACAGACACCAAAGATGTCAAATGACAGATATTCTGTTAGGCTTGATGCGGTTTTTTGGTAGCCGATGGCCCTTTATAGATATGGAGAAAAGGAGGGCAAACCATCTGAATAGTAGTTTTGGTCGTTATCGTAACCTGTCGAGTATTATTCATACTAGGTTCAGCTTATTAAAAATATAAACTATAAGATGTCGGGCAGTATTGAGGCCTACAAACGGAAACAAGTAATTATTTTGTTCACTTAATTAGTAGTACAATCATAAGACAGGGTGTCATGTTAAATCACTCAAGTCAAATAAACAAGTACAAAAATGAAAGCAACTAGGTAAAGGTCGGCTGCTGTTTTTGGCTTGTCTGTCCTCGCAAAATAAGTCACAGGCAACAACTTACAAAATTTAACACGACCGCTCTAATCGCAGCCCACTCGCATGGGCACTCGGTAACGGATCGGGCATGGCAATAAAGTAAAAATTGTAAGGACACACGGATGTCAAGATGGCAAGACAATACTCATACACATTCATACGATCAGCCCTTCACTCATCAACATGATGAGTGATCATGTTTACCTAATCCCGCTGTTGTAAGGACACACGGATGTCAAGATGGCAAGACAATACTCATACACATTCATACGATCAGCCCTTCACTCATCAACATGATGAGTGATCATGTTCACCTAATCCCCCTGTTGTAAGGACACACGGATGTCAAGATGGCAAGACAATACTCATACACATTCATACGATCAGCCCTTCACTCATCAACATGATGAGTGATCATCTTCACCTAATCCCCCTGTTGGATGATGCGGATTCTTGCAAACATGTAACAGCTTTCACGCCGGTGTCAAGTGACACATAAATATTTACCAGTACATGGCGACTGAATTGGGTGTACAGCGAAACTAAACTACTAAACCAAAGGCTAAAAAGAAACGACGTTCAAATTAGAATCATCTTAGAACCTCAATATATATTTAATTATTCAAAGAAAATCATGATCATATCCAGTTGCTTTTCCTATATACTTTACAGTTGCAAAATAAGACATTAGTCTTATTTTTATGATTATTTAGGTTTAGTGGGAATGTATTGTGGGATTCACTAATTGTTCCATGAGAAGAGGTCAGTACACCGAGACATTGTTTACACAGATGAGAGTCTAATTATGCAATGCCTTATATAACGAGAAACACAATAACATTCAAGATCATGACTGTTCTCGAACTTCCTGAGTCTTTGTTTATAAATCACAAATTTGATAGCTGAGACTTTGGAATAACTCATGAAAACTCAAAATAACTTTTTTTTTTATGTACGGGGGAAACGCAGTCAGCGGAAAGTAAGATCCTCATGTATTGTGTGCGTATCATGCCTCAGGATAGTGTACGCTCACTAAAAGCTTTATGAGTTTTGGACACAGTTCGAAGTGTTCTGAATCTGTAAGGCAACAGGACAACTCAACAAATCAACATCCTGAGAGACTGCCGCCACTTAGAAAGAGGTGTTGACCCGGTCCACGTGTTAGTCCCACCAACATCTGGATAGAGTGAGATCTCGCCCTTTGTTTCATAAGTAAGTGCATCTCCTGTTCCTGCCGTTTAGTCCCTCTCTTCATTTAGTTACTTTACCAAAGCTTCTCCGAGGTTCACCTTGGGGGTTATAAATAGCTTAAGGTTCAAAAACTCCGATACGTTTCATCGCAAGACGGGGCACCTCGAAGCAACATCAGCCATCACCAAACCGTTTTATTCATGACAAAAAAAATACCTTCCCTAAACTATTTTTCAAATTCCACAGTAAATATGAGCAGAAACCGTCTGCGCTTTAGGTAATCTCCATCAATACGAAATGAAATATTGTATTATTATATCTGTTAAGAGCTCATCACGACTACACAAAAGCTTGACATCAGTACAACAATAAGCCCGTATCGTGTGCTTCGACCATCACACGTGACATAAGTTTATTTCGTTACCCACCGCGACGGCCGACCACTCTTACCCTCGTCGGCCCAGTTACTTCATGGAGATCGCCGTTACACCTTATTGGCGATCGTGCGATGAACATCTTAGATAAATTTATAAATCTGGTTTCAATTTCTAAGTAACGTGAATCAACCGATTGTCGAGTATTTTAGTGTTTGTAACTAGCAATTCTCTGACTGCTTTTGAGAGAAAAAGAGAGAGAAAGAGAGAGAGTTTCCGATTGATGACGACCGATTGACGATCGATCCGTAAATTTATCAAGACGAGTAAATCCCCTCCTTCCCAGCAATACGCCAGCGGCCCTGCAGTGAGCTGGAGATACCTCCCAGCATCGGCTCAATTCATTTGCAATTCATCATGGCGGCACTAAATTTTAATTAATTTCTACTTTAGGACCTTACCTTGTAGGATTAGCGGCCTTCTGGTGTCTTGGGAGTATGATCAGTCCTTTGCCACGTGGTATTATTCTGTAGATAATATCTACATAACTCTGTGAACCTTATTGTTTCCTCTGCATTGTCCGATCTTTCCCCGGAACACCGGAACTCAAGTACGTAATTATTTCCTAATAACATAATTGCTATGTTATCTCGATTTGAAAGTAAACTTGGACTTATAAAATCTATTGTTGGTAAATGTGCAACATTTTTAAGATTTCGAATGTTGATATAATTCAAAAGCTTTTTTTGGTACCAAAAAGGTTGCAATTTACCATGATTGCGACTGTGTCTGTATATTATATAAAAGCTTGTGAAAAGGGTTTAATTCTTGTAAATACAATTAGCGCTTCGTGGAAATGGCAATGAATGTTGGTACTGGGGAAGACCAAGCCTGTCATACCATGATCAGACGGATCGGGTACCGTCTGAAGGTATCAAGAGCATGAAGCATTCATTACCCTCTTCATGAGCACCGGCACATGAAGAGGGTAATGAATGCGGAAAAAGCAAAGCAAGTATGTAAGGATCGCCGTATGTGGCACTCCGTTCTCTACCTATCCTGATCTGGCTTGAAGATGTGTTGTTTTGTTGGAAATAGCATAAGACTGTGTCACGTTACGAGCGGATTCTGAGTAGCCGGTGGCCCATTCGGGGGCCAAAGGAGGGCAACGTATCGACAAAGTAATTATGTGGATGTTCATGGGCGTCGGTAGTCGTAAAAATGCCCCAATTTTCACGTTTGCCACCCTAATCTAAAAAAATATTTTAATTAAAATATTATTGACATTTCTTTCTAAGACTGAAATGAAATTTATGCATAACTACCCCAAGTTGCCATCTATCTTATGGGAATTATGAATTTCATTCGCGTAGAAAAATACTTTCATTTATTTCATGTAGTTTATACAAGTATGCGCCAAGCTTCAGCCAAATCCGTTTAGTATGTAGAACTTGCGTGAATGCAAAAAAAATAGATAATATCGCATTCATAATCTACATATGTATGGAGTAAGTCAGCTGTCTACGTTGAGCAGCAATATTGTCGATCATGTTTTAGATTATTTGACGGGTGCTTAACAATAACTATTAGTATTTAGCAATCACAAAAAATAAAATTATCTGTAAGTGGTAGCTGCATTTTAACCAATTTGGTTTTATTTTACCGGGAAAAAACTATCGCTTACACAATCGACGCTGTCTCACGTTTCGCGCCATTTGAGTTTTTGGTGGCCTATTGGGTAGGAAAAGGGAAAGAGGGCAATACGTACACATAACCTATAGATACTTATAGGCTTCGGCAGTCGTCAAAAGGCTTAAGGCTTTTGACGACTTTTTAAGGTCCTCTTACGCAGTAAAAAGTTACATAGAAAAAATTTAAGCAAACCAAAATGATATATTAAAGTGACTCTGATCCAAGTGAGTACCTATAGTATAGCTAATTACCTGGACAGGTTCCGCTCAGATCATGTTCTCAACATGACACTAGCGCTTCCTATTTATTTACATAATTTGTTTCCTGCTCGTTTCCCTGAGTTTCCCATTACCAGCCTGTAACTACTATAATTTTACATCTGGTTACTTTCTCTTTTTAAACTAGATAATGCTAGGCCTGATCGGGGAAAATACTGATAGGAAGCATGATATGGTTTGCCAGATTACACATTTAGAAATGTTCCCTTTGGATTATGTTATTATTTGAAAGTGCGCAATATTGCCTGGCATGTTTGGACATTTGCGACCGGAGCGAAGGTGTACCTTCGTTTCAGCTACGAGTCTGATATTTTAACACATTTCAAATTATATTTCAACTTAACATAAGTTAACATTACAATTGAACTACGTTATCAATCGAATCATGGCGTATAGATATTGACAAACAAATGAAAAACATAGTCTCAAAACAAGTTAGGGATAAATTTTATAATTACTTTGTAATAATCCTATGTTATTACCAATAGTTTTAAAATTTTAATTGACAGAAAAGCCTGAGAATTCATAAATATAATAATACTGAAAGGCCTAAGATAAGTCCTGGCCACGGTAGCGGCCACGGTAACGTTGGAACATGGGGTGCTAAGAATCTCCGGGCTACGGATCGGTACCACCGATTTGACCTGGCTACGTATAACGGATGAACGCTCAGACTAGGTAATTTTCTTGCTATATTAAAAATATAATGGGGTGGGTATACTGTGTGTAACTTACGTTACCACTAACTATCCGCCTACCTCAGGTTCTCCGGCATTCTTTTTTTTCCTAGACCGGTCAACGTCGATGGTGCTATTCTCGATGTTGTGGACGAATACACCTACCTCGGGCAACTATTGCAATTAGGTAGATATAACTTCGAGAAAGAAGCCGAGAGAAGGACTTAGATGGGTTGGGCAGCATTCCGGTAGCTTCGTCACATTCTTACGTCGCCTATACCGCAGAGCTTGAATACAAAAGTCTTCAACCAATGCGTTCTCCTCGTGATGACACATGGGGTCAAAACATAGCCTCTTAATTCAGGACTGGTCCGGAAGTTTTCGATAGCTCAACAAGCCATTGAATGTGCTATGCCTTGTGTTTCTCTGTCCGACAGAATTCGTAAGAAGTCATAAGGCCGAGAACTAAAATATCGGATATCACGCGACGAATAGGCTCGCTGAAGTGGCAACGGGCAGGTCACATTTAGAAGAACCGATGACAGATGGACCAGAAATGTTCTGCAGTGGAGGCCGCGTCTAGAAATACGAAGTGCTGGTCGACCGATCTCTAGGTGGGAAGACGACCGCCGTGCAGCAGCCGGTTCGGTATGGATGCGAGTAGCAAGACATCGGTCGTCTTGCCGTTCATTGAAAGAGGCCTATGTCTAGCAGTGGACCGATAGGGCTGATAATGATGAATGATGATATAGATAAAGATTATTTCGACTGTTGGCGACTTTCATTTGATAGCGACTGTTTTAGTAGAAATGCGAAAAGCTAAACCAATACCGCACTCTTAAAATTAATTAGGACGAGGCTGAACATGATATTTTCCAGCTTGATGTAGCACAATGATGAGTTTAATAACATAATAGTGACGTGTTCATTCGCACACATGTTTGGCTCCCATAACATATTAAACCAGCAAGATGAATGCGAGATAATCTGCATATGCAGCCACCGCAATTGCAAATCAGCACTTATCTCTCTGATTGTTATTCGTACGCTCCGATGAGCAATACTAACTATAATTTAGTCTTACAGTACCAATCCTAGTACCCCATCACCAGCCACCTCGTCTTCGGTATCCCACGGTATTATGGTCCGCCGTTCCAGATATACGTAGATAGATCACAACAGTAAACATAGCTTTATTACTGCACAGACAAATTACAACATCACAATAGTGAGAAACTGTTTGACGTTGATAAACATCTGCTAGACCTCAAAATATGGCCTATTGTTAGGACCGCCACATTTCATAGGCGTTCGATTTTGAAATATGTGACCCATGGTAGACGAATAAGCATTATAGCAATAAATTTTTCTCAACTCCTAAAACGTGTTCGACTACAATTTTTGTCTTATCACACCACATTAGCCCAGCCCTGCTAAGTACCATAAAGAATTCTGGTACACTATATTTAGTGTCCTATGCTACATTCAGCCCCACAATACACACCAAAAAAAGTGGATATTTACTTTTTTTTTTAAGAAATTTCATATAAACTCCTGTCGATGCAGAAAAAAAAACGGACACAAGCAAATAATCGTGAAATGAGCGTTAACATTATGAATAACAATAGAAACGTAAAATTTGTAAGTCCCAGTAAAGCACCTCGGTGAGCAAAGTGGAAAGCTTCTCTCCACTTAAAGAAATAATGGTGAATTTTAATTTTCAATATTTTCATAATTAATAAAATAACTTTCTATGTTGGGCGTGAACCCCTCCTGCTGAAATGGCACCATACATTAGTTTAGACATGTTTTGTTTTATAGTTTAGGGGGATAAACGAGAATGGAGCCTTTCTACACTACCGACGCCCATGATCCTCTTTACCCCTCAAATGTGCCATATGCCGGTTAGTATTGTCTTTTTTTCTGCTGAATACATCTTCGCTTCGGTTGTTACGTGCTTTAGCTCCTGTAAAGCTTACAGAGCCATCTGCATTGCTATTGAATATACATGTACACGTCAGTTTCCTAATGCGGTTAGAGAACTGAGTGACACATATTACGAACGTCACCTCTACATTCATAACTAAATTCATAGAAACAAGCCGGTTGTGAAGACACTCGACACTACCTTCAGACAGTACCAGGTTAATCTGATTATAGTATGTGAGTATTGATCTTCCCCGATACAAATACCCTTCTGCACTTACATTGCGTTTCTTTTGTTAACCTTTTATCAGCCATTCTTTCTACATGTCCAGACCCACAGATACTCTGTTTGTTTTTTCGTTACTTACACCGACACTTTTACAACTATCACTTCATTACGATCATATGTATAGAAATATATTGTAGTATAAACACAGTTTAAATTTATAATAAACATCCAACCTGCAATATTTGGTAAAATATAAGAAACTGAAATCAATCACTTAACAGGTTTCTATTGTGGATGCGAAGTTTGTCATTCAATTGATTAAGCCCAGTCTACTAATTCCAACTGGCACAATATGTTTCAAGTTTATAATGCCAAGATATGATTGCTATAAATTAAATAATGCTTCATAAGGGTATCCGTTACAAGTGACTTATTGTGTAATAAAATGCAATCGTAAACCAAAATTTTCTGTTTGTTCATTACGGAATCTTCACTGCGTTTCGTTGACAATCTCCAAATTATGCATTGCATTTGCATGAGTTCTGTTTATGAAATAACCATAACGACAAATCGCAAAGGTTGTGCAACCAATAGTGCTATGGGACGATTTACCATAACCGATGATTGTGACACAATTCGTCACGGCAGACGCTGCCCTGATGGGGAAATTACTATGGTCAAGAGATGCTGAAATCCAGCCATCCGCATCCTCTTAAAGTACCTTACTAAACATAGACTTAAAACACTCTAATGGTTCTATGAGGCCAAAGAGGCCATTTACATTTCTACTAATTTTGAACCAGCGTCATCGAAGACCAAACATCAGCTTGAAGAAACGGCTATCCTATCGAATTAATTCCAAGTTAAAAGAGAATGGATTAAGCGGCTTCCCCGCCATGGTTCAAACCTTGTCGTGGCGCTTTGTAGCCTGAGGTAAACCCAGGCAAATCCAAGTGAACCGAGGGGGATCTTATAAGAAGAGGGGGCTTAAAGATCATTAGGAGGAATCGCTCTCGGTACCCCTCTTATAAGAAGAGGGGACCTAAGAGCAATAGGAGGTGGCGCTTTTGCGCACGGGGCAGGGGGCTAGGATTGGAACCTCACCCCATTGTACTGTCCCAAAGTCGGTAGGTTTGTCCTGTAGTGCTGGGCAACCCCATCTGAGGGGGTGGAGCTGGTCCCTTAGGGGGCTGACTAGCCGTCGAAGTGCCCTGATGATTGTTGTTTCGGGGTACCTCACCATGGGCAGCACTGATGGCTCTCGCGGTGGTTTTTGTGGGTATTCGGCACTATCATGTGCCACGTGTCCCACACACCACTGGACCCCACCCAGGGCTGGTGAAGGCGCGTGAATGCGTATCCCCGCGTCAACAAAAAAGCGGCTTGTAGTTAGTTGAAGAATAATATATTTACTATTTTTTGCACTATGTACGAGTATGTATCATTACATTCTGGACCTGGCACGATTGATATCGTCATTCAATCACAAGATGAAGGTTATTAAGCCATCCAGGAAAGGAATTAATGGCATAATACTGGCTCTCGTTGGTTATTAAGTAGTCATATAATCTTCATCAATGGTTGTGATGTTCAAGATTTGTCAGAAACTTCTAAAACTATAGTAAACTAAATGATGATCGCCATCCTTGAAGATAATTGTCAAAGTCCTTATAGGCGTAGAAGTACAATTTTAAAACCAGACTCTGTATGGAACTTAGTTCGCAGCAGTGGCACTAATTAGAGATCAATCGGGTGGACACGACCAGCGAATTGTTCCAAGTCAGGGATCGGATGGAAACTATGCGTTTTAAGGACTTTGTCATTGCGTTATTACGACCAAATCGAATTATTACACCCGGATAGAAACGATGTTTTTCAGAGTCACGTATTGCGACCGTGAGGATATGAACTCACTCTCATGATGTTCTTCTCGTGTGTACGTATCTCGATACATTTAACAAATCATCCGACTGCTCTACAATAAAAAAGTAAAAGACGTTTGCGCCCCGAAGCCTACGTGCGTTAAAATTGAATTTTAATAGTTCAATGTTTCAAAACGGCCTCCTTAAGACTTTAGCAACGATCATGCTCCAGTAGTCGGTCCGCTTTCAATAACTCGCCCTGTCACTGATGACGCGTGTAATTGTTAATGTGCCGAACTAAACTTTACAAACAATAAACCGGTATCTTTTTAAGTTTTTTACCGGCTTCACTCACTCATTTCTACCGGAGATATTCCTGTGTTGCAATGTTCGGCAGTGGTACCCACTATGATGCTTTATTACGATTACAAGAAGCCCAAGGGAAAAGGTTAGAGATCCGCAACGAATTTAGTAAGAAGAAAATAAGAAGAGTAGAAATTAGTTCTAAGCATGTTCGAGACATTGGCTTTGTACACAATGATGTATAAATATAAGTTTCTTTTCCTTTGGTTCGTATAGTTTATAGTTCGACTTATGCTTTTATCTGTATTCTTCTTGTTATATCTCATGATTGTAAGTCATCAGGAAGTCACTATCCTTTAGGTTCTCTTGACAATGAAGAAGTACAAGCAGACGGTCAATAAAGTAATATTAAATAAGTTCCAATTTGCTATTAAGGTACGGAAATCTAAAAAATACAGAAAAGGTACAAAAAAAAAGGAAATACAAAAGAGAAATAATTAATTGTCAATCTTATGACTAATTAATCATGACAATCTATTAGAATTTAACATAAGCACTAAGTGAATACTAAACCCTGTGAAAGCCTACAAGAAAGTGAATAAATCGAGGTACATTTGAATCCATTAAATGACATCTATTTACTGCTTTCTGTCGTTTATATCAGTGATATGTATAAATACATATTCATATGCAGTGGCGCCGGTCCGAAACCTAATCCGCAATTGCCAATCCTCCCGCTCAGCGTGGCAATTACGAGCGCTTACCTTTAATGGACGAGAACAGCAGAATTCGGCCCCTAGGCCCTAGTAGTTCCACTAGTGCTAGCCACGGTAGTGGAACAAGGGGCGCTAAGAATCTCCGGGCTACGGATCGCTACCACCGATTTGACCTGGCTGCGTATAACGGATGGACGCATCGGAAAGATAATCACTTATTTGAGCTGGAGGTGGA
The DNA here is from genome assembly GCA_017140195.1 of Eumaeus atala. Classification (NCBI taxonomy): domain Eukaryota; kingdom Metazoa; phylum Arthropoda; class Insecta; order Lepidoptera; family Lycaenidae; genus Eumaeus; species Eumaeus atala. The sequence goes on along the minus strand of JAFELO010000550.1, from coordinate 140,930 downwards.
TGTGGGAAAAATCCGATGGCACGTTCTGGGGACTATGTTAAGCCCGAAGACAAGGTGAATGCACTATAACTCTCCCATGGGGTCACCTATTCCACTTCAGGGAAGGCGACACTCCATCACAATACGGCGTGGGATTCATCGTGAATATATCCCTCGTAGGCCACATCGTCGAAATCTCTAGTATGTCGAGTAGGGTGGCGTATCTCTTACTTAAATTCACTAAGAGGTACAGCTTGAAAGTGATACAAGTATACTCACCAACCTCGACACATTCCGATGATGACATGGGGGCAACTTATGGGGATGTCTCAAAGGCCTTACATAACAGCTTTTCTTTTTTTGACGCGGGGAAACGCATTTACGCGCCTTTACCGGCCCTGGGTAGGGTTCAGTGGTGTGTGGGACTCGCGGCACATGATAGTGCCGAATACCCACAAGAACCACCGCGAGTGCCATCAGTGCCGCCCTTGGTGAGGTGTCCCGGTATAACAATCATCAGGGCAGCTCGACGGCTAGTCAGCCCCCTAAGGGACCAGCTCCACCTCCACAGATGAGGCTGCCCAGCACTACAGGACAACCCCACCGACTTTGGGACAGTGCAATGGGGTGAGGTTCCCATCCTCGTATTAATAATGCACGGGCCATTGGAGAAAACGGTAATCTGTCGGTCCTGCGCCTGACTTCTATCCGGTCGTGTCGGACTGCAGTCTCATCGGAATACGAGTATGAGCGCGAATGTTATGTATAATTTACGCTCATAATTTCTCTTAAACACGCATGCGGAAGGATTTCTTCAAGCTTTCGGTAGCATTCGGTAGAAATGTAATTTTTATACCCGCTACAGACAAAACTACGAGCACAACTTCACATTTCTTTGGCTTATCTATACATTATTGCGATACATAAGCTTAGAACATTGCCAAGTTTCCTCAAAATTCGTTCAGTATTGTTATTATTATTATTTCTATGCGTATTTTTGATGCATGAATGAATACATCCATCTAAGTTTTCTCATTTATATTAATAAAAGTAAGAAGTAAGATTTGATGTAAACAACACTTGCACAGCACCAAATGGAACATAGCGACTGCATTAAGTGTAAAACGTTTGAAAGTGAAACATCAACTGGTCTGACAGGCCTGGCAGGTCAGCTACACAAAAGCTAATTACCCAAACGTTATTCCCACGAACACTCGGCACTAAGACGGTACAATGGTTTGGAAATTGAAAAGTAATTGCGACCGCACTCTTAAATGCCGCCCTAATGACTTACATATCAATAGGTATTTTAGGATGTAGATATCCGATTGTGATTATATAAGCTTCCGACACAAATACCTTTACTGATGTATTTTTGTTAGATGTTTTGAGTATACTTACCTGCTCTATTTTATTCCGCGTTGCTGTAGCTACTTTGATGTAGAGCTACTTTGTATATTGAATACTCCCAGTAGATATCTCCATTTCATGAATGACATCTCATTAATTAATACGCAAATTGTGACATTTTCACACATAACATATATATTTTATACTATATACTAATATTATAAAGAGGTAACTTTTAATTGTTTTTTGTCTGTTCGCACTGAATATGCTCCAAAACTACTGGACCGATCTGAAAGGTCCTTTTACCATGCCATACATAACATTTTCTAGAACGTATTGATCATTATGAAAACATCGATAATGTAACAAAAATGTGAAAAAAAATCAAATTAAATCCTTATTTAGTTTCAGAAATTATTGACAATTAGCTGTCCCGACAGACTTTTGCTGTCACAAATTCAATTTATTTGTCATGTTATGTTACGAGGCAGGTGTTAAAATAACTTTTATAGTCCTTTTATCAATTTCTAAGAACTGTGCGGACTCGGGATGGAGGCGCAGTTACACCCCCGTGCCTCAGAGAGCACGTTAAGTCGGTCCTGCGCCCACTTTCGCTCCGGTCGTATCTGACTGCCGTCCCGTCGGAATAGAAGAATGAGGGTACGGGGAGTACGCTAGTGTCTGCGTATGACCTGAGTGTGCGCGTCTACAGACGAGCCAACTGCGCAGCGACACCACAGCCACGGCGGACTCTCTATAGAAGGCCGCCGTGGCCGAAATTCGGATAGGACGACACTATAATTATATATATATAACTCTCATTGGGTGACTGCTTGACTAACTGACGGACAACGCCCAGCCGAAACTCCTGTACCTGGAAACTGAAATTTGGTACAGAGATACCTTTCATAGTGTAAGTGAGCACTAAGAATAGACACTGAACACACACTAGAATTTATGGTATAGAAATTCCACCGTCAAGGGTGTGAAATAAGGGGTGAAATTTATAATACCTGTTTTTTACCATGTTAGGCGGCCGAAACCGAGGGTAGTTACTAGTATGGATATGGAAACCTTGCGGTTCCTGGAGTTATTTCAGATGGATCCTGGCTAAGTGGCAGACTATATAAAATTGTTAGCTATTAACTAATATAAGTAAATTCTATCCTATAAGAGAATAAGAGGCCTATGTCCAGCAGTGGACCGACAAGGGCTGATAATAATAAGATGATGGTGAATTTCACCCTGTTTACTCCTGTTCACTAATAGTATATTTGTCCGCAGGTTGCAACTTCTATCCTGCCGGTGAATACTTGAAGTTCGTCCGGATACCCGAAAATCTGAGCGTCGGCGACGAGGTCTTGCAGGTGGAAGTACACCCGAGGTATTTGTTTTTTATATCATAACAGGGCAAACGAACAATCTGAGGCTTTTGATGATTACCGACGCCCGTGGACATTGGCATAATTGTTACACAGTTGCGTTGCCCTCTTTTTATCCCCCCGTCGCCGGCCCAGTTCCGTTGCGGAGGAGGAGGTAGTGGCGCGCACTATGCATGGCGCTACCTCTTCCTGAGCAGTATTGCAATACCTCCTCTTTAAGAGAGATTAATTTACTATAGAATAGGGGGCAAACGTGAAATAGGAGCCTTTTTTACAACTACCAACGCCGGATGTGCTGTCCTCCTTCCTCCTTCCCTCCAATGGGCCATCGGCTCGGCACGCACAAGGCGTCAAAACGCGACAGCATAGCTGTCACTTTAAGGCGGTGTCATGTGAGCGAGATGTATCTCCCTGGTCGTGCCGATCTAATTTCACTACTGCATTGCATGCATTATATCATTACCTCTAACTACAGTTTTGTAAATATATTACTTTATAACATTTACAAGGAAACAGCTTGGTAATAGGTCCCGATTAGCCAGACTCGTCATCTCTCAATTCTTGCCTTGCAATATCCTTTACAATACGCTATTTGGCTTTTTTAAATATATTAATCAACTCTACGTCTGTAATGTGTAATATTTCACAAAATATTGGAAATATTTTGGCTGTACGCTACCACATGACAAATAAGTCAATTTATGACAGAACGACCTCTGTCGGAACAGCTAGATGTTCATACTTCTGCAGCTGCAATATAAGGTTTTACTTTGATATTTTTAACGCATTTAGTTACATTATCGAAGTTTTCATAATGATCTACGAGTATAACGTTTTATGAAATATTGTGTGTCTATGTTCATTAGCGATAATGCAGGAGTGTAGCGGTAAAAGCTTCTTTTTTTCAAATCGGTCCAGAAGTTACGGAGCAATGCAAACAAACAAATACACAAAAAGAGGAAATGTTCTCTCTTATAATATTATTAATTAATAATAAATTTGTACGAATCAAGGGAATTTTTGCAATAGCTAGCGATTGCATGCAGCTCCGTCAATGAACTGTGTGACTAGCGGTTATGAAAGTTTCTGTTCATTTGTATGCTTTTCTTAAGTTACTTCCATCGTGTGACTAATTTAAAGTTACTCCTCTTATCAGTTAATATAAGTTATTTTATCAACTGGCTGCATTGTGAATCGGGTCGGCGCGGCTGGGAAATAACATCTTGCTAACGTACGTTTGCATCTCGCGGTATGTGAGGGTCCAGTGAACCATTAGGTGGGAGGTGGGCAACAAGCATAACCTCTGTCTCCGTAAAGTCCGTGACTGCTCGTTTACTGACTCTCCTGCGGTTGTAATTTAAACTAACACGAAATTCAAAGCGGGTACTTAGATACTTTTATTTTGTCTGGTGGATAGGTTTGTATACACGATCTCATTGATTTAAGGCTTATTATACTACAGTCGAAAGATAGTGATAGCGTTATAAATATTCACCATCATCACCATTCCTTATTGTTCCAAATCTTCAATGAAAGCCCAGGCGGTTGGTCTTTCGCGTCTCCCTGCCAACTCCTGCTCAGAGAACCTTTGCTGATTGATCACCGCTTCTTCCGAATCGTGTGCTCCACTCTATAGAACCTCACCCATTAATCTAATTGCTATCTATGTGTGTGACAGTCACCCGATCAACGTATTTAGCCTTCTCTACAACTACGTCTTCGATACGAACGCACCTATATCCATAATATAAAAAGCACACAAAATAAAAGTGTGCTTTTTATACAGTAGGTATAGTGGGGCAACCGTAAGTAGCAGCATATACAGCGGCATAGAGATTGCGTCGATGCGATGCCCTCCTTCCTCCCCTATGGGCCATACATACTATATGGAGACTACGTCATCACTTTAATGCGTTGACGGCGGCTCTTCGCTCATTCCGTCCCAATTCGGCTGCAGTGCAGCCTGGAACTAAATCATAAACCAAAACTAAAACATAATGTAAAATAAACATATATTTTTATGAAAACGTTTGTTTGTATGTTTGTTTGTATATTTGCTTGTTAGTACGTCCTTTATAGACTCAGAAATGAAAGGAACTAGAATAATGATGTATTTGAGATTTTGTTCAGAATTTTACGATACAGTTTTTACGTACCGTAACCGTTAAAAAGCATTTAACCTTCACAAATATGCCGAAAAATGTCCGCTTAACTTCACGTGTCACGTGGATTAGATGGGAGAGAGATAATATACGAGAAAGTTGATCTACGTGTGATAAACCACAGGCGGCGAGTAATAATTAAATGTGCAATTTAAACGGTTACGACTAATTAAAATAGTGTGGCGATAATTTTAACGACACCATCTAGTGCAGCAATTTGGAACGCTAACGGTTACCGCGTGCCTTTGTAGTTTCTATGTTTCTTGACAGATAGCGCGTCACCATACATATTGTTGTGTAAAAAATATAATATTTTAAATTAGTTTTTAAATAATACCTATGCCATATGGATAAATAATCTGTACAGTATCTGTAAGACTTCCAATATTTGGAGATCGAAACATTGTTAAATAGTTTATTATGAATTTTTTTGATAGCAATGAATAATAATGTTAGCTTATTAACCTAGATGTCGTTACTTATCCGTACTAGATAAAAATAAAAATTTGAAACAAAGGCATAGATTTATAATGATATTTTCAACTTAGAATTAATACCATTAAATTATGACTGCAATGAAACTTTTATTTTATAGTATCCTACTTCTAAGTAACGATTATCATTCCTACCTTGCACCTGAATAGAGACAGACAGATAAAATACTTTTCAGGAATCCGTACCCAAAGCGTAAAAAAACGGGAGCCGTCAAAAACACTCCACTATCCGTCTGATTGTCAATAGGCTCTGGTTCATTGAACCTCGATAGAGTCGAAATTTTTACAGGTATTTTTATTACCGCCATAACAACAAACTACAAATTCTTTGTGCGCGAGTTCGACTCGCAATTGGCTGTTTTTTCCATAACGCAAGCCAGAAGCTACACTGTCGTGACATAGATGAAACTGATGATGTTAGGTGAGTATCAATATACGAAGTGATGATGTTAGGTGAATATCAATATACGAAGTGATGATGTTAGGTGAGTATCAATATACGAAGCGATGATGTTAGGTGAGTATCAATATACGAAGTGATGATGTTAGGTGAATATCAATATACGAAGTGATGATGTTAGGTGAATATCAATATACGAAGCGATGATGTTAGGAGAGTTCGAAGTTGGTTTTAATAGTTAGGGGACCAAACGAGCAATCGTTTGTAACGACGTAAAGTGACGCCCGCCCAATGTAGCATGAGACTTGAACCTCTTACTAAAAAAGTTTCAAGTCCTTATGCATCTCCCAGACTGATTTTTAAGTAGCTGTATAGAATTTTTGTACATTAAACATATTCCTAGACCTCAACAATTATTCCACATAGGTAAGAGAATATTACGTTGAATGAAATAACATTGAGACTCGAGATATTGTATACTGAGAGAGAAACACCATAATCCCAATATTCGGACATTTTTTTTCGGTCATTCTCAACATTACTTCTAATTCCAGGAAGAACTTGCTCCTCCAGCCAGTGGAGAGGGAGGAGGACGCCCAGCTGTTTACTTACCGAGACGTGAACCGGACGCACGTGTCCGTGGTGTTGGCGCAGAGCGTGGACACCCTGGTGGACAACGACGCGCCGCAGAATGTGGTCAAGTTCAGACTTGGCTGCGACTTCGACTCTGGAGATGATTTGGTAACATTTAACTTATTTTATATTAAGTAAATTAGCTAACCTCCTCGCAAGGCTTTTTTTTTGTTTACGCGAGGAAATACATTTATGGGCTATCACCGACTCCGGGTGAGGCCCCAGTTGTGTGTGGGGCTTGCGCGAAAACCTCCCCCCCCCCCCCTTCCGAGTGCAATTAGTGCTGTATTTAGTGAGGCGCCCCGGAAGTACAAATAATCTGGGCACCTCGACCGATCCCCTAAGGGACCGACGCCGCATCTTCAGAAGGTTTGCTCCGCACCACATGACAACCCCAGTAACTTTGGGACAGTCCATTGGAGTGGGCTTCGCATTTTCGCCTCATCATATTTCGCATCATTTTGTTTCGAAAATACAGAACTTAACCGCATAGCAGCTGCTATTGGTATAATAATTAAGTTAATAATAAAAGATATTTTTCCCAGAATCACATAAAATATTTTGACTCAATGTGAAAAATAGGTGGAAATTTTATATGGAACTTTGTCACTTTGGAAGTTCACTATTGGACCGCCAAATAGCTGTACCAGAGTTTTGAAAATGTTGTTCCTAATGAGGTAAAATTGTGGTTTAAAGTTTGTATAAACCTAAGGTTGCGCGGTTAAGTTAGTCTATACGACGCAACTAGTTTCCACTCTTGTCATTTGACCGGGCGCCAGTATTCACTCATACATTTGAGTAAACATACATTTAACATCGTGACTTCTAAAATAGATAATTACAATTAACACGTCCAACTTCGATTGAAAATATTCAAGTTACGATGAATAAGGAGTTCATTTTATAATAATAACATACTTACACTAGCGTATCACAAGATTACCATTCTTAACATGTCGCGGAAAATTACAACATACACATTGAGCTACAAGTGAAATGATTTTTAAACTCACATAAAAGTTTAAAATCATATTAAGAGGTATCAAGCAAATACTATGTAACTAGTTGACTTAATTCCGTCTATTTTTGCGGATGCATATGGTGGCGGTACTCACTACCGACAAATTTTTGACCTATACAAAAAATTGCTGTATCTTCAGTTAAATTCTTCGGAAGAAGGTGTTTTTCGAGTGTAAATAACGTCTACACATACACATTACAAAACAAAATCTTTACATATGATTGATTTTCTCAAAATTTACTGAATTGGTTTTTATGCGGTCTTCACAAATGGATGGAACCATCCCCTTAGTAGGTTTTAGTGTATAACTTTTCTGGATAGGATTCAGCAAGTGCTATTCACGGACAAATCTGGGGTGGATCTATTCATATATAAATGATACACTCATCGTCAGTTTTATTTTAATAAGGTAAGGAGATGTTTAACACTTGCAATCAACGATAGGTTTAACGCGCCCCTTAAACGACCCGCCGGTCATTGAACCATACGTCTTTATGTTTTTTACTGCCTACGTAGTAAACGTAAATCGTTTCAGCCTTATTGGCTTCAAGTGCCCGGGTTTTATTGTTTCCTATACATCAAGTGCTTTACGGTGACTCTACGGGCTTTTATGCAAATCCTAAATCTACACGTACCAGTAATTAAACTCTGACGTCACAAGACTAATAGGAGCTTTCTAAGATAAGAGGCTCTATGACGTCTAGCAGATGTTATTTGCTTTGGAATTGGGTAATATCTACATATCAGATATTGAGCTCTCTAAGGTCACAGAAATCACGAGCCGTAAAGGTTTCTGTCATATTGTTTATGTTTATGCCAGCTGAGCGCGTATGTACAGGGATGCATTTTTTTCTAAATAAAAGGCACTTTCAGGTTATCACAACTTTTAATTTATATCTGACGATCTGACTTTACAAATATATTTGGAAATCAACTATATCTGTGCCAAATTTCATCCGTTTCAAACGGTTAACCGATACGTAGTACTCCGCGCCATATGAATCGTTGATATGTTTTCCCTACTTTTTATGATATCCTCAGTATAGCAATTTAAAAGTGTCGCTCATTAATGGCCACACTGTAGTTGTAACTCTTGTGTAAACTCGTGTGCGATCGTCTGACAGTATAACTCGTATGCGATGGTCTGATAGTACTACATGGGGAAACGCTTTTACGCGCCGTCACCGGCCTTGGCTGGGGTCCAGCTTTTGCTCTTTTGTCTCCTCTTCTCATCCCTGTCGGTTCAGTTGACTTCACCTGGGTTTAAGCCAGGCCACTGTACCCCACCGCCACTAGATTTGAACCATTTTATTTTGCCTCGCTGCTGTCTTGAGCAACGTGCGGTGGGCACTCAATTGGCTACTGGCAGTTCACAAACGATCTCGACTGTATATCTGACAACTTACGGTGTTTTCTTGGGAACGAAATGTACTTCCCCGATCGTACCCACTGTCGATCTCTATCTAGATTAGTTAATTATGATATGGTGACAAGTTTAATCCATGAGTCACGTCCTTCAGCCGCGAGGCTGCGACGTCGTAACAGTCTAGAGACACAGACTAGTAACGCAGACACCACGGGACCGATTGCACTGCAACATGACCGTAATCTATACTAATGTTATAAAGTGGTAAAATTTGATTGTTTAATTGCATTGAATGGGCTCCTTAACTTCTGGAATGAATTGAAAAATGCTTTTACCGTTGTAATCCTATATTACGTGTAATTATCATAACAACGTTTTTTTGTTTTTAATTTTTTAGATCATTGTGAAAACTTCGATAATGTAACCAAAAGTGTGAAAATAATATCCTATATAGCTAATGAAATAATTGACAAAGACTGTCCCGACATGTTGATCTCTGATAAATTGGTTTTTTGTTTACGGTAATGTGGAATGTTCATTACGATACCGAAATTTAAATTTATATTTTTTTATGTTTGTAAATCAATGAATTTTCGTCATATTTTTTTAAATATCCGTGTGAAGCCAGGACGGATTGCTAGTGTAATATAATCTTATTGACAATCAAAAATTCGCTTTTATCGTAATAAAGTAATAAAAGATTGGATAACCACATTAAATGTACATTCTATTTTATTCAAATTTTCTCTCAACGAAGACAATCTAAATGATACGAATCAGATTTAACATAAGTTTAAAATAACAGTCTCATTTTGCATCTCGTCTCCGGACTGATAGAGCGACCAGATATCAAACATGACCAGGACGGCAATTAATCACGTAGGAACATAAACTGAAGGGTATTTATTGTAACGAAAATATAACATTACTTAGACTCAGTACACGAGTGGCGGAGTCTCATACTGGTAAATGTGTACTGATGACTGACAAAATCCCTATTTTTAGACGTAGTAACAAAAATCATTGGTATAAACTGCTAAGATTCTCAAGCTTGCGAGATGAACCGATTTTTTTCCCTAAATATCTCGTATAATTATTTTGAAGATTAATAATATAGTTATTAGTAGTATAGTTTGTGTGTTTGTTTAGTTTGAACGCGCTAATCTCAGGATCTACTGGCCCGGATTGAAAACATATTTTTCTTTCGAATAGTCCACGAATCGAGGTAGGCTATAAGGCTATATACTCGTAGTTACGTGGGTAGACGCGGGGGTTGATGCTAATATTATAGATACGCTGATTAATTTGTAATTTGATTATAACACTTTGGTAAATTAGAAACGTTCCTGGAAGTAATTAGTACGTAGTACCCGTCGTATGATATATAATGTTAATATGTTACTAAGAAGGAACAACAGTGCCTAATTATATTTTGGGAAACCATGATATTAATGTTCTACGTGTGAGCTCCGAGAACGTCTAAATTAATATTTAAACATCCGCCTCTAAACATAGAGAATACGCTAAAAACGTTTTCGTACAAATTAGCGAAGATGAAAAGTGTGTCGCCCACGCCGAATTACTGAGACGTTCAAAGACATCATCGGATTGACGATTCGCTAAATTAATTGGCAGATTAATCTTAAACGTCTCAAATATAAACATTTCGTGCTTAGTATAAAATTGAGAAACGGGTAGGTTATTGAACTTGTGTACTATCTGGTACCTACTAGTACGGAGAGACGTTTGTTGAATTATTGCACAAATTATAAAAGCCCTTGGCTGATTTTTGGTTATGGCGGCACACTTAGTAGAGACTAACTTAACTATGCTAAGTTAAGTAATCAAGTTGTCCCATGGTTCAAGCCTTGTCGTGGCGGTGGGGCTTAGTAGCCTGGGGTAAACCTAGGCCAACCAATTAAACCGAGGGGGATCTTTGCACCCCTCTTATAAGAAGAGGGGGGCCTGAAGATCAGAAGGAGGAATTGCTCTCGGTACCCCTTTTATAAGAAGAGGGGACCTAAGAGCAACAGGAGGTGGCGCTTTTGCGCACGGGGCAGGGGGCGAGGATGGGAACCTCACCCCATTGCACTATCCCAAAGTCGGTGGGGTTGTCCTGTAGTGCTGGGCAATCCCATCTGTGGAGGTGGACTTGGTCCCTTAGGGGCTGACTAGCCGTCGAAGTGCCTTGATGATTGTTGTTCCGGGGTAACTCACCAAGGGCGGCACTGATGGCACTCGCGGTGGCTTTTGTGGGTATTCGACACTATCATGTGCCTCGAGTCCCACATACCACTGGACCCCACCCAGGGCCGGTGAAAGCGCGTAAATGCGTTTCCCCGCGTCAACAAAATAAAAAGAAGGTAATAAAGGTGTTAGGTAATCACTCTCAATTTCTATACCTCTTGTTCTGTTTTATGGGAATATTGATCCAACGCCACCAGATATTAACAAGAATCTGTTGAAAAAATATATCGTTAAAATCATATATATTTTTTTGGTGTAGTGTGGAAAATATTAACTTACGTGCTATCTGTAAGCGTAGTAGGACCATCCTGAGATGAAGTCAGTGTTCGAGTAGAATTCGCGGCATTTAGCCAAAACCCTATATAATCTTACACGTGACTTGACTGTCTATGCCCAGATGCGCCAAATAGTTACCCAAGTATCCGCATACGTAGTTAAATAAATACTACAGTATCAATAAATGAGGACGTCGACGTAAGTGTCCTGTCGCCGATTGATCAGGGACAGTCTACGAAGGCGGCCGAAGGCATTCGCAAAGGTTTTAAGTCTGCAGCGTAAAATCCGACACACCCAGCCGGCTGACCCAGGGCTGGTTGGCCTGCGCACAGAGCATTGACCCCGAAAAAAAAAGGGACATGTACATAGAATACCACAACTTTAGATAAAAATATTGTTTACAAAACAAAACCGGTCAAGTGCGAATGCGGTTCCGACAGACGGAGGGTCCCGTACATATGCGGGTGCGTGCTCGTTGTGTGTAATGGTTATTTTTTCTGTAATGTGTGTATAAATTACCATGTTTCGTATTTGCACTTTTTGCTATCTGCATTCTCACTTTTAGACAATTTCACGATTGTAGGTCAGGTAGGTTAATCCTCGATGGACAACGTTCAGTGCAGGCAGACGGACAGCAAATTTATCCTACAAAGTTTCCGTCAGATTTTTACATACAGAACATAATGTTGCATTACGTTACAGGTGTCAGCGTTCCTGTCCGTGACAGTCTACATCGAGGACGTAAACGACAACGTGCCGCGGTTCCTCGACACGCCCTACCGCGTCACCGTGGACGAGCTCACGCCTACAGGTGATATTCACTGCATATAGAGCATCTTGCAGGAGGTAGTGTCATTGGGCAATTTTAGCTGAATTGCGCTAGCATATACCAGTGTAGAGCGTGGTTTGTTAGATTTCGGTGGTCCATTGGGGCAAATGGAGAAAGGCGGACATTAATAAATTGTTTAAACTCTGGTCGCGATATATGTTTATGGGAGTTGGTAATCACCCAAAGTCTAGCATGGGATTGCACTAGGATCCCCTGTGGTCGACGCCCATTGACATCCACACAGCTTAAGGTTATGCATGTGCACTGCACTCCATTAACTCATACTCAGATCCTCTTCTTCTGCGAATGTTATAGACGACGCCAGTCGCTTGTTTGCTAGTTCGCGTTTTCGTCAATTGCCTGTTTGCTTGTCCACTTGTTTGCTAGTCGTATATTTTCTGTCTTATGCTGATTATGTATATTAAATATTGATGTTACGCGAATTTAAGTCATTACAATAAAACTACTTTTACGGATTTTATCTTGGATTATTATGTCCAGCCGTGACCATGGTTGTTGTAAAGCTTCTGAAACGTCGGGCTAGATGTATAAAATATATCAATCACAGTGGATCTCCTGACTATCTCGTTCAGTACTGGAAATTGAACGCTTTTCGGTGATGCTGATAATTGTGTTATGCACAACCTTTATCAGCACTATGTTTTTTTCCATGATATTCGCAATAAAAATAATCATAGCATAAGAGTTCCGAGTTCGCGACATTTTAAAGAGAGACCTCTCACTCACTCGACGCGCAGATATCATATAAAAACATGAGGTAAGCCAAACGTCAAAACGTGGCTAGACGGACAGGCCGGTCAAAATAATATACTGTCCTTCTATGTATTTCTGATAAATATGGCTACACTATACGCCTAAGAATGTAAAATATATCCATACTTACACACCCACTTTACACATATACCATTACACAAATATAATGGAAAATACATAAATACTCTTAGACTACAACATATTGCCTCCGTTGGTGCCAAAATCTCACGAGATTTTTGTTTTCTTTTAGCATATTGCTCTTTGCATAAACATATGCCTTAATTTCTGTTTATGTTGTTTTAGGTTTAATAATATTTAAGGGTATAAGGGCCTTCGACCGCGACAAGCCCAATACGCCGAACTCCGATGTCCAATACAGCATCAGCGCGGGCAACGACAATGGACGATTTTCACTGGAGAGTTCACATAAGGCTGGTCTCATTTTGAGCAAGCCACTGGATTATGATAGCGGAGACAAAGAATTCTTTCTCACAGTCACAGCTTCGGTAAGTATACTTATAACATTAATTGGTAATCGTAAGTAAGAACACCAGCAGCAGTTGAGTTGCGCCAGTACGACCAGGGAGAAGACCTTGCTCACACGATACTGTCGCGTCTATTGGAATGTTTAGAGACGGTGGTAGAAACCTGAATACTCCAACTACTATTTTCTCCCCTTATTAGTACTTTAAAAACTCTCCCCTCCCTCACTAGTCATCTATAGTCAGTCATTGTTTGCAATTAGTGAAAACTAGCAATAAAAAAAATATATTATAAATTATTATATGTAATTAAATTAAGTGCTACTGTATACAACATAGAAACCATGTGCGTATTGCACTAGTGCATTGTACTCATTATATCCTTCATGACAGGACCGAGGCTCTCCGCCTCGCAGCAGTAACGCAACCGTTCATATCATAATACAAGACAATGATGACCTGCCGCCGAAGTTCACTCGCGAAGTCTACAAGACGAAGATACCAGAGTTCTACCCCTTGTCGGTAAATATAATAATTATAGCGTAACATGAGCACACGTTTTTAAGATTATGGATGTCTAGAGAAAAATAAAAACTTTATAGGATCACTTTGTTATACATATGTCTTGTATTCTGACACTCAGAGACAAGAAAAATGAAAAGGATTAATTTATAGTTATATGAAAGAAAAAACAATACAATCTAATACTTGCTTATGCTTGTCAATATAATTGTATATATAAATATATAAGTTAATACGCTGGTACCTCTCGGTTGTACGGAATCCTCGCTGTGCGAACCAATCTAAGATTGATTTTAAATGAGCGTAGGCTGTAAAATTATATGTAGGAGTATATTACTTTCAGACAAGGCTGTATGAATTTTACATTTATGTATACATCCTTGCTAGTATAGATAAAAAATTATAGTAGGAGATTAATGAGTAATAAATATACTACGAGATTCTTATGAAAATTTTGCTTGAACAAATTTTTCGCCTTATCTTCCGCTCATTGAGAAACTTTTTCACTGAATGTCAAGATAGCGGGTCTCGGGGTCTCACGTCGTATTCAAATTGCCGTTCAGTCTCCATAAAACTTGTAGAAAATAATGTAATATACGTTTTTTTTATATATTGTATCGTTCACTATACCTTCTTTTGCAAACATACATTAGTACATAAAATTATATTTACATATACAATGAGGATTTATTTGACAAACCTGTTACAGGGTAAAAGAATTCACCAGGAGTTATTATTTGAGCAGCCAATTCGAGCATTTGATCAAGATGCCGGCGTTGCAGCACCAGTTCGGTATGAGTTGATTTCAGGAAACGAGCGCAGGTTCTTCATACTAAGCGCACTTAATGGAAGTCTTTTCCTCGAGAAGGAGATTGATCTAGACACCGAACCTCCTCTACCAGGTACATTCCACTGCAGTTTTTAAGTAACTCTCCTATATGAAGTGCCTTTGTTGATTAGCAGCCAGATAGACACGAGTTTAAGTACTCCTAATCATATTATAGGTGCCGAGTTTATCAGTTGAAATATCATTAGAATCTTCATAGTCTGCTACAAACTTATATATTTCAGGTAATTCATACGTTTTACAAGTCCAAGCATCGCAAGTGGATAATCCACTGAAAACGGCGCTTGCTCGAGTTGAAGTTGAGGTGTTGGACTTGAATGATAACCTTCCAGAATTTGAAGTGGACTTCTATAACATAAGCATTGTTGAAAATTTACCTAATGGTAACTGCTTGATACGCTTTATCTATATACTCATTTTTCTTCAGTAGGAACTTGTATATCACTGTTATAAAAACAATATGAATGTATATTGATTTCATTTTCATACATCATTCAAGATACTAAAAATAACAATATGAATTTAGTAGACAATAATTAACAATAAAAAAAAATTTATTATTTAAGGCTTTAGTGTTTTGCAAGTGATGGCATCTGACAAAGATCAAGGAGATAATGGAGAATTTACGTATCAACTGAGCGATTCTAAGGCTGCCTTTTCAATTGATCCTCGTACTGGCTGGCTAACCGTTAGAAATCAGGTGAGCGATATTTATGCGATGATAACAAAATATATTATGTGATAAGCATATTCAGCCAACGACTTAAATGTCGCGATAAATAAGAATCTCGACAAGAACCAGTTTCACGAAGTTTATCTGCCTATTTCTACTATTGGGTCATTCATTGTTTTTAACAAGCCACAGCTTTTCTCTACACTAAAACTCCCAGAGGTGTATAAAAAAAAATACATTTTTCGTTTCAGTCAGAATTGGACAGAGAACAACATTCGTCTCTTCGAATGAAAGTATATGCAAACGAAAAGAAACCAAGCGTGGCTGGAACCTTTTTAGATAAGCAACGATTGTCTAAATTGCGACGAAATCCTGCCGCCTCCAATACACAAATGAGAGACAAAACTACTTATATTTTTCCCGATAAAATCGGCAATAATAGAGAAAATATTGAATATTTTGAAGACATAAACCAATTGATGTCCTATGTAACCGTGGAAGTCACATTGCTTGATGCTAATGATAACAATCCAGTATTTGTACCAAGCAATTTATATGAATTTTCCGTAAAATCTAACGCAAAAATCGGAACAGAGATAGGGCAAGTTAAGGCAGTCGATCCAGATTTAGGTAGAAATGGTCTGGTATTATATGATCTGCAAAGAACTTCCAATTTGACCATTACATCTCCATTCCAAGTGGATGCAAAAACTGGAATCGTAACTTTGGCAGAATCACCTTTGATAGAAGGTAGACATGCACTGTTTATTGAAGCCTCAGACCAACCAGCAAATCCAAGTGAAAGAAGATATTCTTTAGCTGTCGTTACCATTGATGTATTCGGAACGAAAGGTAAATTATTTAGCACAACAGAAAAAATATGTAAAATAAAACGCAGACGAAGATATTATAAAAACGCAGACGAAGGCAGGTCTGCTTTACCTGCCTGAGCTATTGGTTTAATTGCCACTTCATCCACTGAAATAGCGGATATCAATATTTGTAGGGTGAACTGAAATCTATCAGTTTACAATATAATGAATGTGATAATATGTCTAATGTTTGCATGATGTGAAGGACAATGTTGTCTATTAACTAATATTAATTTAATGTACCGAAATAAATATACGAGGGTGGATCTAAAAGTTCTAAGCCCGACCAAGAAAATGAAAGAAAATTGGATCTAAATTTATTTTTATTTTTCGACATAGTCTCCATCTAGTTCAACACACTTCTTCCACCTGCCCTGCAACTTGTTTATCCCCTCGAAAAAAAAAAAGATTCCGGAAGGTCGGCGAAATAATCGTTTACTGCGACTATCACCTCATTTTTGGTCGAAAATTTCGAGCCACACAAATGTTTTTTTTTTAAATTTGGAAATAAATGATAATTCAAGGGGGCTAAATCGGACGAATAAGGTGGGTGGGGCAGCAATTCGTAGCCACAATCATGGATTACAGGCATTGTTTCAACCGAAGTGTGAACACGTGCCATGTCTTGATGAAACAAAATTTCTTACGCGACATTCCCGGCCTTTTTTCTTTTATTACTTCCCGGAGTCTTCGTAAAAAGGTTACAATAATAACTAGAATTTATAGTTTGACCTTTCGGTAAATAATCTACAAAAATAATGCCCTTCGCATCCCAAAAAACAGAAGCCATGACTATGTTAGTCGACAAAACGACCTCAGCCTTTTTCGGTGTAGGAGAGTCTGATATTTTCCACTGTTGGGATTGCTGCTTTGATTCAGGAGTGTGGTGGTGAATCCAGCTTTCATCCATGGTAACAAGTCTATACAAAAAGTCATCGTAATCTGTCTCAAAAAGTTCCAAACAGTCTCGCGAAATTGTGTATCGAACTCGTTCTTGTTCAGCTGAAAGCAACCTCGGGACCCAGCGAGCAGAAACCTTATGGAACCCCAACTCTTCCGTTATTATGTGTTGCACCCGGCCACAGCTAATGTTTGTTATCTTAGCTATCTTACCAATGGTCAAACGTCGGTCACCCAGTACGAGATCACAAATTATATCGATATTTTCTTTCGTGGCAGAGGATGTAGGCCTTCCACTCCTAGGATCATGTTTAATGCTCTCACGACCGCGCTTAAACTCAGCTACCCACTTCTTGAGCAGACTCCCCCAAAGTGCTCGCCATATCTTGATGGATGTCTTTTGATGATAGGCCTTTTCTATTGAGGTATTTAATGACCTCACGGTGTAAAATTTTCTCCATTATTGAAAATTGCGTCAGATTGCTTCAAACGCATAATCACAGAAAATTTATATTGTGCAGTATCGGAATGAAACTGCGCACAATAAATCAATATGACACATACTAACAAATGACGGTAGATATAAAAAGATGTCATAGCTCCATGTAGGTTAGGTCACGAATTTTTAGATCCTCCCTATTATATAACATTGTTTTATCCTTGTTTCGGTTTATGATATAATATCTAAATATATCCAATAGGAGCCAGGCCTGATCGACCTGATTTCATTGGTGCACCATACGAGTTTTGGGTCGGATCCAATGTAGGCATCGGCACTAGTGTGGGACAAATAAAAGTGAATGATGCAATGGAGAAAACTGATGTTACCTATGATTTACTACATGGTTATGAAGAAGGAGGTAAGTAATTTATTTCAATAATTTTAAAGAATATTATTGTAAAATAAGATATTTATTACATATACATATTAGTAAACTTACGAAATGTTCCCATGCATACGATATAAATAACTACTAGAGTGAAAGAATTGTTTATGAACAACTTAACATTTTTTTTTCTTTTGGTAAGGAAAGGGAATGCATTTACGCATGATATCTGGGAGCCCGGGTAGACCATCAGAGCTATGTTGAACTCGGCAATTGGGTTGCAATACGAACTAAAACCCCACGGGAACCTTCTGTCGCTATTCATGGAGGTTCCCGGATCTGCAGGCAACAGGACCCCTCCAGATACAGGATGGCCTTGGCAAAAAGGTCAGACTTCACCTCCTCGGGGACTGTCCGGCTACGCTATGACCCCACGACGCCGTGTGTTGATGTTGTGGACAGGGTTCCCATCCCGGCCCGATATGGAAGACAAGGGCCGTACTGAAGGCGCTGCAGATAGCCTCCGTCGTACCCCCTGCCCCCATTCGTCGTCGGCGGGGGGAGGCCGCATCGGCAACCTCGTCTCTGATCCGCTCGCTGGCTTCCTTCTGGGATATGACGGTCTCGCAGAAGGAAGCCATCGCCTGGTAGGACTCGTCGCTGCCGAGTATCGCTACGATGATGCTTGACTTTGACAAGTCCCCTCCGACAGCTGATGTCAGATCGTGATGCAGTGCCGCTCATCTCGGGTACACCGCGAGGGTGTGCTGGCCCGAGTAAACCGCTGCGTCACAATTGAGACAATGAGTCGTAGATTCCCTGTGGGCCATCCCACATAGGTACTCAGCGAAGCGATCATGGTCAGACGGAAGGTGAGGTGTCTGTACCCACGGCGCAACCACCGCTAAAGGACTGTGTGTAAGGCAGCAGTTATATCTCTGCCGTACGGCTGCCGCGCCAGGTCCATTATTCTCCTCTGCATTAACGCCACGTGCCCTAACCGGCGGATCCGGAGGATCTCGTCACGCGAGGGGTTCAAGCCGAGAGCTCTCCTATCTGAGACATAGGAGTAGCTCTCAGCAAGAACCTCCGCCACAAGTTCCCACAGGGGGTCGCCGGCTGGGGCCGTAGCTGCAGCCCTCGAAACCGTATGGTACCTCAGAATCGACCTCACTGCGACGACTCTCTGATGGGTCTTATTTTTTGCAGTGAAACGATCCGCCCGAACCGGAGCACCGTACGTCGCTATACTCCGACAGACACCGGAACACAGCTGCCTGCAGGTGGCGCTGGGTCCTCCGAGGTTTGGGTGGAGTCTGCCCAGCGCACTCGCCGCCTTCACGACCCATAGGGAAGTGTAGGCCGAAGGAACACCCTCCGTCAAGAATGAGCCCCAAATATTTACTGTGGGGGCTCATCCTGACCCCCGTGGAGGCCCCTTGCGGCCGGCCCGCTAAAGAGGAGGGCTTCGGTCTTCTCTGTCTTAACCCGAAACCCCAACCTTTCTATTCCGCTGATTACGAGGTCTAAGCCGACCTCGGCCTGCCGAGCCGCCTCCTTGTATATCTTACCCCGGGCCTATACGGGTGTCATCAACGTAGCAAATGACACTCATCCCGGGGAGGAGACGGCCTCGCAGAACCCAGTCTCGGAACCCTACGGGACGCCACGCCCGACTTGCACTGGATCCCGAGGGCCACTCTGCGACCGGAGAGATACGCATCCAACAGCCTCACGAGATAGGACGTCACCTTGAAAAATTTCAGTGCCTCCCGTATCACGCTGTGCGGGAGACTGTTGAATGCGTTCGCGATGTCCCAGGACACTGCGATTCCCGCCTCCCCTCTGCGTTCCGCCTCATCCGTCACCGTCCGTAGGTGCTTGGTGGCGTCGATCGTCGATCGGTGTGATCGGAACTCGAACTGTGACTCAGAGAGTCTATGTTGAGGAGGGACAGTCCGGCAGCTAATCCCCAATCTCCACCTCTCTTCCTTTCGGGTTTGTGACCGGATTACCACAACCGTTTACTTGGCATCTAGGTCCCCGGCACGAACATCTGAAGGTGGAGCTACCTGCCCTGAAAACGGCCCTAGAATTTCGGAAAACTGTTCTGGGGCCGCCAAGTTGCGGTTCGGAGAGAAGTATATCCCAACGAATGTAACCTCTTCTCGAACCGCCGTCACGTACCCGTGGCCCCTCGCTTTGACTATGACGGAGGGGGCTGGCACCAGGCCGCTCCACGATTACCACCGAGCCGTCGATGTCCCCAGACCAGCTTGGCCTTGGAGGCACGGCATACGGCTCGTCTACGAGCCCGACGTCAAGCACCCACTCCACCATGGACTGTAGGAAAAGACCCTGAGCGCTGGTGGAGTGGGACAACCTTAATACCTATCCCAGTCAAATTGAATGTTCATATTATATCTTAATCGTTTTTGCATTTTACACAATGAAAAACGCTAAACGGATCACGTCCAGAATGTGAGGAATCCAGATGTGGGAAATAGTCCACTTTGATAACCTCGCTGTTAACTGTTACTGTATACGAAAGCACTTTAGACTCCTATACATATCAATAGTTTTCTCTCCTTATGAATTTGAAGAGCTTGCAGGAAATGTTGCACAACCTAAATGAATCCTCCCGACGTATTAGCCTTAGGATTAACTTGGACAAGACAAAGGTCATGTTCAACGAACACGTTCTCCCTAGGGCGGGTAACGTCGATTGTGGTATTCTCGAAGTCGTAGACATCGGGAAACTATGTAGTTAGAATAATAGTAGATATAATAGCAAATATTTAGATAGTATTTCGATAAATAAGCCGATAGGAGGATTCATTCGGGTCGGGCAGGGCTCCGTAAGCTTCTTCACATTCTCATGTCGTCTATACTGCAGAGCTTGAAGACGAAAGTTTTCAACCGATGCGTTCTCCCTGTGATGACCAATGGGGCCGAATATGGCCTTTAATTTAGGACTGGTCCACAAGTTTGCGGTAGCTCAATGTGCTGTTGAACATGCTATATTGGATGTTTCTCTGTCCGACATAATTCGTAAAGAAGTTATGACTTCGTTACGCAGGCAGAGAATTAAAGTATCCGATATCACGCAACGAATATGCTCGCTGAAGTGGCAATGGGCACACACACTCACAAGATGTGTCAGTAAGGTTCTGGAGTGGTGGCCTCGTTTAGGAAAACAAAGTGTCATTGGACCGTTCACGCGGTGGTAAGACCATCTCCATGCATTAGCCGGTCCGGGCTGGATGCGAATAGCAGGTCGGTCGTCTTGGCGTTCATTGAGAGAGGCCGATGTGACCGATGTGTCCGAAGAGCAGTGGACCGATAAGAGCTGATAATGTTGATGATGATGATGAATTTATTGTATTGTATATGCAAATGTAAATATTTTTCACGTTTATTAAAATATGTTACATTTGTTTCAAGTACCATTTGTTACATTTGTTTCAAGTACCATTTGTTACATTTGTTTCAAGTACCATTTGCTGTTGAAGAAAGATCGGGAGTGATCACAGTTATAGATACCTTGACAACATTTGAGCGGCCACTTTATGATTTTGAAGCTGTAGCCATTCAAGAGAAACTCAACATAACCATAACAACTAATGCTACGGTTCACGTGGTTGATGTGAATGATGAAAGGGGTGTTTTCTTGAAGTAGGTAATTACTTTATATCCGTAGTTCAACATTTATCCTGGTTTTACTTCGATCAAGTCTAAAATTTATAATTTCAGAGGAAAACATGCGCCTCTGGTGTTTCATGTCAAAGAAAATATAGCTGGTGCCACTATTGGACAAATATTTAACACAAATATTACTTCGCTGTCAGGAAATAATACACGAAATATTCGATTTATTATTGCAAATCAACAAGATGTAGCTAATGAAATTGATATTGGTAAGAATCATAATAATCTTTTTATAAATAACCCACATTCCACAAAATATATTCAATCGATTTCATGCGGTTTTTGCCGATGGATAGCTACTCGTATTACCGAGGAATGCTTGTTATGTTATTCACAAGCGAAGTCACGGCGGATCGCTAATGTTAGATATTTTTATGAATAGCTACACCCGGTACGCGTTGCGTTGTCTAGTCAATGAAGTTTACAAAATAAATATTTAAAAGACTTATATATACCTTAAATGCTAGAAATTCTTATATATATAGAACACCCTACTAAAATTTAATCGCTATTTGACCAATCTTAGACGAAATCGAGACTTCGGATGGCTTAGATGACAACCTTCCAATGTCAATTTATTGCTATAAATATGCATTGTATGAATTGAACTTCAATGCATAAAAGGCGTTGGTGTGGTGTAAATGTATTGAAATTTTGAGCTTTAAAATTATATTTTGAAGATTTTACACCTTGAGAATAAATTTATCTTCCCAGGCATTTTCGGTATTGTTGTAACAAAAAGTAATGTAATTTAATGTAATTGTAATGTAACATATCGAGAGCCGCCAGTCTCAGTTACGGTTGAACAGGCAGTTGTAAAGCAACCACGTTCAAAAAGTGATTTGTCGCATAGTTTTCCGCTGGAGGCGACATAGTGGCTTTATTGATTGGGGCTTTAAATGTTTTGTCTATAATTTACTTTTTATATAGATAAGATGATTATCTACCTACACAGGAGTCATTATTTATTTTTGAATAGATTAGAATAAATAAACAGTAATAATAATTATAATATTTAATATAATGTAGACATTATGATATATTATATGACGATTTAAAGTAAAAAATTACATTCACAGTTACACTAACAAAATTTAGCATATAAGTTTAGACCATTACCCTTACATTTTACATATAATAATTCCAACAATATCACATACAAATGTGTCAAATTAATGAATTACGTGTTAAGTCGACTCATAACAAAATACATTGTTTGTAATAAAATGGTGTGGACTACTTTGATTTTAGGACAGGATGGAACTATTTATGCCCGAAAAGCCTTAGACAGAGAAAAAAAGCCGTTTTATCAATTAACGGTTATAGCAGAGTTTAATAAGGGAATTATATCGGGAGCTGGTCTTTATCAAATCACCATACATGTAGATGACGACAATGATAATCCTCCTATTTTTGAACTACCAGCATATGAGGGCATCATTACAGAAAACTCGCCAAAGGGTACTGTAGTGAAAATGAATAATAACATAATAGTGAAAGATGCCGATGAAAATGAAAATGCAATATTTTCGTTCACTATTTTCGGAGAAGGTTCTGAACTTTTTAAAGTTGACGAAGAAACAGGAATTGTTACTTTTGTAGGAAGTAAACTTGACCGTGAAGAAAAAAATACATATTTAATGAAAGTCATAGCTAGTGACAATGGAAAATTACAATCAGAGACAAAACTTTCAATTACAGTTTTGGATGAAAATGACAATACCCCGACGTTTAATGAAATAATTATACCTCTGGGAGAAAATATAGAGTTCTCTGAACATGAAGATAAGAGTAAAATTAATGTTTATAAAGAAAACCTTAGTAATTCTTCTGGTCATGTAGTAAAAGCGAAAGTTAAACCAAAGAATAAATTTTCTGTAACAACAGATTCGCCTTTATTTTTAGTACCTGAAAATATTCCAATAGGTACTGCTGTTTTAAAATTAAATGCTATAGATCTCGACATTGGTACCAATGGCCAAGTTCGATATGAATTTGTATCAGAAGTATTTATACCACCATACTCAGCATCCCCAAATGCTTTACACCTTAAGAGATATTTTGTAATTAACGAAAAACATGGACATATTGTTGCTGCTAGAACATTACCACCAGAATCAGAATTTCGCTTAAATATATCTGTTATAGATGGTGGTGAACTAAGTGATCACATAGTTGTAAGATTGTTTATCAAAGATGTCAATGACCATTTCCCAATGTTTAAAAAATCATGGTACACGTTCAATGTGGAAGAAGCCCAATATAATAGAAGAGTATTAGGTAAAGTAGATGCAACAGACGCAGATTTTGGACAAAACGCTAATTTGACTTATTTTATTCAACCTTCAAGTAAAGACTTGCCCTTTGAAATGTCACCTATAAGTGGCGTCTTCAGTGTGAATGGTATTCTTGACAGAGAAAAAGAAGATAAGTATACACTAACAGTAGTTGCTAAAGACAACGGACATGATAAAAAATTATCTTCTTCAGTGAGCGTAGAAATTCAGGTGTTAGATGTTAATGACAATGCTCCAAAATTTTTTGCATACGACGAGGTTTTAGAATGGAAACACCCGGAAGCACAAGAATTACCAAACCATAATTTTGAATCAGTTATGCTGATACCAATTTATAAAGCCACTTTGGAAGAAAATGTGCCAGTCGGTACTACAGTAACAAGAGTATTTGCAAATGACAGTGATTTTATAGGAAATGGAAATGGATTAATATTATATAGTCTTCCACAAAGAAAAAATCAACCAAACTTATTTAGTATAGACTCCAAAGAAGGGACATTAACAACTATAGGAAGACTCGACTATGAAAGTCAGAGAATACATAATGTTACTGTAGTTGCCTCTGACTTAGGATCGCCTAGTCTTAGTTCAACGGCTATTGTCATATTATCAGTAAAAGACATACCAGATGAAATAGAAGTGTTCGATAAGCCCGTATTTATATCTCGATATTATGAATTAGAGATAGAGGAAAATGTGCATACACCAGTCGAACTCTTAACCCTGAATCTTACAGAATACTATGAAAATAATAAGATGAAATATTTTATTCTTAATGAAAATGATACAGATATTAAAAGAACATTTGTAATAGATCCTAGAAATGGAACAATATACCTAATTAGAAGCCCTGATAGGGAGGCCAAAGATGTATATGAAATTATTGTAAGAGCTGAAAGGCAAAAAATAAGTAGGGAACTTCCACATATGATCTACCCTGTTTCGGATGATGTTTTGGAAGGTATGACTAAATTTGACGTAAAAATCATAGTAAGAATTAAGGATGTAAATGACAATGCTCCAAAGTTTGTTAATGGTGGTCGTCCAATGGTCACGGCGATTCCTACAACTGCTTCATTTGGATACGAAGTTATTCAATTACAGGTAAAAATAGCACATAAGCCAAACTCTCCTATTCATTTTATTCGTAAAATATTTTACAAAAAAGAGTTTAATTTCAGGCCATTGATGCTGACGTTGGTATAAACGCAGATATTCGTTATCATGTCATTAACACTGAGAGCTCTCGATTCACTGTAGACTCAGTAACTGGTCGTGTGCGCGCTTCCGGTGGATTCGCAAGAGACGCCGGTCGAGTCATTGGATTTGACGTAAAAGCGACTGATCGTCGAGGTGCTGATGATGGTCGATCAGCCATTGCAAATGTTTTCGTAAGTTTATTGTATGAGCGTATTTATATTTTTAAGCGAAAAAATATTAAATAACAGTTAACTAATAACTAATAATAATCTCAATCAATATCAATCCTTACCGGTCCACTGCTGGACATAGGCCTCTTTCAATGAACGCCAAGACGACCGATCTCCTGCTACTCGCATCCATCCCGGAGCGGCTACTGCACAGAGATCGTCTTCCCACCTGGTGAGCGGTCGACCAACACTTCTTTTTCCTAAACGCGGCCTCCACTCCAGAAACTTACTGGCCCATCTGCCATCTGTTCTTTTGAGTGTGTGACCAGCCCATTGCGACTTCAGCGAGCTTATTCGTCGTGTGATACCTTATTATTAATAATGTATATTATTAATAATAATAATCTATTAGATCATTGTAACGGAAACTAAACTTTTTCAGTAATAACAAAGTATGTGTCCACGATTATGACAAATACATTATTAATAGTATATGGGGTGACAAACACATTATTTAAAGTATATTATTCGTGTAGTAATCGGAGCATTTAAACAACTAGCCCTTAGACATCTGCTTAATTGTTGTAATACGTATACGTTGTCCTCCCTACCCCCTCCCCTCCAATGGACCATACTTATATATAGTCTATATTATATAAGTTATGTTCCTCCGATTAACTTTACATATAAATAATTCATTGAAATCTAAAATCCATAGTAAATCCTGGGCTTGGGCAATGACATTTTTGAAACATCGGTAGAAAGAAGAAAAAGTTGTAGATTGCATGTTATACAAACATTTATATGATATAATATTTTTTTATCAGGTTTATGTACTAGATGAGAATAAACAGTTAGTATTGGTACTAGGAGCAAAGCCAACTGAAGTTGAAAAAGAATTAGAGAACATCACTCACTACCTATCAAATGCCACCGGATTCGATATACGAGTGAGACGAATAGAATCCAGTGCCAAGTCCACCATGGATGGATTTGCGTAAGTATTTTGGAATTTCTGCTGTGATCTAAAAAGGGCGCAGAAAGTACAGAATAATGCATAGTATGCCGTTTTATCTGTCACTGTATGCTAAAATCGAGGGGTATTTTATTTCATTGTTTAACTTTATATATTTTATACTTGATAAAGGGATGGATTGAAATAATATAAGTACAGCTTCCGGTGGTTCAATATATCGCAATAAGTTACCTACCTTTGGGACTCTCAGGATAAAAGTATTAGTTTAGTTTCGTTATACATTTATAAACTACAAATAAAAGCTCCGAAAAAACTAAAAGATAAAGGTACATTTATTTTTAGTCTACATTGTTATTAGGGTCACGTATATGCCTCTCCTAAAGCATAAACTTTGTAACCTAAGCTTTGTAAGTTGGTTTAAGATATGTGGAAGCATCCTGGATAGTAGGTAATATGTTATATGACTAAAAGAAAAACTTTTATAGCTAAACAGGACGTATGAGAACACAAAGATATATATGAATGAGGCTTTTATCGCAATGCAATCGTAAATATAAATCGTAATTTCGTATTTAAAATATGTTTACAAGTCTACATTGAGCAGTGAAATAAAAAAAAGTTTGGATGTTCATGTGGTTGTCCATAGCACACGTAATTTACACCGCAATATATTTTTATAACTACAGTGTGGTGTAAATAAAGTTTATAAACAACTAACACAAATATTGATAAAAATTGTATATGGCGGCGCGTTTGAAACTGAGATCAATGGGTGACGCCGGTGATGGTACCGCTGTGTCCCGACACCGGCGCGGCGGTTCCACTGTGACCCGACACTAGCGGCGGTGCCATTGTGATTAGACACCGGCGTCTACCCTGACACAACCCCGAGCGCTAGCTTGTAAGAAACTATGGTGAACGTGGGTAATTATAGAACAGAGCGGCGAACAGTTCACACGGTCGAAAGAGTTATGTGTTCGGTGGAGTGTCTCGTGAATTAATGTCAATCTCTAGCTAAATGGACTGGACACATTTAAGGTAAAGGCACCTAATACCGCTGTAAATTACAATATTTTGGCGTTAAAGTGAAATGTTACTGCTTTAATTACTGAGCTCAGCCGTGTCATATTTTTTTATGTAAGGCAAAATGTTTTTTTTTTAGTTTGTCCATATTTATTTGAAATTGATTAGTATTTTAATTTTTTTCGTCCGGAAGGTGACGTCTGCTGATACCAAGATAAATCTAATGTCGCGGTAATGTGTCTCCTATTATCCAGTACTGAAAAACTTTGTAAGGGGCTTCTTAAGTCAGTCGTGTTTCGTTGCGATTTGCTATCCGTTGGATCAAGGAGAGAGAACAACGCACCAAATAGAAAGAGTTGGCATTCCAGCGAATTGGACCGGCAAGACCGGGAAGGTACCTCTCTTTCATCCCATCGTCGCCAATGGGCCACCGGCCAATTCAGCTGTAATGCGGCATTAACATTATAACCCTTCTTAATATGTTCTCACGTATTTCATTACCGATATATGGTACACTAATGAATGCAATATTACAGTTTTCCAAGTGTAAATCCGACGTAAAAAACTGAAACACTATTTTTTTTTCTGTTATGGTATTGAATATACGCTATCGGTCCTCCTCAGAAACAAGTTTATCAATAACAATTTAAAAGTAATTGCTACAAAAATATGAAATGTATGTAGCACAAATGTATATCCTTTTTTAACAGCTAGTACAAATCCAAATTTTGAATACTAAAGTTTGTTAAAAAGTAATGAGATTATAGTGGATTTTACATAGGTCATAGAGTAAAGTAGTTGACCATTTGGTATTAAGACAATTAACTATATATTAAAATAAGCAAATAATCTAGACCTTCTAATAGGTTACCTAATCATTGATTATTACCTTACATTGGCTCGGATTAAGATGCGCATGTCCTTTTTAAGCACCTAACACCGCGAATTTTAAGCATTAATGGTAATATGTGTTGATTTAATATTTCAACGCATTAAGTGCCCCAAAATGAAACTAGAATGACATAAGAATTGATAAATAATAGTCACATTCATATCTAAGATAACTGTACTTTTGTAATAATGTGATGAGAATATAGTAACACCTACTTTAATTGCTAGATGCTTTTACCTTAATGTAAAACTAATATGTAAGTGTTAGACTGTAGAACTGTGTGTAAATGTAAGGCTGTGTAACTGTGTTACAAGACTGTATAGCTACGAGCAGTATATTATTTATATACTGCTTCATAGAAAATGGACCAGAATAAGGAAGGGGACCCTCATGCCGTCACTTTATATACTTTAATATTCGACCGATGTAATTTTCCTTATTATGTTTGAATGCAGTGCCATCTTTTAAGTCTGAGTGTTTGAAAGTCTAGTAAATAAATAAAAAATGACTTTTTAATAACATAGCTTGTATAGATAAATCACTCTAATAACTTGTTTCCTATCTCATTCGTTTCAAGATAGTTACAAATAAAAAAAAATAAAACAAGTATACAAAATAATTTTAAATTTATTTATTACAGAACTGACTTGTATATTTATGCAGTTGATCACATATCTAACGCAATTATTGACATGGAGACTTTGCACAAGTAAGTAAAACCTACATTTATGCCCTCAACGTTATCAATGTTTTACAATACAAGACACGTAAATTTACAATACATGTAAGTCTTGTTTTGTTACTATCAATGTTATATTTTCTGTGATTTAATTTTTGAAAGTTTTATAAAGATAGATGTTTATAAATTACCCTCGTAAAATTATACCCTTCCTGTTGTCCTCTTTATTTACCCGTCAAATAATTTAAACGTAGATGATAAATAGTTCTTCTTTTAAAATTATTTTGTTTTTTATAATTTATGTTACCACATTTTTATAATTGATGTCCCACGGCTTTTGCCCCTTCCACCAGACTTAAGGTCTGTTGCAGTATTTTAGTGATCGAACGCCTGGTTACACAGATTACTTAACTCATCGCTGTCTTTGGCACATCCAAATCCTTATACAGTGAATGAAACGCGACAATGAATTGAAAGAAATCCAGAATTTTATAGTAAAAAAATGTTATAGATCGTTGATGAAACGCGAGTTGAACCTTCGTCAAGATATGGTCGGCTTCAAAGTATTGGAGGTGGGTGATACAGCCATGGTACAGGCCAGAAGTAGCCAATCATTAAGTGCAATTGAAATAAGTATCGTCGCTCTTGGATGTCTGGTGTTTATTGGAGCGTGCACAACAGCCATATGTATCCTGTGCTTTCGAAAGTCCAGAAGGTGAATATTAATTTACAGCTCTATTTAATCATCTGTGCTTCATCACTTTCTTTATTTTATATTTTCATTTCTTGTAACATTCAATATACATTGAAACATGCAAATTTCTGACTTATAGCATTCGATGCTATAACTCAGAAATTTTTATCCTTTGAACTGAGTTTATGTTAAAAGAAGATGAGCCAGTTACATCAAAATCAAATAAGTGGACGGCAACATTACATAAATGACATTGATATTACTCAGGCGCGTGGTTGCGCTCGGTTACAGGTATACAATCGCAACAACACAGGTCTGACAATAGTTTGGCCATTGCATCGCCACTTCAAACTTCCTTACTCTTTTGCTATTATCTTATTATCTACATTACGTTTTCCAATAAGTGTTTGTTTTTCTTGCATCTTTCAGACATCATCACCATCATAAAAGAAAGCATGTCAATCATTATTTCTCCTAAAATATCTTGTATATATAGATCTTTATTTCATGTTGTTTATGTAAATACTTCGCCTGGTACTTTTTCGATACATATATATGGATAAATAGTTCATTGTAAATTATGTCCCACTCTAACAATAAGTTTAGGTATAATAACTAACTTTTTTCATGACTCTTCTACTATCTTTTTCTAACAGACATCGTCACAAACCATTTTCCCAACAACGTCTTAACGCTTTCTCCACTGAGCACCTTTCTAAATATGGAGGTCTCTTTCCATCTGGAAGCAATCAGTGTCAAGAATTGAATCAGTCCTACAGCGAGGCAGATTCGTACATAGACGTGATAAATACAAGTTCCCTGAAGAACACCTGTCCACATGGTAACACGATTGAAGAATTTGGAAAAGCACATCAGAAGTGCATTAAAAGTCAATTCGCGGATATCAATGGATCGGAAAAACATGAGAGAATGTGTATCAAGTTCAACCAACGACCTTTACAAAAAAGGTGAGATTTATCTTCAAATGAATCGTATCTATTATATAACAATACACACATCGCACGAATTAAAATACTAAAACACATTCTTTTAATTTCACAAAATCACTTTTTAACCCTGATAAAATTAGCATAGTATTTATAAATAAAATTAAAAAAAATTGATATTCCTTTAATTGCTTCTATAATATGCGGTATCTACACTGCTTACATACGTTTGAAATACAATTATGTACATACATTATCACACATGTCTTTGTTAGTTGAAGTATTTAATCTACTGACGTAACATAAGTTATTACTAACAAATAACCACCAGCAGTTCACACATTGTTTAACATACACCAATCCAACATAGGAGGGGTCAAGACACTTCAATAACGTCAGTGAATTCCAGCGGACAAGACTCCGGCATCGCGGAGGCGGGTCGCTGCGCCTGCGGGCAGTCCAGTGCGCACACCTCCGAGGAGAGCAGCGGGTGAGTTTTCTTATATTTTCATCATTAGTCAACGGTCAAAGCCCTAGTAGTATACGCCTGCACAGACATGAGGTTTACTTAGCATCTAGTCTAGCGAGCCACTTAGTGAGTAAAACAGGAGACGTAAATTGATTGAGACCATCTGCACTGAGTTTTCAGGGCCTAGCTGACATCTAGTGTGGCAAGTAGCTGGGATAAAATTTACGGAGCTGTGTATAGTCCTAGCATAAACGATAAACTACAGTTTATTTTGTGAAAGACCACTCATAAACGTAATTACTCTCTTAGTCTTTATGCGTATCAAACTGGAAGGTGGCCCCACCGTTGGCAGAGTTGAGTAGAGTAGAGTGCAAGTCTGTAAATACAGATTAGGCAAACACTACTTAACACGTGATTATCTGTATCGTTTAATTTAAATATTAGTGTTAATGATTCCTTAGAAAGAAGTAAATGAATGGACTCTCATTAATTCCTTGCTGTGACACATTTTGTTAAGGTGTAGTTACGAAGACTCGCTGAAATCAAAGAAAAAGAAGCGCGTCGACCAGGAGCAGAAGTTCATCAGGAGAGCTTCCTTCAACCATCAGCCGTTCACCAACAGAAGATTTAGCCACCGTCGGCAATCGTTCTCGGAAAACATTCAACGGCATTTTCCATCATTCGAAAGAGCGTCCGGTGGTAGACTGTCGAAACACATATCAACCCCTAATGTGTCTCAATCCTATTTTCTGAACGGAAAGAAGAATTATAGGAGAAAAGAGCAGAATGAACCAACCATAGACTATGATCACAGTGAAGTGGACGATGTATTTGATACAAGATTAGACAGACGGTCAAGTGTAAAAAATCATAAAAGAGGAAGTTTCATGGAGTTATCAGGTCAGCCTGCTGTGTTCGTGGCAACGCCTGCGCCTGCAGAGATCATGAGAAGGCAAGGGAGTGAGCGACTTCTGTTCGCACGGCCCTTATAGCAGTCTGACTTGCATTATAGCAGTCTGACTTGCATTATAGCAATCTGACTTGCATTATAGCAATCTGACTTGCATTGTAGCAATCTGACTTGCATTACTAGTAAACAGTTTTTTGTAAATTAGGTTGTACATACGCGTTTATCATTACAATGTATTTAGTTCTTAACTTAATATGTTGCTGGTTTATTACTAAAAGGAAAGTTTGGATGTTTATATTCTAATCATTTTTAATGACAATATATGTTAAAAGAGCTCCATTTAGGAAAACGAAATGTAAACTTATAACGTGTAATTTGTAAATTATGAAAAAGAGCCTAAAATAGGACTGAACATATTTGTTTAAAAGTACCATAGATACCAGTTGTTGTAGGAAATTATGTTACATATATGTAAATATAACGTAAATTTAAGATTATAATGTAATTGACTATGCATGAAGAACATACTACTTAACCGTATATGTGAGGATTGAATATTATTGATTACCAAATCATACAACCTACATTCAGCTATTTTAAATATTACAAATTTTATTATTTTTTGAACTTATAAAATTAGGATTCCTCTGTGTTAGTTACTCGTTGCAGTAATCATAACTTTCTTCGTAAGTCGTGTATATGTTGAAAAACATCGCAATTAGCAATCGACTTCCATTCAATGTAAATACAAGATACTTCGCGATGTTTGTAATGTATAAATATTTATGTACATAGGTAAAATTAAAGTGCTTTAATTGTTTATTTTAATTGTATATTAATGTTTCTTTTTCGTAAACTCGTGAAAATGTTCTTATAGGGTCTAGCGTAGAGTGCCATTTTGGATGTATCTTGAGAATTCATTTACCACCTTTTTATGTTAAGTTTTGTACCTACTGTTTGTTCTTAACGTTCTTTTTTATTTATATTAAATACATATTTTTAAATACTTTTTTATTAGTAAACTGGTTTATAGCTTGAGTTTTGGACCGAGCTCTCAAAATTCTTATTACGAATAGGTAGTGTGATGCTGCACAGGAGGAGGTAATGCCGTGCATAGTGCATGACACTACATCCTCCTATGCAGCGAATTTGGGCCGTCACGACCGGAGAGGTGCGTCTCGCTCACATAATACCGTCGTAAAGTAACATCTTCAGTGTCGCGTTTTGTGTGGTTTTGAACACTGGGGCGTGAAAAAAAAGCTCAACGCATCGGCATAGTAATTATGTGGATGTTCACTGGCGTCGATAGTCGCAAAAAGGCTCCGTTTGCTCGTTTCTCCACCTATACTATAAAAAACACTGTTGTCATTAGTTCTTGCAATCGTTTTGCTAGCCACATTAAGAATTTGTAAAAAAAGCTTTAGCGTTAGTGTTGCAACACTAACATTTTAACGGCAGATTGTTGTGAGTAACAGAACATCACTTTGTCTCGAGTGTTCAAAAGAGGCTGACATACACCACTTGGGGCGCTACATGCCGAAAATGATGTTAACATTGATGATAAATATTTGAAGTTAAAACACAAAATATACATACAGATATAAATGTTTGTCAGCATTCAGTTATCAGTAGTCAAAGCAACTTATATAAATCATCATTGTTCAACTATGTTTTTAAATTCTGGTAAATATAGATGATGAAGTATGACGTACTGTCGTGGTGCGTTGCAGCCATATCCGAACGGGGAGGTACCTCTCGCTTATGACACCGCTGCAAATTGGAAGTTATTCCGTCGCGAATTGTGCTATTTGTGAGTAGCCGATGGCGGAGGGCAGCAGAACTGCACGACCATTATGCGGATGTATATGGTCGGCGGTAGGTGGTCCCCTTATATGTTATAAGATATAAAGTTGCCATCAGTACACTATTTGATGTCAGTGCATTATTTACCTATCCTAGCAGAGGAGCTTGAATTGGCAACCTCCGTTAGCAAGAGACTACCATTGTCTTGTATTCGATCATAATAAAATTTTATCACACATCGATAACACAAGCTGAATGCATAAAAAAGTAACGTCCTAGTAACGTCACGAGTCTCAGTCATGACGAATAAACGGAGCCTGCGAGCAAGAGAGAGTAGCAAGTCGTCACTCTCACTCCATCGGAAGGGTTCATAAATCAATTAGAGAACCGTTATCACGTAAAATTATATCGTCCGGAAAACGACTGACAGATAGTCGACAGATGAACAGTTTCTTTAGTATGTAAGTCAGTATGAGCATTTTGATGACTATTGATTTCGTACACATAGCTTTTTATTTCCAGAAGTCGTCCCGCACCCAATTCAGATGCAATTTAGCATGGCACTACCTTATCCCGTATAAAACAGCAACACCAACACTTTTATTGATTTTAGTATTCGTCGTTTTGAAGGTTTTAGCGTAGCATTATGAGGTGTTACGTAACGTTTTGTTATTTGATTAAATAAAAATAAACTCGGTCCTTTGTAGCAGCACGACATATAATATCTTACTCGAACAAAACAAGTACTTTATCTCAGAGTGAAACATCTCATTATTGTAGTGCGACAGTTACATCAATGAGCGGTAAACAATTCGCATCATCATCACTTATTTACAAAAAAAAAAACTGATCGAGATACTAAATTAAAATTTAAAAATATCTTCGAACGGAAGTACTTCGTTGTAAGCAACCTCTTCTCCTGTTACTCTTTATTCTTTTCTCCTGTTACTTTTTTTAGCCAGTGGCCCATTAGGAGGAGGAAAAGTAGGGCAACGCATCGGCACAGTAATTATGTAGATGTTCATGGGTGTCGGTAGTCGTAAAAAGGCTCCGATTTCTCATTTTCCCCCTATCCTATAAAAAAAAACGTACATTTTATTGTTTAAGATGGTGTCATCATTATAATTTGGAATCGGAAACTGAAAATTTCAAATCAAACGCTAGCATTCGATTCTTTACACCTCCCCAAAGTATATTATAGTTAACGATATATAGTTAACAAAAGGCATATAAAAGCGAATTGAAAAATCGATTTAGTATACGCCGCCTTAAACAGACACGTATGCTTACGCGTTTCATGAAGATGTCAACGGACGCCGGCAAGAGGCTCCGAATTCTCGTTTGCCGCCCTATACTATTGAGAAGGCCTCACAGGTGTGGATTCGGTTTTAGGATCAAAGTCGACAATGAAGATAGCAACTATAATTGTTTCCGGTTGGTCTGACTTCTGTCGTAGTGTATTTACATATTACTATTAATCTCAGTACATTTCGTAGTTAACATTTTTTTGCATATCTTAACTACTTGTTCTTTGGTTATGCTTATTGCTACTTGTGATAGCATAGGTAGTATGGTTAGCATGACAAATAAACGATAATGATTTGTTCTCCATAAAACAGGAGCCTCACCGTTAAATCGCCCTGTCGTCTGCAAACTAAAACACATATATCTTGATAAATGTCGAGTGAAGCTAAGTCTTAAACTAAACCATTATCTACGAAAAAGTTTTTAAAATAAAATAGGTAATTTACTGAACAGGAGGTTCGATGAATCTATCCGCCGCTTCGCTCTATATCAAGGTAGACAGATAGCAGACGCGCATTCCGAGTCTAATTCGTCACGGAAGATTAACTTATATTTTTTATTGCATAAGGGACAAAACAAGCTATAGAGACTGTGCGTCTAGTGTCTCGCCAAATGAAAACTGCAGTTTTATTATTAAGATATTACTACTAATAACCTGACTAATCTCTGTAATTATCATTCTTTATTTTTACTAGATTAATGTGCTGACTCTATGTTTTGTGTACAGTATGTCTATAGTATCACGGTGACTAATTACTACTATAAAAACCGTCAATCTCCTTCAGCTTATTAGTGATTAGATTATACTATTCCATTTCAACAGTGGCAACTTGATATGCGATATTTATTTTAATAATGATTGCATTAAAAAGATATGTTACTGTATCCCACAGTAGACGACTTCTGGCTTCTTCTGGACAACGCGACGGTAATGATGATTACAATGTTACGACGTGTATCATAAACATTGCAATATACATCTATCAGCTGATATACAGCTTGTATACATTAATATATAGACGAGTATATTGGCATATCTATGCTATTTTGGAAAAGGATCTGACAACAGCTACTTGCTACCGTATGTCGTGGGATGAACTCTCACGATCACGGAAGTGACAATAACATAACCATCTCTTCACGTGCGGAAGAGATAGAGCAGTGGTAGAAGGTGAATTCCTCGGCTGTAATGCACCTATGTTAGGCTACAGTTTTGCATGAGTTACAACCTTATACGGCGTTATCATTACGGATCGAGTTACTTGTTACATTATTCTAACACAGTCATCAGCAAATATATTTCTGCCTCTATTTTTCCTATCTCTGGTATCTAAAAAGTTGGCCTCAAGTGTTATCTCCGGAAATATTAATGGCACAATCAAACGGATGCTAGTGACTTATTGTGTCTCATAACATACAGTGGTAAAATGGAAGTGTTTGTTTGGTATATATTCGGTAACATGACACAGATTTTCGCGCGGTGACAATGATTTATCGTGTATAATGAGAACATCAGGAGCTCCTTAATACTTAATTACGAACATAAGAAATATACTTAAGTACGAAAATAAGTAATAAAAAAAAGTAGTAGTGATGAAAAAACTAGTACGATAGTAATTTTTGTACCTGTAAATCAATCTCAATATTTTCATAATAGCGCAATTTGTCAAAAGAAGTATAACTTAGAATATAATCTCCACTTGGGTTAGTGTGTATAAGTGTAATTAGTCTAAAATATACCATATAAAGGAACACAATACCCTTGTAAAAACTAGAGGAATAAGTATTTACTCCTTCACAACTATTTATTGCATTACTTTTATCAGTAAGTTAAGTAATAATTGTTACAATAAAAATGTGCTGATATGAGTTACTGCTAACTAGAATCTATTATTCTTCAATGTCTTGAAATTTTGTCTAAAGTTTGTCTGGTTTTCAAAGATTAATAACTGCTTATGTTCGCTATCATCTATAAAACAAATCTTACTAAGAATAATAATAAGTTTACATTATGAATCAGAATAGACGATTCACACAACAGATAATATAGGCGATTGAAATGAAATGTAAACACACTTCCACAAAATAAGTACTTGTATTTTATATTATAAGGCGAGAAACAAGTAAGCAGAGCCTTTTGATAACTACCGACCGTAGTCGTGCTCACAGTTGCTGTGCCACATTTTGCCCTTCTTCTCTCCTTCCTTCCGATAGGCCATCGGAAATTCACATAACAAGACTTATTTGCATAGATATTTCCAAAATTTCATGAAATTTTATGACCAAAAAAATACAACATGGTTACCCTAATCGCACGTGTGATTCGTCCGGGCGAAGTCAATGAACCTCTTAAAATACGTCACCATATTTTTTCACATTTCCACGACTGGACTTTTATTCCTTGATCTTTAAAATTTCAGGATTGGACACTTTAACGAAGTATTTCACACATGGAATATAATGGGAATTGGACATCAATCATTTTATTAAATGGATGTATCACATTATTATCAGATTTAAGGCTGATCTGATTGCCGACGCGAAAATTTTTGGTTCCATAATAGCGTTTTAGACTGAGCCTAGTTTCCTACCTATAATTATTTGGTCATGAAGGCCTGGATGTCGCATCCCCTTAGAATCCTTTGTATACCTGCCAGTAGCAACATCACATGACCATATAATAATCTTCACTAATATTATATACGAGGGTGGATCTAAAAGTTCTAAGCCCGACGAAGAAAATGAAAGAAAATTGGATCTAAATGTGTTTTTATTTTTCGACATAGTCTCTATCTAGTTCAACACACTTCTTCCAGCTGACCTGCAACTTGTTTATCCCCTCGAAAAAAAAAAAAGATTCCGGAAGTTCGGCGAAATAATCGTTTACTGCGACTAAGATGGGTGGGGCAGCAATTCGTAGCCACAATCATGGATTACAGATATTGTTTAAACCGAAGTGTGAACACGTGCATTGTCTTGATGAAACAGAATTTTCTTATGCAACATTCCCGGCCTTTTTTCTTTTATTTCTTCCCGGAGTCTTCGTAAAAAGGTTACAATAATAACTAGAATTTATAGTTTGACCTTTCGGTAAATAATCTACAAAAATGATGCCCTTCGCATCCCAAAAAAAAGAAGCCATGACTTTGTTAGTCGACAAAACGACCTTAGCCTTTTTCGGTGTCGGAGAGTCTGATCTTTTCCACTGTTTGATTTATTGCTTTGATTCAGGAGTATGGTGGTGAACCCAGATTAAAACTATACAGTGGTAACAAATCTATACAAAAAGTCCTCGGAATCAGTCTCAAAAAGTTCCAAACAGTCTCGCGAAATAGTGTATCGAACTCGTTTTTGTTCAGCTGAAAGCAACACTTGGGACCCATCGAACAGAAACCTTATGGAACCACAACTCTTCCGTTATTATGTGTTGCAACAGGCCATAACTAATGTTAGTTATCTCAGCTATCTCACCAATGGTGAAATGTCGGTCACCCAGTACGAGATCACAAATTATATCGATATTTTCTTTCGTGGCAGAGGATGTAGGCCTTCCACTCCTAGGATCATGTTTAATGCTCTCGCGACCGCGCTTAAACTCAGCTACCCACTTCTTGAGCAGACTCCCCCAAAGTGCTCGCCATATCTTGATGGATGTTTTTTGGTGATAGGCCTTTTCTATTGAGGTATTTAATGACGTCACGGTGTTAAATTTTCTCCATTATTGAAAATTGCGTCAGATTGCTTCAAACACATAATCACAGAAAATTTATATTGTGCAGTATCGGAATGAAACTGCGCACAATAAATCAATATGACACATACTAACAAATGACGGTAGATTTAGAAAAATGTCATAGCTCCATGTAGTTTAGGCAACGAACTTTTAGATCCACCCTAGTAAATTATTATTTAACTAATTATATTTGGAGCGTTTATGTTAGAATAGAAAGTGCAAAATGAAATTTTTATCATTCCGATATTCTTTTCGGATGAAGAATATCAGAATTCCACTTTCTTTCTTTAACAGAAGTGTTACTTCAAAAAATATAGGCATAGTGTTCGGAGAAAATGTGACATTTATAGAAACTTAATGAAATTAGTGATGAAGTTTCATGATTGCGTTGTGAATTTTAATAAAGACGATTGTATTTCGATTCGTCTTCGTTGATAAAACTCACTGGCTTTCATAAAAAAACTTCATCTGTATCGCTTTAAGTTACTGTGATTAAGAAGAAAGATATTATTATGAAACAATATCCAGTCTGGCCATTAGAAGTCGTCCAGGGAGTAGTTTGTTGATGAAGTTGTCTCTTTTGGATTGTACTGGATCACCTCCATGCAATTCTACGGTGGAACTTACATGAAGCCATCCATTACCAACTAGAGTATAACAAATATAGCTGTCTCAAGGTGCACGAAAGAAAACATCATGACTTTCACTCCATGCCTTTTAATATTTCCTTATTTTAGCTGATCGAATTCAATAAACATTTCAGTAAGTACATTATACATACTATGCCTTATACCTACACGAATGCTATAATAGAATTCCGTTCGTTATTTTCACGTATTATTGTAATATCAGTTGCTTTGTTGTGTCACTGACATTACAGTGATATTTGAGCCCACCCTTCAGGCTTACAACCTTTATGTATGTGAAAAAGATAAAACGTTTGCAGCTCGTTCTTCAGAATTATATAAATATATTCAACTTACAGAAATAATATTGTATGATATAAAATTGCGGTATGAGACTTAGAATTTCATGAATTTCATCTCGATTAAATAGTTACTTCCTCAGACAAAAGAACATATAAAATTAGCTTTAACGTAGAAAAGACTCAAAGTTTACGATAGTATTTTGTTACACGTGTTTTTTTTTTCTTTATTTAAAGGCATATACAACATAAAATTAAGTCAGCCTTCCATCTACTGAAAAAAATAATTATAACTCTAAATTCCCTACACGTGTATTATTGAAATTATTGTATATAATTTATTAATTATTAAAAGTAACTGCAGTGTTTCTGGCAGATTTGCGGCTGAAGAAGATCGAATGCGTAAGTGAATCAGGTACAAAGGCCATAGGCTTTATAACACAGCCAATCTTCTAACACAAGAAAAATCCTTATCTCATCACAAACTGATCTCTCATCACACGTGACACTTGACCAAAGAGACAAAATCCTTTTGTCTCTTTGGTCAAGTCAAGCTCTAGTGTATGTACATTAGAGCAAGTCGTTGGAATGATTATCAAAAGTAATAAGGAATATGAAATCAAACGCCATCAGTTGAAACCATGTCTGATCGCCGTAGCGAAGTGCATTAACTGTATGATCGTAAACAGCTGAGTGGCGACGTTAAAATTTATGGACGATAACACGCCCCCGGGCCAGCAGTTAATTGATAGTTTTTTAGGTTTACGGGTGCTTTACGACGCCTCCGGGGAAGCATTGACATGACACCAACAGGAACTACCACCTCTTTGTCTCCCGTATTTCATACATGCCTTAGATACGGGCTAAAATATTGTTGGCAATAATGATTAAGTTGCTATTACAAAACTGAACATTACTAACTGAATATTGGGGGGAGGGGGTGATAGGATGGCAACGTATCTGTGTAACAATCATACGAATGTCCATGAGCGTTGGTAGTCATCAAGGGGCTCCGACTACTCGTTTGCCCCCTTTTGCTATAAAAATAAATAAATTAATAAATAATTATAATATTTATCAAAATATATACCATAATTTATAAGCATCGATTGTTCTCAACTATTTTTATTCAACCACAGATCGCGAGGTCCCGGGTATCGTGTCCAAAAAGTGTTTTTGATTTATAAGTTTCTATTTAATGCATTCCAACGCTCATAAGCATCCGCATAATTGTCAAACAAATGCGTTGTCCTCACTTTCTCCTTCCTTCCAATGCACCACCAGCTTTGGCTAGGCAACTGCTACTCCGAAGAGAGAAGAAGTCGTAAAATAGAAATTTAGGAATTGTAGCGATTACATAAGTAGTTATGACTATCACAGGGGCAGTGGGGGCTAACTATCATATTATACTCAGGTTGCTGATAACAGAGCTTGAAGGTTTATGTTCATAACCAATTTCTTATGCTTATAGCTACTAGGGCTCACTGTTACATTCGATATTGTTTTTCAGAAAAAAAATCCAGGTAGGATTCGATTTTTTATTTGTAGTATAAACTAGAAGTTTATATTATCAAAATATACATTTTATATTTTAAAATAAAAAAATGTTCATCAAGTTGGCAGCTAAGAATCTCTTGTAACAAACTGATTTTCGATTGCTCTAGTTATTCATATGTAGACATAAAATTAATATGTAAAAAGTTGGTTAAAATTCAGGAATTTGAAAAAAATTATAACGTAAAAAATTTCACTTTATTTTAATTTTCAAATTTCACGGGATATAAAAAAACCTGGTTTACGTTTAATAATAAAAATTATTTTTCACCGTAAAACTGACTCATAAATATGATAAAGGATTAATAAATTAACTAATATTTTATAACCGTGTAGACTAAAGCTCTCGCAAAGTTTTAAGAGATATGGCAGTTGTAAAGTTTTTTGATAAATGTAACTCGCGCCTTCTCATTACCTAATGGGATGGTAAGGTTTACTTTTAAAATATCTGTCTGTTATTATTTATTGAGTGTATTTTTTATTTTTTTTTTACACTATAATTTGTCGGTTGGTCGTCGGTAGTCATAGAGGGGCCCCGATTACTCGTTTGTTCCATAAACAAGCTTCTATGACTACCAACGCCCATGAGCATAAACATAATTACTATGACAATGTATTGCCCTCCTTTACCCCCCCCCCCCCACTAATGTGCCACCGGCTACTCATAAACCGCACGAAACGCGACACTGCAGATCTCACTTTGCGTTGGTATTATGTGAGCGAGAGGTACCTCCCCGGTCGTGCCAGCCCTATTTCTTTGATTTCGAGGATGTATTGTCAAGCACTAGGTATGGCACTAACTACCCCCTCCTATGCAGCATGGCACTACATTTCCCTAAACATGCAGTTACTATGCCCTGCTTTATCTTTCCCTCATGTGATACCCAAAGTCTTGAAAGTAGCACGGAAAACTGCAACAACAGAAAAGACGTAATGCCCTCCTTTTCACCTCCACCCCCCAAAGGGACACCGGATACTCACAAACCGCACGAAACACGACACCATATGTTTTACTTTACGGCGGTAGCAAGTGAGCGAGGGGTACGGCCCCGGTCGTGCCGGCCCAATTCCAAAATGATGTGTGAGATGTTACTTCTCTTCCTACGCTTCTTTATAGTATCAGGTGGCAAATGGGCTATCAGCGCCTATTGATGACTACCATCCGCATTATTGTTTCCTAGGCGTGTAACCATCCTTCTCTCCTCCCCATATATTATCCTCTCCATATATTAGGAAAAAGCTCAAAATATGTGGAAACTTCTAAAGTATTAGTAACGAATCGAATCGAAAAAGTAAAAATCGAAACGTTTTTATCACGTTAGGGAATACAAATTGTGTAATTTAGTCCCGACACGCGGCTGTAGTCCTTAAAAACGAACATGATTATGAAGTGAAAAACGTGCAAGAGGCACAAGGGACATTACCGGGGAATACGACACTTCGCTTTACGCCACGAATTTGCTCCTCTTTCTACTAAGATTAGAAGTAGGGATACTGTGTTGAGACTGTTCAAAGTCAAGCGAAACGAAAAAGAATATTTCCGTTGGTTTATCGAAATAATTTATACGGACCGTATAAATAAATAAAAAAAGTTAATCTTTTTCCCATTGCCGTGGAGTGACCCATGTCTAGAACATTTCTAGTCCAACATCATCATCATCAATACCATCTAATCCCTTGTATCGTACAAACGTAAGGCACACGCGGATAAGGGTTTTATATAAAAGACAAACTCTCCTGTGCACTTGGTGATCTTATAATTTAACGTCAATTTGTATAGTATTTGGATGGAAAACAAAAGACAACGCCGTTAAACTGCTGTGTCTACAGGATCGCTTTTAATGAACTCTAGAATTACTTATTTGCACAGCACTTGTGAGTACGTTTTGTAGCTTATGGAGTAAACAATCAACCGGGACATTTGTAGCTATGGACATGGTACATAAATATCTACACAATCGAAGTATGCAGTTACTATGCTTTTATCTCTACCTCATTTGCTAACCGAAGTCTTGAAAGCAGCCGAAAAACTACAACGACATTAAATACGTAACGCCATCATCATTATACGCCGGTGATAATAAACCTCCTGACAGACCCCAGCCGATGCAAAACCTTAGTGGCCTTCCTACAATATGTGAACTTTGGGCAATCAAAGAACTTTATCATATTACTATGCTTGTAACGCGACTAAAGAATACAAAAATACAAAACTCCGGATTTTACCTAAGTTATTCTTATAACTTCTCAGGTCTAGGCTGGAGCTGAACCAAAAATTACTTTATCGTTCAATAAATTTACAACAATCATATTTTGTATACAAATATTTTAATTTCATTTGGATTCCTTTCATTTTGTTTTGACCTGGTTCCTTTCATATTAATTCAGTACGGGCCGGCACGACCGTGAAACACTTGTTGCTCACATGATTTTTAGTGACAGCCGGGATGTTGCAATGGAAGGATTCAGTAAAGAAGGGCAGCCCATCTGCATAGATTACAGGTGACATAAAATATAACTATGTTGCACCCTTTGGTAAAATAATGGCATTTTAGTTGACGCACGGTTTATGGTTATGCGGATGTGCTCTCTTTCTTCATCCTATTTCCCCATTTTTCCATCACCTATTCATCTATCTTCTCGGAACGTGCCAGTATTACCACCACTTTTAAGACGGTATCCACCCTTTTTTTTGGTAACGAAGGGGAATGCATTTACGGATGAT
Organism: Eumaeus atala; assembly: GCA_017140195.1. Taxonomy (NCBI): domain Eukaryota; kingdom Metazoa; phylum Arthropoda; class Insecta; order Lepidoptera; family Lycaenidae; genus Eumaeus; species Eumaeus atala. The sequence continues at coordinate 96,884 of JAFELO010000550.1, read as the reverse complement.
GCGGGAGCCCGAGTAGACCCCGTGACCTTTGTTGGACTCGGCCATTGGGTAGCAATACCAACTAAGCCCCTACGGGAGTCTTCAGTCGCTATTAATGGAGGGTCCCGGATCTGCAGGCAACAGGACCCCTCCAGCGACAGGCTGGCCTCGGCGAAAAGGCCAGACTTCACCTCTCGGGGACTGTCCGGCTACTCTGTGACTAGTCCCCACGACTACTTTCATATTTTGATAATGTTGTGGACCGGGTTCCCATCCCGGCCCGACACGGAACACAGGGGCACTACTCAAGGTACTGCAGATGCTGCTTTGGTTATTTTTTTTCCCCTTACCACACCAAAAACAAAACAAGAAAACGAGTAAGACAACACGAGTAAGTCGCCCACACACCCCTGCCCCGGGACCGGTCAATACCAGGACAAGTCTATATAGATGACTTACTGATTTTTCTGATACGAAATTGGACCACAAAAATATAAATATTTCGGCAACCCGAAGTTGCACCAGAAAAATTTCGACACCGAAAAGTGCGCCTCCAAAAGACCTAGCGATCGGCACCACATACGCTATGACCACATTTCTTAGCATACGGTTTGTAAAGGAAAAACAGAAGACGGTATCCAGCCTGGTCGACCCGGATTGATTCGGCTGAAATCCAATAATTGTGGTAAATATATATTGTTGATATTAGCGTACTTCAATGAAAATGAAATTATCACTTTCAATGAGAATCACATATATAGCGTTTATAAAGGTATGTTGTATCGTAACGTTTAGCATTTAAACGTTGAGATGCAAATGTGTGAAATTTTTAGCTATGATTGTACAAAGGCATGTGGCCCAGACGGCAATGTACAGAATGTGTGGAGTGGAAATGTGAAATTTGCCAAACAACGCCGCCGGTTCGCATTTAGTTTTAAATATGATAATGGTATTTTTATTGCCTAGGGGGTAAACGCGCTGCCGAATCACCAATTGATACACGGCCACACACCCGCGGGCTTAATAATAAAGGATAATTTTAAAAATTCTCCAAGCAACCAACTAAGGCAAAACGAGAAATTACTGACACTGAAATGTTCCTAATTTGTAATGTTAGTATAGACAACCTCTGCGGTTTCCATACCTCACAGTTTGTGACGGATCTCATCTAGGAATTGTGAGTCAGGTGGGAAGAGTAAATGACAAATCGTATTTTCCTCATCGCTGATGATACTCTAAATAAAATACCACTAAATCAGGAGATCCACCATGATGTCTTCTGCGACAAATTAAACTAGTTAATCGATTACAAACTTCTAACCTAGAAACACTGTAAATGCTTAGACGAGACGCGGTGTATCTGCTGTAAGTATCTAAGGATTTATCGCATACATATATAGTATTTATCAAATGTTACTTAGAAATTAAATTATAAATCAATCAGACTGGTACATACGTTTAATATGTTTTTAACACATTGAGTTGATAATAATGACTGTAGCTAAGAGCCAACTCCATTGCGTTCGCTTTGAAAAAGAGAAACCGTATCCATCCACGGACAGACACACAGATTCAAATGTTCTTCTTCTGGTCCTACCTCCTTTGGATTTCGTAGGGGTTTAATATAATATAAGAATGGTTTAAACTATTAACTGCTAAATAGACTATAAGCGCAGATAATAACATACAGTAACTGCATAATATCTACGTCCTACAGTTGACAGATATTGGCGGCGAGACAGTTGAAATGCCGAATAAAATTGTGAGGAAACGAGCTCCCCTCGTTTTCCAATCTAAACTTGTGTTTGCCGAAGGTACAATGAACCGCAATGACAACTAAACGCTGTTTAATAGCATTCGTCCGTCTGTTCCTTATTGTATACTTAAAAAAAATTGCTCGATCTAAATTTAAACTAAACCCCTTAACAAACCACATGGCTCCTGATTATATAGATACATTATCCTTCTCCTTTCCCATCCCCCTTCATGAGTCACCCGAAATTCACATTACATTATGTGATACAATGACGACACAAAGAAAAATGACGTAAGGCCCCTACGAGTAGTACCACTTGCCCTGATTATCATTTAACGTAACGTAATGACCATTTAACTTCCGCCTGTCGTTTACTATTATTTAACACGAATGCGATAAGTCCACCTGTAATTAATAATAACAAATAAATATTTATCACACACAACAATTGAAATAGCTTCAAGTTAATACTTGGTTAGAAATATGCGATTTGGCGACCTTACTTAGGTTCTTTTTAAAGATATGTTCCAGATAACCATCATATTAGATATCTATTGCTTGAAGAAAGGGCCATGTCTCAACCGAATCGAAGGCTTTTTCTTGGTACACAAACGCTTTACTTAAATGCTGAGCGCAGCGTGTGGGTGTGGTCTACGGTACTAAAGCCTTTACGGGAACCGGCTTGGGTGTGGTCTACGGTACTAAAGCCTTTACGAAAACCGGCTTGGGTGTGGTCTGCGGTACTAAAGCCTTTACGGAAACCGGCTTGGGTGTGGTCTACGGTACTAAAGCCTTTACGGAAACCGGCTTGGGTGTGGTCTACGGTACTAAAGCCTTTACGGAAACCGGCTTGTTCCGGAGGTTGGATGAAGTCCTGTAGGATATACAGTTCATGGGTGTGAAGATGACTTGTAAAAGTCGCTCAGAAGTAATATAGTTCTGTAGGCATTCAAAAAGGTTTTGTCTCCTTTTATGAAGACGAGCACCGCCACACTTGAGGTCCACGCTTCTGGAACGCACTTTGGAGAATGATGAAATGAATTAAAAAATTAAATAGCTTGTGGAAGATTTGAAAGAAAGACTCTTACTCGCACCAGACGCCACCATTTTTTTTTCTATTCAAGAATTCAAGATATTATTTTTATTAAATATTTCATAACAGTACTGAAGTTCCTCAAGAATATTTAGAAATGCGTTCCAACAAAAACTAGTAAAATGTATTCACAAGTAAAGCTAAGAGGCTTAATATGTATACTTCTAAAAAGCGCTGATTAAAACATCTATTGAAACACAAGGAGTTGTTTGAAATATCTGTCACTGACTTTATTAGCGAGTGATTGATTCAAATTATATTGAACTCGCCGAATTAGTACTGCGGTCGAATATTTATTCCATTACTTACACTTCAGTTTTAATGTCATAATTAATAATATTTTTCTATCCATTTCATAGTTTCTATGGTACTACCGTGTCATTACTATATCTGTAAACAAATAACAATAATAATAGAATCTATGGACTCATCACAACATGCTAGCCTAGCCCTTTTTTTTTCTTTGTTGACGCGGGGAAACGCATTTACGCGCCTTCACTGGCCCTGGTAAAACGAATACACACAAAAATCACCGCGATTGCCACCAGTGCCGCCTTTGAAGAGGTGCCCCAGAACAACAAATCATTAGGGCACCTCGACGGCAAGTCCTGGCGGGCCTTGCCGTCGAGGTGCCCTGATGATTTGGGCGGGATTCTCACCCGCAATCTCTTGTGTAACACGAGAACGTACCATCACTCTAGACACTGAGCCAGTCGGTCGTCTTATTAGAATAAATAAACATGGGGGTCGTCCGCAAACCGCTCCTTAATAACATGGAAGCGACAGAAAGTGTTTCAACAAGGGCTACCAAACGCTATTTGCTGAAGGTTATTCAGGTATACGCCTCAACTTCCACGACGAGGTGGAGGCAATGTATGGGAGTATCACGAAAGCCATCCATAACATAAAAACGCATGATACGGTGGTGATGGGTGACTTCAACGCGAAGCTGGGTATGAGAGACGGCGCTGAGCTAAAGACGGGAAAATGTGGTGTTGGCAGGCCGATTCAAGGGGACAGCGATTGGCTGAATTTCTGATGAAGGAAGGACTACACGGTATATTTACAGTGAAATTGTGACTATGCAGGCTGTTGTTTCGTGTGGTTGGTGAGAAAACACGCGCCTGCGCAAGATCTGGTTGAGCCTATGTTTAAAGGATGCGCGCGTGGATAATTGATGTATCTAATTCTTTTAATAATATTCAAATCACAGTTGGCAACAGATATATGCAAGAACAGTGCTAGCTAGCCTAAAATAACCAAAATACAACGTATGCAGGGTTTGTTACATTACATTGTTGTGCAGATAATATCTACACCGTTTCTTAATTCTTATTCCTAAATAACATTATTTTCTATTGCCTTTTAAGAATAACATGTACTTTCTCTTTGTCTGTTTTGTGAAGCTACTAATAAATATATTTGTATTGTATTCTATTCCATCATAGATATGAAGGTGACCAGAGGGCTTATCATCATCATCAGCCGGTCGATGTCTACTGCCGGATCAGTGGTGGTCATCTATATGTCATTTGGTGTATTAAAAAAGTATGTTTATTATTACTTATGCACACGCGTTACAAGTTGTGCTTCTTTGGCGAAACGAGATATAAAATCTTTGAAAAAATTTATCTTTAGACTCTACGTTTGTAGAAAAAAAAAACGACATTAAAACTAGTAAAAAACGCATTCAAAAGATTGACAGTTTTATGTATTATAACGCAGTCAGGCTGTCGGTATTCGAGACGATGTGCGCGCGCATCGTAAAAATGTACTCTCATAAGTTGTCTCTAACGCACCAAAAAGAGGATAATTTCAAAAAATGTAGTTGTTATGACAAAATAGAAAGAATATTGTATCTAATATTTCAGTGTATCAGTTTTTAGTGACGGTGTGCGCCGCATCGTAAAAATTTGTTCTCATCGTTTTTCCCTAATGGACCAAAAGACGTATAACTTCAAAAATATGCCACAGTAACTAATTAATTATTTATGCTATATATCTGAACACTGTCTTTTTAAACTGATAATCAAAATTGAAGGGTATATATCAACACACACACAACTATTTTTGATTTGCTACGTTTTGATTATCATTTTATATTCATCGTAGTACAAATATTATTTCCTCTAAGCAAATTTACCTCCATAAATCTGTGAATGTTATACCGCTAATATTTTCAGCGCTGGTTTTATTCTAACCCGCCACAGGCAAGTGCTGTTCGGTGGATTTATGCACCATTACACGACTATAATTTACTCGAGTCGCAGGCGGATATAAAAATAAGTCCGGACGTCTGAGATTAATGAATTCTGATCATACGTTTTTATTGCATCGCAGGCTAAATGGATTTTTGAGATGTATATATGTATGTATTACATATCTCAAAAACCATAAGTTACGCATATAGTTTGCTCTCATTTCGAACCATCGATCTCATCATGGAAAAATCGATATTTTTCGAACATTTCATTTCAATTGCCATAAATGTTTGTACAGTGTCCAAATCATACACATTGGATTAAAATTAAGTACCTACATACTTATGTTGTAATTTTTGGATAGCAGCTAGTGGTAAGGTCTCGTACTACAACATTTACTGTTACAGTACAAATGCGAATAAACGCTCGTTCTAGTGGAACACTCCAGTAAATATATATTCCAGTTGGATATTCAGGTTTTTTATCGCAGAACAAACAACGTTGGTCAAGTAAAAAACTATTTTCTGGTATATTAAACTGTTTGAGAACCCTCTGGCGGGCTCTCTGCTCTACAGAACAGATTCAGCCCCTTGTCACATTACATAAAATCATTCTACTGTTTGATGTCCAATAGATAGCACTTCAGTGTCAGACTGTAAACGCGGAGCGTTTGTAAGGTCCCTAACCCGTTTGTTGATTGTGCTAGTGAAGGGTGTAGAGACACGTCCTCGCCGGTCGAGCTCGCGCACGCATCACGTCTGCTCGGCGTAACGTCGTAATTAAGCTTGATGCGTGTCAAATTTAGAGAAAATCGAGTCGTTGACATCGATGCGCGTCCGAGAAACGAGCTACAGTACAAACCACATGTAGCTGACAGTAATTTAATCAATTTAATATACCATTACCTGCTACTGCCAGATAATGGTTTCAGCCTACTGGCTGGTGCCATCATTATTTATCTACCGCACATATGCAACAGATATTTAGTTCACAATAAAATTCCTAATAGCCAATCCAGATTCTATTTGGAAACTTTCAAATCAGTCCTATGTCTCTTAGTCCTATATGATTAATATCAGAGGCAGATAACGAATGGTCTCAGATATCGAATCCATGTTCAGCACCAAGGTTCAACCACTCACCGGAGTACATATCTCCTCAACTGAGCCACACCAGTTTGCGAGTACTTAATTTTACTTATTAATGTGCCGAATTACTTAAATTTTGTTTAATAATGTCATTTATTTTTGTTTTTCCGAAAAAGCTGAATTGAATTACGCGGATATTCGGAACGTGATAATTTTTAGGAGGGGAAAAAATAGACATGTTCGGACGTGATCAGTTTAACTCTACGCGAGAGAGCAGCTCAGGAAGTTTATTGGTTGATTAGTTTTTGTATAATTTCTCTATGAAATGTGAATGAGACTAGTGGGAAGTTGTGATTATATCATCATCATCATCATTATCAGCCCCTATCAGCCCACTGCTGGACATAGGCCTCTCTCTCTATGAACGCCAAGACGACCGATCTTCTGCTCATCGCATCCATTCCGGACCGGCTACTGCACGGAGATCGTCTTTCCACCTGGTGAACAGTAGACCAACTCTTCGTTTTCCTAAGCGCAGAACCATTATATGTATATATGTATATGTATATATATATATATATATATATATATATATATATATATTTATATATATATTATTGAGGTATAATAATAAGAAAGCAATAAACACTGTTCGCACTGCTGGAACACATAAAAATATAAAAATGATGTTTGGAAATGAAAAAAAAATATTATGCTGTTTTTTATATATACGATGAGGTAATTAATAATATTTTATAAATTAACTAATAATTGTGTTATGTATTTAATTAAAAAAATAGAAATATTACAATCTAATTATTAGATCACTTAATCTTGGTACCAAAAGAATTTGCTTTCAACCTTAGCATAGTTTTCGATTCGATATTTATGAGAATCCACTTTAAAATTCCGGTCTGATAGTACTTGTGGAACCTCAAATGGCGTATCAATCTATATTTACGAAGACCACACACAGCTTCAGGTGAATGAAAACGTTTGCCGCTACATTAAATAAAGTATAAAACATTAATTTCTTTGTCTAAAATACGTACAGGAATTATTAACAACAAGGATCTCAACCTGACTGTGGCCCGGCAGAAACTTCCGGCGCGACATATTTATTACTTTAAATCATTTATTATATTAAATAAACGAAATGATAAAGAATGTTGTCCATCATTTTGACGAAAATATAAATATCGTTTGTTAGGATTTAGGGGATACCCAGAAGCCTAGAGTAATGAAAGCTTCGCTCACATAGAAGTTGATCTTCAGACACGTAGATTGAGATCAATACACAAATGAGCCTTAAAATAGTTTAAGTTTTGTCGTGGCGGTGGTGTTCAGTTGCTACTAAGGTGATACGAAATATCTACAGAGACGCCATTTGAATGAGAGCAGGCGGATTTGGGACTTTTGCGCACGGGATAAACGGCGTGGCGAACCTTAGTCCGTTGCACTGCCCGAGACAATGGTGCGGCTTTTCAGTGGCGTGGGACATCCTCTCTGTTGAGATGAGTTATCTTCTGACTAGTCCTCGGGGAGCTCTGATGATAAGCGGTGCCCATTTGTGGCACCACACCAAAAGTGGTACTGATGGCACTAGCGGTGGTTTTTGTGGGTGGATTCACACGTACCACTCGATCCCATCCAGAGCGTGCGAGGGTGATTACATGTATTTCTCCACGTAACCAAAGAATACTCTGAATCTGAATATTAAAGTACTTGTTAAGAGAAATTATAGGAGCCCACAAGCGACTGGGTTCCGATATTTTAGTACAGACACACCACGACCACCGTTTAGATCCATCATTAAGATCCTGGATGTTACTGACCTGAAGTTAAGTCCTTGTCAAGACAAAAAATAGGAATAAAGTCGACTAGTGTGGGGAAGGGGACCGTTTCCCCCTTTTCGGTCCCAATAATAATCACCATAGGGTAACGCCCACAGTAAAATTCCGGTTTGTCCCTTCCCATCTGCAGGAAAAGAGAGGGGTCTGTCCGCCTATCGTCTCCCTAAGCCCGAAGACACAAAAGTATTTCGTAGTCCTTCGAACTGTTAAGGCTGGACAAGCGCCGCCAATCAGTAGTAGGTCCATCCGAAAAAAAAAAGAAAAATTTGATCGTATGGTCTGAATGAAGCATTCTCGTTTTATGCAAATCGTGACTATATTGGAAGAATAAATAAAATGCTATTTAAAGCAGTGTAAAATATAATAAAATTATTTTATCGGTTTAAACCGGTAAAGTAATTTTATTGTAAAGAATAGCAATATATTTGTCCCTAAACTAGGCTGTGAAGAGAAAGGTCGACACCGCGAGTCCGTTTTTCATGGAGTATTCGTAAATCTAGTGACCCTTTCCGAACTTGTCCCAACAATCCACATCATATATTTGTTTTATGAGCTTGAGCCGATGACTATTTTCGGCTCACAACATAAGCGGGTAAGTGGAGATGTTATCAACAGTATCAGCGGGTTTTCGTTTCTAACTTTAGTGAATGTCCAGACCGTGAGTCGAAAAATGAAATAAGCGACTATATAACAGAAGACTAGTAAGTAAACGTGACGCGTTTCGTTATGTAGGTGTGAATCGGGTTTTTTCTTTCATGAAGTTGTTATTAAAATATGTCTTGACCCGCGTGCACTCATCCTATGAGCACATTGTTCACGTTTCAATAAAACGTCATACAATTTTGTCAGAAAAAAATTTCATGGGCTTCTTCAATGGGCTTGACTGAAAACATTTAACATTAACATTCCATGCACATTTTTTAATTATTTTAAACTTGTGAGAAAGATGCTTAAAAGTCGTGAGTTCTCCGTGTATTAAAAATGTTATGTAAAAAAATGTCGTGTAAAAATATCGCGGATTTAATGTAAATAAATTTCAAAATGATAAAAGGATATGTAACCTTTTGGCTTGCCCAAATTAAAATGTATGCAACATTTTATTTAGTTTAATGCCCAATGAAGTTTGACGGACCGACTTACGGTTTAACGTTAATTCAGAGAAAATTTTTGAAGAGCTCGCAGGAAGTGTTACACAGCCTAAATGTATCCTCCCGACGTATTGGCCTTAGGATGAATATGGACAAGGCAAAGGTCATGTTCAACGAACAAGTTCTCCAAAGGCCGGTCAACGTCGATGATGCTATTCAAGGAGTCGTAGACGAATACCTCTATCTTGGGCAATTATTAAAATTAGGTAAATATAACTACAATAAGGAAGCCGATAGAAGGATTCAGTTGGGTTGGGCAGCATTCTGGAAGCTTCGTCACGTTCTCACGTCACCTATATCGTAGAGCTTGAAGACGAAATCCTCCAACCGATGCGATCGCCCCGTGATGACCTACGGGTCCGAAACATGGCCTCTTAATTTAGCACCGGTCCGCAAGTTTACGGTAGTTCAACGGGCTGTTGAACATGCTATGTTGGGTGTTTCTCTGTCCGTCAGAATTCGTATCGAAGTCATAGGGCAGAGAACTGAAGTGTCCGATATCACGTGACGAGTAGGCTCGCTGAAGTGGCAATACGCTGGTCACATACTTAGAAGAATAGATGGCAGATGGGCCAGTAAGATTCTGGAGTGGAGGTCGCGTTTAGGAAAACGAAGTTTTGGTTGACCGTTCTGGTGAACGTGGTTCAGGTGGGAGGACGATCTCCGTGCAGTAGCCGCTCCGGGATGGGTGCGAGTAGCAGGAGATCGGTCGTCCTGGCATTCATTAAGAGAAGCTTATGTCCAGCAGTGGATCGATAAGGGCTGATAATGATGAATGATGATGATGAAGGAAAATGGTACATTGGGAAATCATGCAACAATTTTGTAAGGTTTTTTTGATACCGGTAAATTAAGTGACGTCATATTGAGATAGTCTGTTGATTTTCGAATACTTAATGAACCAGTACAGTAGTCACAAGACTCTTTAAATAACTACCAGAAATATCTTGCTATCAGAAAAAGGTAGCCTGTTTCCCTTTCCTAATAAATAAAAATAAATTAAGTAGACATTTCTTTTTGAAGTCATTATACTCCGAACTGCTTACGCGGTGCAATTATATAAGCCGATTCCATAAAGAAAAGAAACGATAAAAGTTGTTATCTGTACAGTCAGAATCCGCGGGGTTGTAATAGTGACAGTAAACCGATGCTAATAAAATATAATGTTTTTCTTCCTATATTGATGGTGCGTGGTGGAAAAACAGAAAATATCACGTAGAACATACATCAAGTATTGGAGAATGTGTCTGACTTAATGTCCTTCGATTTCACTAAAACCGCTGGCCAAATTATACTAACTTTCAAGGTGAGTGTTGATTAAATTAGACAGTTTCTGTAATAATTTATATGCATATACTAACTCGAAGTGTCCCACAGTGATTTGAAATTAACTAGGTTTCTACAGTGCAGATAAATACAGTGCGTTATTAACTAGGTTTCTACAGTGCAGATAAATACAGTGCGTTATTTTCAGGATTCTTATCAACCTTTATTTAATTGTATATTACATGTCTGTCCTTCTCTTTGTATGGAGTAACTAATCTATAGAACGACTGAAAAGAGAAAAGATTGTTGAAAAATTTCTACGGCTCGCAAACTGTATGTTCTTATGTCAGGCAATCCCTAAGCATATTTCTATGAATATTATACAATTATTTGCCTTTATTAGTTCCTATATCTGAAAATATTGTATAATTCCGTGGTGTTATTCTAAGTTATTAGAGCTATGTTGAGACAGTTGTTTACAACATATATATAACATATCACCGCACTGAGGAGTAATCTAACTTCGCGAGATATTCCGCCCCTCAGGAGTCGATGACATTTCTCCTATTCTCTTAATATTTACATCTGTTATAAAGAATGTAGACGCGTTTTCTGATTTGCAAATTTATGAAAAAATTATATTTCATAAAATAGCTCTTGGATTAAGCTACTAATCTAATTAGATACACGAGCAGTTTGAGCATTTTGGTGACACCCATAAACATCCGCATAGTTGTTATGTAGATGCGTGGCCCTCCATTCTCCCATCCCTTCAATGGGTCACTGGCCACACACAAACCACACGAAACACAACAACATAGTTACTAATACTTTAAGGCGTTATCACGAGAACGATCAACGCCCGTATTCTACTTAGGAAGGGGTGATGCCATGCATGACACTGTATCCTCCTATATATGGAGAGGTACTTCTCGCTCACATAATACCGCCGTAAAGTGACATCTTCAGTGTCACGTTTAATGCAGTTTGTGAGTATCCAGTGGCCCATTGGGGTGGGGGGAAAGGAGGGCAACACATCGGCATAGTAATATTCACCATGGGCGTCGGTAGCCGTAAAAAGGCTTCGATTGTTCGTTTGCCCCCCTATCCCTTAAAAAAAACACAGTACGTGTCAACACGCACTGGGCCCCATAACCTATACAGAGCCAAGCTAGCGGCGGACGGCGCTATCAGTGGATGTGATAAAAACTACTTAACATAGAAAGTTAATGTTTCCTACCCGAGGGCACAACGAATCATATTTACCTTTAAGGTTATATTCATAAAGGAGCAGGAAATGATTTTCATATTAAACATTATAAGTTACCAGAAAGGAAATACGAAGTTATTAGCGTGGGAGAGCTACGGCGGAGCTTAGTAAAGTTTAATCATTATTGTTTAAACGTTCGTACAACGTTCAATATTTATCAATGGGTAATGAGTTAAATTTTGTATCTCCACGCCTACATAACTTCTCGTCAACTTCATATATTACAAATACCTCATGAGAGATAACTCCTTAACACCTCCACTTTATTACCTCACGCGCAGTTAACACATTTTATTGTAATTGTTTTTATTTTTAAAATAATATCTCACACATTATGGTGCTCACACTTACGAACTATTACACGTATTCATTGACCCACAAGTGAGGCAATGACTTATGAACTGTAGATTTATTGACCCGTATAAATAGATTTTTATTTCTTTATATATTGACAGTGCTACTGGTAAATAGTAAGAGGTAGCGACATGCTGCATGGAATGAGGTAGTGCTATGCATGATGCGTGACACTACATCCTCATATGCAGCGGAATTTAGCCGGCACGACTGGGGAGGTACCTCTCGTTCACTCGATAACGCCGTAAAGTGACATCTAAGGTGTCGCCTTTCGTGGGGTTTTTGAGTGGCCAGAGGCTCACTGGTGGGGGGAGGACAACGCGTGGGATCGGCATAATAATGCTGATATTCATGGGCGTCGGTAGTCGTTGAAAGACTCCGATTGCTCGTTTTTCCCCCTACGCTATAAAAAATATTGCTGCTTTAATTTCGTCATACGTGTTGCCATCTTATGTGCGAATGTTCATAATACCATAAAGCTACTTTTAAGGATTTTATCGCGGTTCAGTTAGTTATTGAACAAGCCTTACGTTTCACCATGACGCTTTACACGATTTACAGTCGGGCTTCTTAAATAAGTAAATAAAAACGCAGCAAAATCAGTAAAAATTAGTTTTACAGCAAATTTACGTACGACATTTCCAACTTATTAATTAATGAAATTGAACAAACTCGTGCACATCTACTTGTTTTATTTTTGTTTCTCGGCGTTATTCATAATGAAGCATTCCGTTTAATACTTTACATAATTAATTGTAAAGGTAGTTGTATTAATAAACTTATAAAATACAGCATTTTAATTCATTTTATTCTACTCACAAAAAAAGATACACTATTTATTGACGCAGATAACAACCGATTATCCGATGGCCAGCAGATGGGCCAAAATATCAAACCTTCTGCCCTAATGTTGGCCCATACCAGCTCTGCCATATTTTGTCTCAGCCTATAGGGCTCAATTTGCTAAGGCTCAAACAAATTCGCTTATTTAAAAAGAAATGTATTTATCTGTAAGTCGGTTTACGGATGATGTATTTTTACTTGATTGGGGTTCTCTAATTGATCTGTGAACGCGTCGCCCGGTGGAATGAAAGAGATTAGTTGCACGCTCTCTCGCTCGCAGGCTCCGTCCACTCGGAACATTACAATGACATACCTACCTTTTTAGTATATGTAGCTAGTGTTATCGATTTACAAGTCGTTATCATAATAAAAAACCTAAACAATATGTCTTGCATCTTGTGAGGTGCTAGCTTCATCTTCACGGGTCGTTCACCGAGCGGCTGCTCGCGAAATATAATTTGCGAACTTTAATGTATTATTACATGCGCGCTACGTGACAAGAATACTAAATACAGGGTTTCATTTCTCGTGCTGACGAATTACAGGAGCCACACATAGACTCCGATCATTAGTCTTCATGGACACCTACTATACACACACTTTCAATGAACATGACGGCGTGCAGCAGACCATTCATAACAGCTGTTCTAGAATGTTACATTGTCGTCGTATTAGACTGGCACGGATGCACCTCACACATGACAACGATATAGTTACGACATTTTTATGTTCCTGTAGGGTAAACTAGCAGCTATACTGTGGCGCTTCATGCAGTGTGTGAGTTTTCGATGGCCTATTGGATGGAACAGCTGAAGAAGGGCAACACGTCTAACCTCTAAGCGGCTGTTTATGAGCTTGGAACGTAACCAGAATTGTGTGACTGCTCGTTGGCCCCATTATAGTATAGAGAACTCTGCAAATTTCTCATTGTTCGACCAATCACAATCACTTGTAAATACACGACTGCTTCTTGCACGGACATTCGTGTGATAACGGACTTTGTACTGGAAGGGAGTTTGTTATGATTTAAAGTGCTGATATGTATGTACTCTAGTTAATTAGAAATGAAATTCAATAACATACAGTACAATGAAAAAGTTTTTATTTAAAACAAAGTCAATTTACCACTGCACCGTTTCAACCGTAGCCTTAAACCGAAAAGAACCGGCGGAACAATCCGCCGGTTCTTTTCGGTCCCAGAACTCAGCGGGTCCCGGAAAATCTAAAACCAAGAAGAAATTCTATTTTTGTGTAGGTATCGAAAGGTTAAGCAGCGTAATCTTATATATAAAATTCTCGTGTCACAATGTTAGTTACCTTACTAATCCGAAACGTCTTTGCCGATTTCCAACACATTTCATATGCACAATCTGAAGGTCTGAGAATCGGCTACTACCTGTTTCTCATACCTCTGAGTGATAAGGGTTGTTCACCCAATACGGTCCTGGATAAGGGTTGTTCCCCCAATTCGGCATAACAATGTTTGCCAGGTCAGCTAGTTGTATAGGTATATATAGGTACGACAGTATCACTTTTTTCTAGGCCTTAACCTATGCTGTGGAAGCGAATAGAAGCCCAATACAACTTCACCGAATTACTATGAGTATTCGTCTGGCGACGAGACTAGGTTAGGAGTCGGAAGAGCGGTCCTACTCCCCTCTATCCCGCAGATGGGAGAGTTGCATCCCGACATAATAGAGTTTGTTGCAGCTAATTCTCGCGACTATCATTATCATGGTCAGACAGACGCGAGATCCCTCCTCCCCCGACTCTGACATCTAAGCCAGCTTGCGCGCCGTAGCCAAAGTGGGCTCGGCGTTGACGTCATCGCCGAGACTCATTTGGCTCATGGAAAGGATCATGACCGGGGGAACCGTCTCCCCTTAACCTTCTGACGGACGAAAACACTCGCGCTCTATAGTTTCAGAATTACCGGTACGGCGGTACTATTTGAGCTAGGCAAATCGCGGATCGTACTGAATAGAATAGAAAATCTTTATTCAGTGCTAAATTGCTAACTTATATAGTACGTCAAACACGTAGCTCAAATATTTAACAGCAGAACACGACACGAGCAGCACACGACTCAAGATTAACATTTAATAGCAGAACTAGAATGAAAGTACTACTACAAAAATAAAAGTGAGATATATTTAATTCTTTAAATTAACTTAACTTAATAATGACATAGTAAAATTGTTTCTTTATGCATAATATATACACAACAACGCATCTTCGTACTGAAAAGGACACTGATACTCGGCATACAGTTGAGATTATCACACAAATATGATGTATTTACCTTCTGTGCTCCATGCGTAGCATTTTACTATTATTTAAATAAAGCGATACATACTCTCGAGGTAGAATTTGAAAGCAATATCGGGCGCATGCGTCTTGCACCTTTTGGATCAACTTATTTGACCGTAGTAAGAGACAAGGACTATTACTGCATCTGCGTAATTGGATAGAAGAAGTGTTTCGAATGGATTAATTCGTAAATTGTTAGGTATGAAATTACCATAATACCATAAACTTTGTTTTATTTAGGTTTAGCGCTAGGGCGTTTGCTTTAGGCCAATCTGCTAAGCGAGCAAGATCTGAGTTCAGTCTGGTTACGAGTGCGCTCGTGTCGTATGGATTGCACGATATAAAAACTGCACATCGTCAGCGTAGGTATGATATTTGCAATATTTAATATTCTATGCTATGTCCGCGTAGTATAAAACAAATAGCAATGAATCGATGATAGATCCTTGGGGAACGCCTCAATTTACTGGGCTGGGCTTGGCTTCTCTTATAGGGTAGCCATCTTCCCCTTTCACCTCTACAATTCGCATCCGTTGGGGCTAGTCCCTATTCTAAGTGTGTTCGGACTATTCTGTTCGTAGTCAAACGTGTGTGTTGTTGTCAGATTTGAAATGTGTCGTCGTTGCAGTGTACGTTTTGCATATGTCTCCGGGGTCATCGGCGTGTCCCTATTATTACTCGGGGGATTTTCTCTACCGTAGAAGCTTATGAGGAACATGATATGCCTAGAATTGCTATGCCGATCAACACCGACAGTGGCACCGCCGAACCATATAGCATTACTCTTTTCGGAGATTCAGGAGGAGGCATTCTTCTTATAATAAGAGGGAACAAAAGAGATACAGTAGGAGGCACTTATTTTAATTCGTTATTTTCATTAGAATGTCAACTTTCAACTGTACTAAGGGCGATTTTATCAATCCCTATATCGAGTGTGGCACAACCTTGGACTCGTTGTCCATAGTTCTACAGCAAACATTAAATGTTTCTGAAAACAACACGTGTTTTGTGATTGGTGACATTCAAATACACATTCCGCCTTCTTTCAATAAGCGCTGAGCTCAAGCATCACGGGAAGAGAACAAATTTATTCGGAATAATAAAATCTGGCTGGAGTCAGAAGATTCAGTACAGTTTCTGGAGTCTGAAGCACATTCACTGCCATCAACTTCTGGTGAAGGAGGAAGAACGTGCATTGCTTACAGAGACTCCTCAGAATCAACAAAGATAAGGAGAAACACTCTTTTACTAAAAGAATATGGGTTGCACATTTGTAACGCATTTTTGCAAGGACTGCGGGCCTTAGATGTGTACTCGTTGAAGAACTAAGAAACTCTGAGAGCGAACAGAAAAAGTTTCCTCGACTATGTGGAAATAGTGAAAAAAAAAATATATTTTATCTGATACAGAAGCAATGAGTGCTTTTACTGATTTGAATGTAAGTAAAACACTATATATGTACCAAAGAAATTTAACCAACGAAAAGAAGTGTACACTGTTTCCCCCATATTACAAAATACAAGAAAGTAAACTAACTTGCTATCCACCATATTCTACAATCGAAATCACAAATACTTATGCTAAAGCGATAAATTTACAAGACTTACTGGATATTAATATACCACACAGTTGCCAGAATTTTAAAACTTGATTCAGTTT
The DNA here is from genome assembly GCA_017140195.1 of Eumaeus atala. Taxonomy (NCBI): domain Eukaryota; kingdom Metazoa; phylum Arthropoda; class Insecta; order Lepidoptera; family Lycaenidae; genus Eumaeus; species Eumaeus atala. The sequence continues at coordinate 80,064 of JAFELO010000550.1, read as the reverse complement.
TCCAAGAACAACACAGAAATTTAATGCTTTGCTGTAATGCTTTGGGGATGTGATGGTTCATGTGGCCAAAGTCAATACAAGCAGAAACTTCCAGAGGAATCGAAAACTATTTCAGATGCCAATCTGTTCGTCACTTTATTAGTTCCCATTATATTAATTGAGGACCTCTCAAAAGCCATTATTGGGCAAAATCTAGTACCCTCATTTGTTCGTTATTGTAGACCCATTTCTATTGAATTTTGTAAAGAAACTCCTGAAAAAAACTAATGCAGTTGTAGACGAAATTACCAGATAAATTTAATCTTTATGCCCATCGTTAATTGGCAAAGATGGTGTTGCAGTAAATGTGAAGCGCGAACTTTTTCCAATAATGATTGATGTTAAGGTGGCTCAGGTCCAAACAGAAACTCCATCGGGTTCTACGTGCACGATATGTGGGGCTACTCCTCGACTTATGAATGACCTATTTACTAAAAGTGACTGCTAGACCTGAAAATGAAAGTCCTTACCAATGTGTATTATCCACATTACATGCCTTTATTCGCAGCGTAGAAATGATATTACACATTTGCTACAATTTTGACTTTAAGGGTTAGTCTGCTACAACAGAAAAAAAAAGAAATTGAAGAAAGAAAAGAAGGAATTTGATCAAAAACGTTTCAGGGAAGTGCTAGGATCAACTATCGACAAACCTCGTCAATTAAGTGGAAACTCAAGTGACGGAAATACAGCACGAAGGTTCTTCTACAATTACACGTGATCGGCGAACATAACAGATGTCAATTAAACATTGATGAAATAAATAGGATTTTACAAGCTCTATCCTAAAAATGATGATCTATCACGAATACTTTAGAGTCCATACCTTAGAAACTGCGCGAATGTATGTTAGTAACTATGATTGGTAGGTACTACATGCCATCCTCCGTGCATGAATTACTTATACACGGAGAAAGCGTGATCGAACAGTTTTCTGTTCTTCCTATTGGGCAACTGTCGGAAGATGCACAAGAGTCGCGCAATAAAGACTACAGAAATATGTGCCTGCACCATTCAGAAAATGTTCCCCTATAGCTACAAATGAAGACGTATTTAAAACGCTTCTAGATAATTCATATCCATACATTTAAAGTTTTATAGAGTCTTTTGAAGTATCTAGATGAAGAGACACGAAGTCTTTTGAAGGTGGTACTTGAAGGTGATACTATATTTACACCGGAAGTAATATTAGTTAGGAATAGCGAGGATAATAACAATTAGTTATAACATTATAAGTTACTAAAACCTACTTATATAAGACCAATAATATTATAAGATTTGTCTAATCTGAGATCAATTAGTCTGGTGTGAGATATAGATAGATACTATAAATTTTATAATTTTATATACTATTATGCTCGTGTGATAAGTAATTGTTTGAATTTTCTTAATTTTACTCATATTAGTACTTATTTATAAAAAATAGACATATAAATACTCGTATTACTTTATAAAATAAATATTACTTTATAAAATAAACATTGAAAAAAAGTACAAAAATTGATCATACATGTGCCGAATCTCAATACAATACTATGAGCAGCTACAGATTTTTGATCCGACAGGGACCCAAATTTTCCACTGTGCGCCGGCCCAATTCCGCTGCAATGCAGCAGAGTACTACCTTTTACAAGGTTATAGCGTGTTGGGGATAATACGGAGCCCCGGGGGCTCTGGGCGGGCGCGGAAGTGATACTGCGCCGTCTACCAGATGGTTAAAGTGCCGGTTAGTTAGGTAATCTATTATAACAAGTACTGTCTGGCACTTTTAGACGATATAGTATAGTTTCCAAATCAGGCCTTCGCGCCAGATTCTATCAAAACGCTTTTGCTACGCCAGAGATGTACCGCGCATGTCGAATGTTTACGTTTGTGGTGTATTACATGTTCCATGAGGCGATGTACTTGTAACGGGCAACTGGGAGCTTCGCGAAATGAGAATTACTGGTCTATGGAAATTTATTTATCGCTTACTACATCCTTGAGGCGCGCGAGAAGAAGTTCCTCATACAGCTTAGCCAACGAACAGATGAGGCTTATAGGACGGTTGCTTGTGGGCAATTTTTTAAGCTTGCCTGGCTTGGGAACAGCAATCACAATTTTAAGTACGTAAGTTTACTAGAACGGACGGCAAGTACAGTATCACTATCTAAAGTAGGTACTAACATAGGTACACAATTATGTAAAACATATCCTTCCTAATAGCATAGTTGAATAAACAGACAGAGGTGATGAATGGATATTATTTTCATTTATAAATAAATCTAACGTTGAAGTTGGAGGTAATTTGTGTGTCGAGAGCCTCCGGGCGCCCGGAAGGCACTCGCCGCCGAGAGTAACTTGTGACAAGGAAATCCAAACAGGCAACTTATTATGAGTTACCTCCATACAGGATATGTTTGACATATCTACACAAAGTTCCAGCTCCAAGCCCTTATTGCTCGTGACCTCGTAATACGAGGAGTATGTACTCGTTGTACATAAACAAGCATTAATTTCATATAAATGTATTTCTACCTTTCAACGCGGGGAGTACTGTAGGTATTATCCTTATCCACGACACCGCAACTTAAACGGCATCGTGCGCGCGCCGTCCCACTAGAGTGGGGAGGGTGACCGCTTCCCCCTTTTCGGTCCCAAAAATAATCACTATAGGGTACGCCCACAATCAACCCGGTTCATCTCTTCCCATCTGCGGGAAAAGAGGGGGTCTGTCCCCCTAAACCTGAAGACAAAAAAGGCTTCGTAGTCAGTCGAACTGTTGAGGCTGGACTAGCGCCGCCAACCAGTATTAGGTCCCTCCGAAAAAAAAAAGTACTGAAGGAAAGGGAGTCAATGGACAATCGAAAACTCATATATTACACGAAACACGACAGCATAGCAGTCTCTTTGCGACTGTATCTGTTCTTCGTGTGAAGGAGAGGTACCTGCCACCCTGGTTGTGCAGGCTTAATTTGAACGCAATATGGCTTGGCATTACCTCTTAATGAACGGTACCTACATACGTGGGGTAAGAATTTTTTTAGCACGCTACGCATGGGCAGTAAGCTGGTGAATACGTGACTACAGCGTAACGAAAACAACACCAACGGGAGTTGAGTGGGAAATATAAATGTAAATTATTAAAGATAGAAAGAGAAAGAATTTATTGAGCACACATTTTATTTTATTTCTTTCATAGCTCATCTCCCATAACATTTCGTTTAACTAGAAGCTTTACTTCGGCTGTGCCGTTTTTTTGATGAATTTTGATTCTTCTTAGATCTTCTGCGGGCTGCGACCAGTCCACTGTTACTTAAACAAGCATATCCGTCCCGTGTTACTATTTACTATTCTAATGGAGGTTCATAACTAGTTTTACATATTTAACACAGAACTTATAAAACAATTTAATATACAAATATGATTGTTAAATTAATTTGAATGATTTAACTAAGTACCGAACAGCTAAGCGAGGCCGTGCAAATGACTTACCTACTGACTTCGCTGGCTTATTTGCTAATGACTATAAATTTGCGAGGGGCGAGTCAAAACTCACAAAAGTTGGTGGAGGAAATAATTTCATTACGCAGCGCCGCGCCGCCCAACGCTTTCTGGGTCTGCGAGTCAACGACTCCGTGAATTGTTTACTTTACAGGACATTGGTATACGAATATCATTTTAAACTACTTAAGTTATGACGTATGAAATTGTGTGTAGATTACACAATCTCTCACTCTCTGTTTCTCTGTTTGTACACACAAAACAAAGTACCCAATAGCTATGTATCTGTATGTGATCTATTTCCTCATTAGCTACTGAACAAAAATTCATGCGGATTTCACCCATATATACCGATACGATTCCCAAGGAAGGGTGATTCCGATAAGATCTACATAATCTATTCACTTGCGAAGCCGGGGCGGATTGCTAGTATTATATATTTGTCACCAACTACCAACGCTTACTTATCAGCATAGTAGTTATTCAGATGTGTGTCCCTCTCTGTCTCTTACTCTCTTTTAGGCTTCCACAAACTATGTATATCCACTAACCACGTCACACGAAATGTGACAGCATATTTGTCACTCCACTGCTGCGTCATACGAATGACCCGTAATTTCCCGGTCGTGTCCTCCCCGGCCGTGGCGTAGTTGTCCTGGGTGGGGTCCAGTAGTATGCGGAGCTCGTGGAACAAAATCTACCACACCACGTTAGCCTAGCCCTGTGCTAAGTACCGTAAGGTCTTGTGTTACAGGTACTAGACAATGGAAATATATTTAACACTTTTTCATAAATTTAAGAAATTTTATATATTTAAGATATGTTATTACAGAAATACATATGATAACTACATATATAAACATTCATGACCTAGGTGGGATTCGAACACTCGTCCTCTGTAGTAACACGCGGACTAACCACCACGTTACCAACTGCGCCAGCGGGTCGTCCCCAAACAGTACCGAATACCCTCAAAAAACACCGCGGGTGCCATCAGTGTCGCCTTAGGTGAGGCGCCCCGGAATTACAATTCCTCAGTGCATCTCGACGGCTTGTCAGTCCCCTAAAGGACCGAAGCCTCCTCCACAGAAGGGTTGTCCATCACCGTAGGTCACACCTATCAACTTTGTGCCAGTGCAATGGGGTGGTTTCCATCCTCACCCCTAACCCCGTGCGCAATGGCGCCTCCTCCTCGTCATATTTTGTTGTCTCTTCTGGCAGGAGGGGTAAAAAGAGCGCCTCGTCCCCCTGCTCTTTAGCCCCCTTTTCTTATGAGGGGGATACAAAGTGCAGCCCTATTACCAGGGCTCCTGAGCCCCACCGCCACGACAAGACGCCTGAAACACAGCTGGGCATAGAAAGTGAGCTTAGAATAAGTACTCACAGCCCTCTATTTAACCCCTGATACGACACCCTGATCATATCATATACATGACATTGACACGCACACAAGGTCAGCACAGGGTTTTATGAGACGTGACAGCACATGACGGGGCGTGATTGATGGCGGAAATTCTATTAAAGAGCTCGTAAATTACGTGATGACACTGCCGTTGGAGGGGAGGGGGGTGAAACTTATCCCGCGCGGGACAGGAGACACCGCCGAATGATTTTATATTTAGATAAAGCCTTTTACGATTCCTTTTTATACTCAGATCGACTGTTTGCTGGGAATTAATGATTTCACAGATAATAAAATGTCAGACTATATATCTGCGTCGAGTAACAATGAAATCAACTTCCCTTACATTCTTAGCGCAATTAAACAAGACATCTTGTTTAATTGCGGTAAAAAGTAAGAGGTAGTGCCATGCTGCATAGGAGGATGTAGTGCCGGGCATGTTGCATGACACTACATCCTCCTATGCAATGGACTTGGGTCGGCACGACCGGGGAGGTACCTCTCGCTCACTTGATACCACCGTAAAGTGACACCTACGGTGTTGCGTATCGTGCGGTTTGTGAGTAGCCGGTGACCCATTGGGCGGGAGGTTAAAAGGTAGGCAACGCATCGGCATAATTGTGCTGAAGTTTATAGGCGTCGGTAGTCACTTCAAGGCTCCGATTGCTCGTTTGTCTCCCTATACTATAAAAAAAGACATAGCTCGTAGATTCATATGGTGTAAGGAGAAAACAACAAATACAAGTACAAAGAAAGAATATACATAATGCTCTTTGTGTGTATTAACTTAAGGTCTCGAGATCTCAACCGCAACCCAAAAATATAGATTTGGTATTATTTTATAAATAATACTAAATAGTATAGTATAAATAATACTATATTGTATAATAGTATAGTATTAGTAGTAATAATATCTTCTTAATAGTATTTTGATATTACGCGAACGTAAACGCGGGACACAACTAGTATTTTCATAAAGCTGGAAATGGAGCACTAAGTCAAACGGAAATCTAGATGTAAATTTAGGCGGTGGTCGGAGGAAGGAAACTGTAACGGAAGTCGTTCTAACCAGGTCAACCTGCTAGCGACGAGGGCTCTCTATTATTTCCTGCGCTGCAATATTATAACTAAGTCTCTTTTTTTTACATAAAAAAATTATACAAACCCGATTGACCTTTAAATACTCAAAGACTACACTAACAAACAAACTCAGAAGTTCGGAAATTAACGAACTTTGCTAAATTTTAAATCACTTCTCTATTTCCTGGGACATAAAAGTCGAAATCCTTTATCCGCAGACCGAATCACTCGAGAGAAATATTTTTTATAAGAAAAGTTAGAAGCCTTCTCGTGCGAAGGTGAAGAGGCGCGCTCATGTCGCCGGCTTCGACAGCCGAGGGCACTTAGGAGCTAGAACAATACCGCTGAGAGCTTCCTGAGACTGACCCTTTTTTTAACATAAAAATATGTTACAAATATGTTGTAGAAGCGGGCAAGCCAGCAGTCATAGCTTTCAGTCATTTCTTGTGTCAGTAGTGACCTTGGAGACGACAATCAGATTATTTAGGGTGATCTGGCAACATGAAAAAAAACGACGTAACGTGTAGAAGTGTAATCGATTCACCCGTCCTCGCCGATCCAAGCAAGAGCACAACGAGTTATTTGATCTGTTTTTTTTTTTTTAACCAAATAATTTAAACCAATTATTGACGATTACTGATTAAGGTCTCAAAATAAAACATAAATAACAACTTCACGCTTTCAAAATAAAGTGGACAAACATATGTGTTTATTAAAATGTCTTTATTATTAATTCACCAGCAGTGCTCTGCCATTCTACCTGCCCAACTCCGGTCCGGTTGGTTGTAGCGCTATATTGCATAGCCTAACTAATGATTTTTTCTTTCAAATGATCTGCAGTTAAACAAATAAACAAAAAAAATCTTTTGATTTACTTTATGAGTATAGATTGCATAACTTCGTGTACCGACACCCCAATGGACCCGTGATCATAGTAGCACAATGAGCGTAAGCAGAACATCAATATACAAAATAAAAAAAAATGTACATATTGACATCGCTGGTAATCCATGAGCTCCTTGTGACTGTTCGGCCGAGGCTGAGAAAATGAACAAACCGCAAATCACATGCTGTGGGTGTTTCGTCTTTGGCAGACGGAGCAAAATGCGTTCCTTAATAATATTCGAATTGTTACGGGAATAGTATACTATAGTGACCTCGTCGACAATGTGGGAAACTTTTGTGGTTTCAAACAATTTTGTCATAAATATTGCTTAGTTATAAACAAATACTAAATATAACGTGTAGTCAATATGTGTTAGGCATATAAATCTCCGTGGTACATAGCAGCCGGGCTTCACCTGGCTGCCATCTCTTTTTCTTTATTGCTTAAGTAATTGTAATCCGGTGCGCTTTGACAGGGTAGGGGAAACTGGAAATACTTCTTACTCCTTCTGTTTCATTTTGATTAAATTCGTTGCGGGTTCCAGAGCAGCTTCCATCATTCCCTCGGACACCTAATGATAATTTCAAAGTCGACCCTGGAGACACCGAAGTAGCAGCGATGGGAAAGTGTCGTGGGCCATGCCCGAAAAAAAAATCGACCATCAATCAATTTACTTTACTTTCTTTTTAATTCGTTCTCGTGGGAGCAAACAAGTCTCAAGAAGTTATGTCGATGGAATAGACAAACACCACTGGACCTACGAGAAACAAACTGCATGAAATGTTGACACATTTCGTTCAGTTTCAACTGAACATAGCAGGCTATGCTGTTGTGAAGCCATTATTTCACACCAGTATCAAGTGAGCAAAGGGTAGGAGGTACCCAGGTCGTCTCACTAAATACATATAGATAATGGAACCTCCAACAAAATCTCTAATAAAACGTAATTATGAGATGTGCTCGCCTCACGACAGCCCCATGTTGATATTGCAACATGTAACATGTGATGTACACAACACATAAACAAATTATTTATTTTTATTCATTTATAACATTAAACAAAATTAAAAATAGTGTTTATTACTGAACAACATTATAAACCAATAAGTTTTTATGTTGCCAGCGTTGATATAAAAAGGGTTTAAGTTAAATAAAAGGAAACTTACACCAAATGTTGATTGCTTAGAGAGGTTTGCATAGGCGTACGCCTGTACATAAGTTAGGGCCCTCCGGTCTAGGTCCGCGTGACCTGATTACCTAGATCCCGGGCCGAGGCCTTGAATATCCTGCCGCCGCTTATTTACCTGAGCTTTCCTATTGGATTCTGAACGTATTTCTTCGATTGTTTGCTATTAATTTACGTTTATTTTTTTATAGTGTAGGTGGACAAATGAGAAATCGGAGCCCTTTGCCAACATTCGATGAACATCAGCATGATTACAATGCCGATGTGTTGCCATTCTTTACATCTCCCCCACTGGGCCACCGGCTACTTATAAACCACAGGAAACAAGACATCAAGCATGTGACTATTCGCCGGTATTATGTTAGCGAGGCGCACCACTCTGGTCGTGCCGGCCAAATTCCGCTACAATGTAACATGGCACTACCTCGTACTACGATTTACCTCATACTGTGCAAGTGGTCCATTGTTCAACGCATCGGCATAGTAATTATGTGGATATTGATGCTCCGATTTAACGTTTGCCCTCCTATTCTATAAAAAAAGTTATAATTATTTTAAAAGTAATTGTTAATTTTCTAGTGTTTCATCTGATGGCAAGTCCTATAGTTTTTTTGTGTATTGTAGGGGGTAAAGACATCGAAGCCTTTTGAAGACTACCGACGCCCCTATTCATTGGCATCGTTGCTATGCAGATGTGTTGTCCTCCTTTCCTCCTCACCTCCGATGGGCCTCCGGCCAATTTAAATTATGGAATAGGAAAACAATTGAGCAATGGGAGCCGTGTGGTAACTAACCGTGCCCAATAACATCTGCAAAGTTATGACATGTTCTGCAGATGCATTTTCCTTCAACCCCTATCCTCTCAATAAACCACGGGCTAGAGGCAAGCCGCGCGATACGCGACAATATGGCCCTCACTTCAATCTCGTTACTATAGTAGCAGTTGTATCTCAAGACTATTACTTTGGTTTTAAATACTAATCTGCGCACTGTGATTATTTTACTGGGGGCAAACGATGGAAAAAGCCGAAGCCTCTCCGTGCTGAAACTGTTGATTTTTGTAACATCAGGGGGCTGCAATCCAATCTCGATGCAGTCCACCACCACCTTAAGACAGCAAAGCAGGCTTTATTCTTTCTGACAGAAACGCAAATACCTTATCCGGCTGATTCATCTTACCGTAAATACCCAGGGTATAAATTAGAACAATATTTATACCACGGGCTGGAGTGTGTTTTTATCGGAGAAGATATTTGATATCATCACCTCTTCAGCCTTGAAGACAAGGATGAGGATGATTACGTCATCCTTTAGCTGCGTGTATGTAGCGACGACCACCCCCGCGTCTACACAGATCCCTTAATGGAAATACCGAAATAGACCGACTCCTTGGGCACATAGTTCTGTGCTGAAACAGGTACCAAGCACAGAGGTAGTGTTGCTTGGTTTTAACACCGATTTCTCTAATTGGCTTTGTCCAAGTACCACCAAGGATGCGGCAAGACCTTTACATGACTGCTTTGGCATATGGTTTGACACAATTGGTATCATCGCACATGCGAAACCCAGACGTGGAAGACCATACTCCTTCCCTGTTGGATCTTCTGTTGACCTGCTACCCAGATAGCTACCTGGTTCGGTTACAGTGCCGGATACGAATTTATCGGCACTAAGCCGTTAAGGCGTAGACTACGGCCGGGTTTTGTAAGGTTTTGTAAGGTTTTGTCGCGTCTTTCATTATAGGTCAGCAGATTGCGATGGGATGTGGTTATCCATGATTTGTTTCGCGCTGTGCCCTGACGCTGCTGCGGAGTCTGTCGCTGATGTGTCGCCACATTCAGAGAAGGGAATGACGCAAAAGAGAAAGCCGTTCTCGTTGCTTCGAACTCCTTTTTAGGTGATCACGGAACTCCTCCGCCTACTACCCTGCGGTGTGGATTTTCGATGCCAGGTATCATGTTTCGGCAGAGCGCCGGACATTCATAAGTCGAGTGTGCCCGATGTCATCCCCAGCTAATGGAAGACAGCTTTAGTGCACCGGATCTCAAAAAAAGATAACTGCTCCGAATTATTCAACTACCGAACTATTGCGATAGGCTCTTCGTTCCCCAAAACTATGGAATCCATTATCAACTGCCAGCCCTTGCGACACTTGGTGTCCGTAAATCCACAACAGAGATGTTTAAACGCCACTTTGTATTGAACCAACAGCCTCCATTTGTATTTCCGATCCGATACGACTCAGAGGACTTCAAGAAAAGAGCGAATCCGCGAAATGCGGATGTTAATGGTCGTCGTTATCCACCATATGCTTAGATGTTGCCCTATATTATGTGAAATACAAAGAGACGCTCGATCAGGCACAAGGCATATTATTAAGGATCCAGCAAGGGACTAGCACGACAGTAGATACGTTCGCCCACATCGGCATTCTGATCAGCAGAGAACTAATTTGAAATGACAGCGATAACTATTATATTATTATTTATTATTCATACTGAACCCTCAGTAGTCAATTGGTTAGCAATTCGCACTTCCACCCAGGTGGTCGAGTTTCGAACCTCGCCATGTCCCAATGAGCTTCTCTAGCTTTAAGTACATTTTACACACACGGTGAAGAAAAACATAGTGGCGAAACCCGGTCTCGTGTAGTCAAATTCGACCAAATCTTGTATAGTGATCATACTAACAACATCTTTTCAAGTTTTATTAACCAATACAATATTGTTAATAACAATAATATGCTACGTGTATTATAAAAAAAAAATCATTATAAAAAAGCCCACGTTAGATATGTGTAAATATATCTAACGTGCGCTTTAAGTATAATTTCCTTCCGCGCACTTTGTATTTGAATCAGCGGTCGCCCTTGATATTTCCGGACCGATACGTCTTATGGATCTACAAGAGAATAGCTTGTTCATACCTGAAAGGCCGAGCCACGCATCTGCGAGACCTTTCCTTTAGACTCGCGGATGTCTGTGATCCCTTACCACCACGTGACCCATCTGCATGCTGCTGGTTTGCCCCTCAGGCTATAGAAGACCCATACGTTACTACATATACAGTTAAATGTTTAACATATAACAGCTATAACTCTAATATAGCTTAAACATATTGTTATATGTTGCGGCTTGTATATGAGAAACGAGTATTCCACACATCCGATATCAAATGGCTATCCACGTCCACAAACATTAATGTTCTCACCGGCCACCATTGGATAGAATGATGCTGATGATGAGGTGTCATACCAAACATTAGTGATATATTTCGAAGCCTCCGCGTTATTGGTTGCACCGTGACCGGTAACAGGCTGCGGCGAGATGCAAATACGCTCCAAACTTGACCCACTTTCAAACTTTGACCCACTCTTGTCGCGTAAGCCGGTTTCTATGCTAACTTTCATGTTTGTGTTAGACCTTAAAGATATAACGACCGAACTCCTACAATAACGACACTATGCATGCATAATGCAAACTTGTATTATGCAATTTGTTTCCAGAAATTGTTGTAATGAGTTCAGTATGCGCTGAAATAATTTATTTCCGTAAAAAAGCCTACGATTTGATGACATTTTACCCACTGTTATCGTCAGGTTATGCCTACGCCTCCATGAACTATACAGCCTACAACTGATCTCTCTGGACCTTACGTCGTGGTTGACATAAAATTTTGAAATTCATACGAGTACAAGTATTGATACAAGTCCAAGTATTTGACATGTATCGTTAGTATATGCCTCTTCATGTAATATATATTATGTTACAGTAATGAGGAAACAAGGACTGCATTTATGGCTGAACGTGATACTACTTATCTCGTTCAGCCAAGAATGCAGACAATATAATAGGATAATTATACATCATATCTTATATTTAAAACAAAGTCCCCGAAAGCTGTGTGTGTGATTGAACTTCTGAAAATCTACAGAACACATATTCATGTAGTTTTCACCCTTGATTAGAGCAATCCCCGAGGTAGATTTATATCCGGGCGAAACCGGAACGGGTCGCTGATTTATGGTAGACTTAGAATGCTGACAACACCCATGATCGAATGTTTATAATTTTAGTAATTAAATTTTAGTAGTTACAGAAGACATAGGTTGGTCTAAAGCGTACCATCAAGAGTATTCTTAACAAAATAATAAAATTGAGCGCCTACAAGAAATATTTTCATAGTAGCATATTCTCTATTTGCAAAACATGTAATTCAGGCGTATAAATAAACTTTAATTATCCAAACTAACGGTAAGTCGGATGGATTTTAAAACGACGGAGCATCGAATGAAAATCTGTATTGATTTTGCGGGAGCGGTGCAACAACCTTGAACCGGATAGCATCCGATGTAGGCCATCTGTGTGTCGGCGTGCAGTTAGTGTTTTCGTAGCCAGGTGCACATTTCCTGTTGTAATTTCTACTTGACTTGTTTAATACTCACTGAACTGAAATTACTGCTACTGAGAATATATTTATATACGTGTTTTTAATGAGTTTTAGAAAACATAAAGTTTTGGAACCCTAATACGAGTACAACTGTACTTGTGAAATAGAAACTACAATAAATCCCAAACCATTTCTTATTACTTATACTACAAATATTCGATAAATTGAGTTTGCTCAAAATAAAAATGAATACGAGGTTACTTTCTATTCCCTATATTATTAAAATTTAAAACTACATAAAATATTGGACCGAAAATTATTTAATTATTGGCATATTTTACTTAATAAACCGACACGCATCTAAAAAGTTTGTTTTAAATTTTGTTGAAATCAAATAATTAATATTTTATTTTAATCAAAGTATTTGCCTAATTTTTTCATTCATTTCCTATACAAGGCAACCTTGATTGTGTATACTTGCTGTATTTAATGCTTTTCTCTTCTTTTTTCCTTCTCCATGAATACTTACTTTAGAATTTCCTACCTCAAAATAAAGTCAAATCAAATTCCAAACTGTCGCTGTGGCATCTCAGGGCGGGCGAGAGTGTAGTTGAAGCTGTTGCACAAGTGGGTCCTGAGTGGTCTGAGGTCCTTGAGCCGGAGGTACTGGGTCACGCCGGGGCCACGGTCGCGCTGATCGGCATAGCGTCAGTATTTACCGCCACATTCTCCACATTTTAGCGCACTCCCGCACACGATGCAAATTTTATTTGTTTTTTATTATTCAGATATATTTTAATTTCTTATTGCTTACTAAAAAAATTTAAAAGACTTGAAATGTTTAATTTATATGATAATTATATTTTTTAAGGCAATAGGATTTCCTAGTATAAAACAATAAAGTGAATTTAAGAATTCACTAAGATTATAATTATGTTTATTATTTAACTGAAGAAAGTTGAAATGTCCATCTTGTGTTTTTACATCAATAACTTATTCACACTAACATCCTTTGTTCAAACAATCGAGAAGTAATGTACTTCATTTTTTCCTTGAGTTTTAAAAAAAGTCGAGCAATCTAGCTCACATTACAACTTATTTAAGTCGACAAACATATGGAGCTGCCTGCACAAATTCCGTATGAAACAAAAGACTTTTCCTGTGATATAATTATAATTTACCAAGTTTTATATTTTTGTTATGACGGGAACATATGCCCATGGCATATGTGAAATTTTCAATTGTATAGGTTATGAGATACAGCTTAGTGACGACAGGACATACGGACAGCTGAGTCTTGGTAAAAGCGGCCTTATACCATTTGCGTAGCATAGTCTACACGACGAGAATATTTTGCCTTTATAAGGCCTACCGACCTCACGCCCTCGTTCACGTATCATGTAATCTCGGGCGTCAGATTGCCATATTCGACGCCAATTTTCTCAGATTGGCGCCAAATGCAGTTACATTCTTCACAATACAACAGGCATTTACATCTCAAATACTCATGTCGTATTATTAGGGACACATTTTGTAACTATATCGGGTGTAACCGCGGGGCGCAGCTACTGCGGAAATTTTGATTCCGTGGGGATTTCGAAGTAATTATTACCTTTACCTATTTTACCTACTTTACGACCGATTCTCAGACACGAAAAAAATCATAAAAGTCTGTTACGAGGTTTCGGAGGAATTCAGTTTTATTTTATTTGTTTCACTGACTGTCACGAGAATTTTTTAGATAAACCAAACTTATATAAAAAATTCTCGTGACAGTTCTCACAACACTTTCGTAAAAGAATGATGAATACTCGCCCTAGATAATATATCTGATGCCGTCAGTAACATACTGCACACGTTGAACATACTTTGTTTTCTATTTCACACCTTTGGTATAGTATAATAATAGTATCGAAGTTTTCATAATGATAAAAATGTTTGTAAAAATATTATGTAGCGTCACATCGCATCGCATATAAATGTAGGATTCAATGGTAAAGAATTTTTCGAATCGGTCCAATAGTTTCAGAGCCTATTCTTAGCAAATAAGCAAATACACAATGAAATGTTTCCTATTTATAATATTAGTATAAGCAAAGCCTCTCCAAAGAACACTTACTCTGTCGAAAACTAAATCTGAATGTAAAATGTCCAAATTTCAATTGAAGAGATAGCTGGAAGCTTTAGCATTCGAGGGACATCGATCGAATTTACTTATCATGAAATAAATATCTTCTATAAGTATAAAAATGACTGTTTGTCTGTATGTCATCGACGAACTCAAAGAGTACTGTACCGATTGCTATGAAATAAGGTATATGTTATGTACTTTTCTAGGGAGAAAGTTTGTATTTTCTTTTTCTTTAAAGTTACTTTTTTAAATTTTTTTATTTGTTGGCGTAGCAACGCGCGCTGGGTATAGTACATCTTGAAGGCAAGAATTTTTTGTTCTAATTGAAATACAGAAACTATTTAATTAAACCACAAAACGTTGCAACAGTATTATTGAAAGGTAGCGAATTACTGCATTGCAGTCAAATTGGGACGACACGACCGGGGAGGCACATCTTGCTCGCAGGACACCGTCTTAGAAGTGATGACAATGTTATCGTGTTTCGTGTTGTTTGTGAGCAGCTGTTGCCTACTAGCGAGAAGAGCGGTGACATATATGATAATGCAAATTACTTATGGTACCTAATTTTTTAAACTAAAATATCAATTTTCCATTGGTTCTATGTTCCACGGGCAAAAGTTAGTTGTAGATTTTAATAAAAGAAAAAAAAATTAAAAAAAAAAGACAAGGTAAAGATATTTTCTTTTCAAATAGCACGGCTTTATTTAGGTTATGTGTAATATGTTAAAAGATTTTTCAGAGGCCGTGAAAACTCGGGTGCGGCCTATCTGCACCGGCCTTGCACCAGTGACCCACTGACGGTTCACGGTCGCTCCAGGTTTTAAAACATATTAATGTGCAATCACTTTTCACTCCCGCCGATTCAGTTTGCCGATTTGTTTCGAGTTTTCGATTGATATTCAAAAATTTTGATGATATTTTGTAAATATTTCTGCATGGATATAAAACATTGATGAGCATTTTAAATATGTGTCAATTCGTTATTTTTATGTAATTAGGTGATATAATTTGGATGAGTTCATTTATATGCTATCGTATATCTGTGTTTCCAGAGGACATCACTTATCATAGTATATGTGGGTCCTATACATGCGCATCTCCTAACGACCGTCAAGACGACCGACCTCACATCCACAGAAGCCACTCGCATCCCTCATAGAGGCTTCTTGGTTCCAGTATATACTAATGATATATAGCTGAAAATTTTGTTTGTTTGTCTGAATCTGATCTCAGTGAGGAAGCTATACGTCTCGTAGATACTGGCTCGATTTGACAAATTGTTTTCATGTAGATACTCCGTTTATAGAGGAAGACTGTTAGGCTAATATACCATAAAGCTACGACTAATAGGGCGGGAGTTACGCGGGTGAAACCGCGGGCTAATGCCAGTTTTATAATAGATGTACCTCCTTATCTTCCAGTCTATAGTTATATTTTAAATATATATTAATAATATCATTTAGGCCATTAACATAACACACAAACTAGGGCATCACTACGGACATCTATAGATGTCTCGTTTTGCGTTTTTCATGAGGCTAGAGCCTTTCCAGAGGAAGGTCATAGTATTTCTTCGGTTAAGGTAACAATTTGTTAACGGACAAAGCAGAGGACATATTGTAAAGAATTAAGTAAATCGCCTCTGTGGTGTAACGGTGCGGGTGTCGCCTGTTAAGACCGTTAGCCGCGTGGGGTCCTGGGTTCGATTCCCAGGTCGGGCAAACTATTGTTAAATGTTTCTCATTTCATTGTCTGGGATTGGAATGTGCCCGAAGTGGCCATAGGCTATGACATCATGGGCTTCAGTACCTTGGGTAGTCGTGTGTGTGCTAGTATATCTACTGACTTAAGAACTGTGAATGTACTAGCACACCTAGTACATCCATAAACCTTTTCGGAGATAATCTTTCCGGGGCGTGAAGGTACTTTTTTATTTTTATTAAGTAATTAATTATTCTTCTTCTACATTCATTAGATATCCATATATGAGTTTTTAGAACATAAGAAAACGAACGGGCAGTCCACAAATGACCATCGACACCCACAGACATGCGCATAACCATGCCCTATACTAACTGTCATACTGATCGGCACGGCAAGTTGTGATGGTACGTGGTACTTACTCTAATTGATTGATCATTTATATGTACCTACCAACACATGCATAATACTTTATATCTGCCACATATATGTATTAAATAGTTTTGAGGATTTCTTAGAGTTCCGAAACCTCAAGAAGGAAAACGGAACCCTTATAGGATTGTTGTTCTAATATACGTCTGTCAAAACCTTTTCCTCAGAAACCCGTGGCAGGACCAAAATGAAGTTTACGACGCATGCTAAGGTCTGTAACGTCTTAAAGTCCTGAAAAAACAGACTTCCAAGTTTATTTGCATATTTTCTATGGGATTGCACAAAAAGTAAAACCGATAAGGGTCTTACTGTTACTGACCTAGAATCATAAAATTTTGCAAGAAGTAAGAATATATAAATAGATCTGAAAATTGCTAAATTATATATCACTGGAAACCTATTACAGACTCATGGTTATAGAGCAAACGGAACTTTTATAAAGAAATAATGCTTGTAATGCGAAATTCTATTTATGCAATTGTCCGATTTTTTTTTTGTATGTTTAAACCCACTTACTAAAGCGGATCCGGCTTTATTATGATTTTTATAGGACCCTTCTCATACGAAGACGGTGCTCCTAATGTTTACTCTCCATAATATTGAGCTGCTGAATGACGAGTGTGATGGATGACGGGCGGATTATCACTATGCCCTCGGAAGTATAGACCATCTTCATATTATTATAACCGTCATCAATAAAACTTCAAGACACATTCGGTATAATTAGAGGGAGACAAGACATGCTCTGTCCTTTGGGGGTCCTATGCCGATGCGTTTCCCTCTAATCCCCCCTGATTAGAGGGTAACGCATCGGCATAGTAATTGTGTGGATATCCATGATCGTCGGTAGTCGTAAAAAGGCTCAGATTGCTCGTTTGCCCCCATATTCTATAAAAAAACTTGCCACCACTTTACAAGCGAATATCCTGCAAAGCGTTAGCATAATAAAAATGATTTTTTAAAACCCCAGGCTCATTTAAGAAGACCTATTCCATGAAACACAAAACAAATCACACGGCTGGGCTCTCTCGTTTTAAAATTTACATCCCTCAGTTACATGTTCTATTTTATTTTTCAAAATCGAAAAATAAAACGTATGTAGTACTATATAATTTTGTAGCGGTTCATAAAATGCTACATAATTTTGTAGCGGTTCATAAAATACACCTTTCCACATTCCAAATATCTAGTACCCGTAATGACCGAGCAAAACCTCAGTGCCATACGGATGGGCAGACGGATATGACGAAATTATAAGGGTTACGTTTTTTGCCATTTGGCTACGGCAGTCTAAAAATGAGATGAGTTCGGCGGCTTGTAAAAGTGATTTCGTTGGTCGATTTTTTTCCACACCAACTATTACTATTTAAATGTGTGTGGATGATGAATGAGAGTGTGACAATGTATCCACACTGTTAGTACTTTACTGTTAGTTTTTAGAAGAGAAATCAGTCGTGGGACCCGCAGCCGAGTGTGTCTAAGAGGCAGTAGGGCTTAACACCGTCGAACTCCTTGTTACAGACCGTTATTACAAGTTATGAAGTACCAACACCACTTTTGTAAAGGGTTCTAGTTCTAAAATCCGGGACCTTACAATCTGCGCCTGAACATATGTGCCACTATATCGCGAGGTCAGACTTTAGAGCGAATGGAACTTTCATCATCATCATTGTCCGCCCTTTTCGGTCCTCTGCTGTATATAGGCCTCTTTCAATGGACGCCTTGACGACCGATCTCCTGCTACTCGCATCGGACCGGCTACTGCACGGAAATCTCCCCACCTGGTGAACGGTCGACCAACACTTCGTTTTCCTAAACGCGGCCTCCACTCCAGAACCTTGCTGCCCCCGGTCCATCTGTCTTCTGAGTGTGTGACCAGCCCATTGCCACTTCAGCGAGCTTATTCGTCGAGTGGTATCGGATACTTTCGTTCTCTGCCTTATGACTTCGTTACGAATGACGAAACGTCTATCGGACAGAGAAACACCCTACATAGCACGTTCAATAGCCCATTGAGATACCGCAGACTTGCGGACCAGTCCTACATTGAGAGGCCATGTTTCGGCCGCGTAGGTCATCACGAGGAGAAGCCTTACGCAATCAAATGTTGACCCATAGGTACTTTGTAGTGTATGTGGTACCTACAACCCTCGTTGACCAGTGAACTCTTACTCAATATCCTCACCTAAATACGAAATGATCTGCCCTTAAGTACTAGTAATCGGTAGTGTCTTGCTGCATTGCAATGGAATTGGGCCGGCATGATGGGGAAGGCACCTCTCGGTGTCACGTTTCATGCGGTTTGCGAGTAACCGGTGGCCCATTGGAGAGGAGGAGGAAAGAATTGCAACGCTTTGGCATAGCAAATATGAATGGAACATGGATGTTGTGAAAAGGCTCCGGATGCACGTGCGGTCTAATTAGGAAAGGTTTATAACATTAACATTTATGATTTTATAATACATTACAATATACTTAGACATATTTCGAAGTTGTGAAACTCAGAAAGGATTCTGAGACCATCACGAATGAGAAATGTCATTCTAAAAATTGTATTAGAAATGCGGCATTCTGAAAATGAGCCGGTCCCTCGGGCGCTTCCGTTGTATGAAAATTCAATTTCATATTCCATGCTATATAAGTACAACATTTGGTGTATGTTAAGGAATAGAGGGCCTCTTATTTATCTATATGATATGAGGATGATAGAAACCGCGAACTAATTTGGGAGTTCGCAGCAAATAATAGTAACTAATTAACATCTTAATACATTTGCATAATCACGTTATTTAATAGCCATTTAAAGTTTTCCTTTATAGTATAGAAGGGTAAATAAGCAAACAAAGCGTCTTAGTGCATTATTGGTATCATGTAGATGCTTAGCCCTCCATTCTTGCTCCCCTCAAATGGGCCAAGTTTCCTGTTGGGTACCTAACACATAATGAGCAACATCATTCCGAGCAAATTCTTTGAAATTATTGAACACAAATCGATTGTGTAAAAGGAATCTAATTTCAGAGACTTTAGTACATGGACTTACAGTGAAATTCACAATTCACAATTGAAATTTTTAATTTAGGTGAAAAAAGTTTTTTTTTTTTAGTTTTAATAAGTCCTTTTTTCATTTTGAGATTTCTTTGTAAATGTGATTATTTTATGATTATTAGTACTGCGGTAGTATTGGTTTCGTTTACTTTTTTTAAAGTTAATTTATTGGACATGCCAACTTACATTTATTGGACCATTATTCGATATGAGTATATTTTATAGAACAAAATGATAAGTCACGTGCCAATATTATCGTGATAACATCTGTCACAATTTCACCATATACTTAGGTACAAAGAAAAATGTTGAATGGATTTTGAAACTTAATTATGATGTTCTTTATTATTGGCATAGTCTTATGTCGGTTACCTGTTTTTATTAGTTGTAAGAATTAAAAGGTCCTGTTATGGAATTTTATGTAGCCAAAACGATATTCAATTCGATAACACTACCTGAGAACCAAGCGGCCTTAGGCTGATTTTAGTCTCACGCCGTCGGCAGACCTCACCAAGAAACGCTTCCTAAAAGTTCATATATCTCGGCCATCAGCGCCGACGTTTTTCATTTTCATGTGAATCATAATTGTACAGGAGGTTGGAAGTTTTGACGACGAATGGCCAATTCTACTCTCGTAGTGTCAATGTTAATATTCTACCGTTTGTTCAGACTCACATACTATACTATTGTAGAAATAAAACAAAATAATATTTTTACATCCATTTATTCAAATACAGTTCATTGCAATGTTACAAATCAAGAAGCGGTCTCAGTAGTTTGAGACCTTTTTTTAATCTACACAAAATTTATTGCAACATTATATAAATATTGTTAACCTGTGTCCTAACTTTGTTAAATAGAAACCCAAATTCAAATCAATAACAGTTCAGTTCAATAACTTGAAATAACATTATAAATTGAATTTCATTTATACTGACAGGTGACTGACAGGTGACTGACAGGACATAAATGCATGCCATTTATTACATTATAGTTATATTTATAATGTGACATATCATGTTGGAATTATAAACGATCCATTTATTTTATCGGCAGAGGAATGTTGGATGCATATCACATGCATTTACCGTTATATTTTATCAAAATGAATTTTATAGTATTAAAGTACGAATCTCATTCGTATGAGTTGGAATTATCACTACTCAGAGTATTTCAATAAATACGTTATTGTGTCATTAAATCGATACCCATAAATTACTTTAATAATCTAAAATATTACTTTTAGTTCCTTCTCTCTTGAATCAGTTTAAGTAATTTTATACTTACGAGTGACTTTGCTATATATTTCATTAATATTTTCTATATTCCAATAAGTAAGTTGTAACTTGCTGCTCTTAAGCAGCTGCTTTACAATGTCAAGTTATAATCGTTAGTTTATATAGTAACTAGATTATGTTACAATGTAGAAAAGTTAAAAAATACATATTTAGAAAGTTCACTATTCGTAATCAAACACTGTGATTGAAAGAATATATTCCTATATAACTATGTAAAAATAATTTTATTCATTGCAAAGTATTTTAATCATAAAAACACTGACACGATTTAATTACTTTTAAGGTGTATATCGTGTGGCGACTTCTTGAATTATTGTGAATTACATCTCTTTTTATATATTCCGTAAAAAGTCTTTTTGTTTCAACAAGTGACAGCGTGTAATCATTATAAGATATCAAATCAACTAAAAATAGGAAATGAATATTACATAAAATACAAACATTAATAATTACATATCTTTGGAGAATGGGAAAAAAACATAATAATTTTTATTACATTTTTGTAGTTTCAAAGGAATTATTTCTTCATCAGGCGTCACGAGTTAAAACAAAACACAACTTTTTAAGCCGTTTTTATTTTTTTATATAAAACAATGTGTTTCATAGAAAGAAGGATAGAGGGCGCTATTCGAGTGATATGTGAAGACATTATTTTAAATATGTCAAAATTGCTTTCGTTCATTGTACAATCAATTACATATAAAACGTACCTATTGAAAGAAAACTCCATTTTTTATTACAACACCTTTACAAATTATACAAGCACTGTTACTTCACAGAAATTCTACGGCACATCTTATTTTAAACACATCAGAAACACAATAGGTAGATACGTTTATTGAGCGTTAATTAAATCAGCCATGTGAATTTAAAAGCTTTGTAATTTTATGAAAATCCTAATATTATGATAAGGTGAAATCAACGTCAATCTACATAATATTAGGCACATACTTAAATATATAATAAAAAAGTTTCTGTCTAGTAATTCTACATGATGTATATTGTATCCGATCTACAAGCACAATAGAGAAGCTACTATATTGTACATCTTTTACCAAACATCACTTTAAACATTGTATACGATATTGCGATATTAAAATTGGTTTTTTTTTTCAATTATGACTAGATTTATGAATTTGTACCACTTTGAAACCCCGATGATTTAGGTAATATGGAATAAGAAATGGTTTTATTTCAAAAGGTAAAATGAAATAGTTTACTATGCCTTATTATTCTCATTTGACAACAGATAAACGATAAAAAATAAATAGAGCTTATACTTAAAGTCCTGAAGTTGAGAAAATCTAATAATTCACCGAATTATGTGCTGTCTGTATTTAATTCTGTAACACGGGCACAAAGTAGTTAATTCATTACTATCTATTAAATTACTGTCAACTGTCCAACTCAATATCGCATTTTCTCAACCACTAAATATTATTTCCCTTATTTACTCACATAAACTTTTAAATAACGGCGGAATTCCACCTTGTTTTGTGATTATATTTTATTATACCACAAAACTGTACATTTGTCTATAGTGTGGGCGAAAGTTGTTACCTTAAATTTCGAATCACAAATTCTACTCTTACATATATTATAAAATAATATCTTTTTTAATATTAAGTATAGTTGCTAAGTTATTATAGATAATATATGCATATTTTTATTATTATCGATTCTAAAGTCAGGTCTCACATTAATGGTAAATATTCGTTTACAATTGTTTCCAATGTTACTTACGCACTAACACCAAACACAGCAAAATAATATAGCGTATAGTACAGAAATGCACTAAAAATAACACGACATTTTGTTACTCATCCTAAAGCTATATACAAATGTGATCGCGAAATCTTCTTAAGAATGTTTCTGTATACAAATATACTCTTATAATTTGTTACAAAACAACGTTTTCTTTCATATAAATGTTATGTATAAAACTATAAACAGAGATAATTTACAATCCGTCGTTTTGTCTTTCCTTTACAATCCAAATAAATTTAAAATAACGTACTTATTATAATAAATAGCTATCTATATCTAATTTGCATGTTATGTACACAAAATTGAAATCGCAATACTCAAATTATTCATTTCCAAGCCTTTATATTTAACACATTCATATCTGATATTAGCTAATGCACTCTAAAAATAGCTGAAAATTAATGATGTATCACTCAGAATTTCTCCTTTTCAAGCACTTTATATGCTTTAATATTTCAGTCTTGCAAGCTTTGACTCTGATATAGCACGCCTAACGAAATATTTACATAAATCACTTAAGTCTCAAACAGCAGAAATTATTAATGCATAAGTTGAGTTCAGAGGTTTTGATGCAATGTAGAAGCGATCATCGGCTTTCATAACGGGTAAGAGAACTTTTTTATGGATATGGAAAATCCATATGTCCATATAATATGGAACTCAATGCCCGAATTTTAAGAGATTTCGATTTTGTTCGTGGAATTTTCTACTATGAGAAAAGAAATTTTATTTGCTCACTCGTTTTTATTTTTTTCGACGAAATAGTGAAGCAACCCAATAATCTGGAAAGTGGGGGCGGAGCCGAAAGGATATAATATAATGCAACGCGTATGCATGCCCATCACATTCCTAGTACAAAAATACACTCTAATATTTATTTGCTTTCAAAGTTTTGTCTATTAAATGCTAATCTTACCTAATTAAATAGCGCTCGACTATCGATCGATTATATATTATTCATGGTACAACTATGTTACTCATGAAAAATATATTTAAATAGACGCATCATCCTTAAGTTTACGAGTATTGTGTTAAGACATTAACATTATCTAGACTAATATTTAATTTACTTTAACATTTGTGCATCGTAAGCGGCTCTGCCTTATTCGGGCGAATATTAAGGACTAGTGAAGAATATTGTCTATTTAATAACATTTGTATATATGTCTTACAATTTTAATTGTATTTTTTGTGATCTTCACTAATCCTTCTAAACTACTTACTTATTAATAGTAAATGGAGAATTTATGGCTTGTTACTTTGATGTTTATATGTAAGAAAAACTGTTAACAAAGGAAAGGATTTTGATATGAAGAACTACCTTATGATTTTGATTAGTCAATCATTCGTCTCAAGTCGATGTTGTCATTTGTACATTACTACCTAGTAATGTGGTGAGCCAGTCCACGCATATCCAGACTTCAAAACATGAAAAATAAAAATGATAGTACTAGCGTAGTAACTTCGTGAAGTGAAGTGAAGAATATGTAATAATTTTTTAGTAAGAGTGACATGCGACTTTGCAGCGGAATTGGGGCGGCACGACCGGGGAGGCACTTCTCGCTCACAAGATACCGACGTAAAGTGTCATATTCGGTCTCACGTGTCGTTTGTGAGTAGCCGGTAGCCCATTGAGGGGGAGGGGATGAAGGTACAGTATGCTTAACGGATTCAGTTTTCGTCTTTTCATTTCTGTTGAGCATTCATATACTTACATATAAGTGGCATGTAAGGAAGGCTTAACACGTGGACATTCATATTTCGAAGACTCCCTGGATGAATTTAACCCAACTAAAATGATTAGCCAATAGTGGCAACCAAATGAGCGACGTTGAGTATCCGGTGACTAAAAGATACAAGAGTTAAAATTGTAGTCGGTCATTTTTATCTTTCGCATTATTGTCGTATTATTTTACGGCATATCATATTCAAAATATTTCTACATGGTTCATCATTCAGTTCTATTGTATTTCATAACATGATGTACAAAATTTAAAAATTTCTTGTACTGTTTGTAAATAAAATAGAAGTATCTATCAGTGTTTTCTAAATAATTAGATTTTTTTTAATTGCAGTTATTATTTTCAGGATAATCTTGCTCACTTAAAGAAATATTTTTAAAATGTTCATAGCTGTCTGTCATTCTGTTTGTATTGGGTAATCTCTGTAACAGCTGGACCTATTTTAATGAAACTTTCACAGAATGATGGAGAGGTATAATGGACCCATATACAAGTAGGCTACAAAATAAATGATAATTGTTTTTATCTGTATAACATTTAGTATCGTATAACGTTGACATTGTCTAAACAAGACAAACTTCCTACAATAATTTATGCTAATCATATGTCACTATAAAAACGTTTGAGACTTCACGCGAATAATCGTTTTTCTGCTACCTAAAATGCAAGAGGATATCTATAAAATAATGTGATTTTAGTATGTGCAATGATTTAATTCTTGATATTTCAATAATATTATGGTTTTGTGCTATTAAATTGAAGTGTCATTAAAATGTTTTCCTCGGCCATCGACTAATAGAGGAGGTATCATGTGGCGAACTTCTTTTCTAAAGTAAGGCTCACCTTTGCATTTCCATCTTAAATACAAAGATTATTTTTGTCTTACTCCCTTAAATATATTTAAACTCATTTTGATGAAGTTAAAATGTGTTGTTTAGAATTCACTGGATACAAAGTGTGTGATCGACTAAATTTAGAACAAATACTAATGTATATTTTGGAGATTTAAAATGGTTTGACCATAGAGTTATATATTCCCAAATTAGATTCTCTGTATATTAATACATCCACAACGTATCATCATCGAAAAATCTGAACGACATCCTAACCCAATATACAAAGAAATATGATATAGGTACATAGGGTATATCATGACTTTATAGTTTATAAAAGGAACAAGGTAGTATTGTAAAAAACTAAAGACTACATAAATTACAATTAAAATAGCGTAGTTAACATTGCCCTAGGAAATGCTATTTGATAGCACACTTACGAGTACAGACTGGAAAAAACAGTACATGTTATGATATGTTTTGAGAGAGAATATTGCGTTTTGTATTTAGTCAGTTATACATTAAAACTATGAAACGCTACAAAGCATTAATATTAATCAATTAATTTTGTACTGCAGTGTATTACGCTTTACAGTAACATTCGTGAGACTGATTAAAAGTACTGGTAAAATATATTTATAAATATCTCGTTAGATATATAAAAAAACTAAAATTAATATACTTTGTGAATTTATTCTGTATAAAATTGGAATATACTACCGAGTATATTAGTTAAATGTCTACAAATATATTAAATTAGATTTGAGATCCTATTAAATACCAATTGATGTACAGCCAGCAAAAACAAAGTATTTTTACTTTATTAATGAAAATAAACATAATAACAAGAATGATGTAAATAACTCTAAATGAATAAAATACAAAATTGCATGATGTTCATTTGATCATATAGAAATATGTATTAATAGTATTTAGTAGCTTTCGTATTCTTTCAATTTACTCGTAAATAAACAGTAAATATCAAAATAAAAATAAAATAATAGTTACATGAAAAAATTGAGTTATTTCATGTGTTAGGCACCAATTTTTTTTTTAAATTTAAATACAGACTGTACATTTGAATTTGTTGCGATACATCTAAAAAATTTTGCCGTAGAATTAATGTTTAGGGGATTCAATTACTTTCACAAAATTTTGCAGGTTTTGTACTATCGAAAAATAATTATAGTAGAAAGCTCGCAGAGCTTTGTAACAAAATTTACTGAGATTTTGGATGAACAAGAAAATCAACAAAATTAATATAAATAAATATTAAATAAATTTCTTTGTTTTAACGGCATGGTGATTTATGTTTTGTGGCAATCTGATGGTAATTTAAAGTCATCATGGTATCTAATATATATTTTTAATGTGTTTATTAAATCTGTACACTGTTGCAATTATAGTAACGTACACAACAGCAAATTTGTAGATCTGCCATCTTTGTGACTTTACACTGCTGGCGGTACATTTGACGGCGAAATGTCCCAACAAGGTGTAGACAAAACATTGTGCCGTATTACTACGAGTAGACACAAACACAATACAAAATTTGTGCTCCATGTGCGTTTGTTTCCATTCGTTATATTGGTATAAAAAGTAACGATTACGCTTACAACATCCAACATCTACATTTAAGTACAAGTCCTACTTGAACGACACAACACCAAACCGAAGAACATAAAGTTCGTAAACGTCGATATGCAGAGGCAATTTGGTTCTCGACCAAATTTTACAATAGGACCATCGGTCTAAAACTTGTACCCAAGAATTTGAGAAGTCTCTTAGACTCCCGTGTTATTAAAAATGAAGGACACGGCATTTTTATCTACGGGCGGAGAACGCCGGGTGATAGAGGCGTGGTTGTTGTTGTAGTGCCAAGATTTTCGTGTCGATGTACTCGAGGACTGAAGAGCGATGGTTTCGTAGTAGCGGAGGCGTCCACAGCACTTCCTGCTTCGGATTATGGCGACAAAGCCCTTGCGGTACTTCTTGTTGA
The DNA here is from genome assembly GCA_017140195.1 of Eumaeus atala. Lineage (NCBI taxonomy): Eukaryota > Metazoa > Arthropoda > Insecta > Lepidoptera > Lycaenidae > Eumaeus > Eumaeus atala. Next base: position 52,648 of record JAFELO010000550.1, on the reverse strand, counting down.
AGAACGCGTACAGGACTGGGTTGATGCAGGAGTTCGACGCTCCCAGCCATTGAGCGAGCGGTGTTACCACTGGTAACATTTCCTCTTCCCATTTCTGTATTGGCCCGCCAATTTTTATTCTTGCAAATATTAAATAAAGCGGGAACCAGGATAGGACGAACAGAATAACTACAACTACCAACATTTTTACAACTTTCACCTTGGACTTCTGTTGCATTCGCTCCATTTGAGCGTCTTGGGTGTCGGTTGGAATGGACCTCCGAGATACTTTGATCCAAATCAGGATATAACACAATGTAATCATGATCATTGGCAGGATGTAACAAAATATGAGGTTCCCGATGACGAAATAGAGAACTTCGCTAATAGGATTAGGCCAAAGATCGACGCAGAGGCGGATGTGTGGACTGTCGTCATAAACGACCACCAGGTCAAAGAAGAACACCCATGGGGTAGTGACGACGATGGCGAAAATCCAGATGAAGACGATCATCATTCTGGCGCGCCTCTTGGTTATCTGGCATTTCAACGGCCACCAGATCGCCAGAAATCTGAAACAATAAAATATTATTAATTTAGTAGCTGCATGTCAAAACATTTTTTATCGGGGAAGGCCGTAAGCTGATTCATTCATTCATTTAAAACCTTTTGTCTTATATACGCACGTTACGTAACTACAAACAATGCCGTACAACTCGTAAGTAATACAGTACTATAAAGCCGCTATATTGCATAGTAAACTATCACCAGATGTCAGGATTAGGTCCAACATAATTATAGCATCTTATAAGTAGCTCTACTGTGACTTAACGCCATAAGAAGTATGCTTTACGCCACTTATGAGCTAACTAGTGGCAATTCAACCGATTTCCTAAAATGTATCTTTAGAAACAAGCCATACGACTGGTTGAAGTCAGTGCCTTTTGACAAAAAACATAGTTCTGTAATTAGTTTCTTAAGTCATAACATAACAAAATGATTTATTCTAAAGCAATAATATATCGAAATATCATGCCCGAGATTTTGCAAGTAAAGGCCAAAAATAAATTCACTCACTAGAGGATTGTCCCGATTGAGCAACATACACGTTTAAATAACTTTCGTTAATTTGTTCGCATCGGGATGTTTCTAGTGATCTACTCCAAACTCCATTCTGCGTAAGGGTCCATTTAGGGTCAGACTCAGTTTTATGAGCGACCAAGATATTCAGCTGCTAACGAGGTTTAATTACATGGCCTCTCGTCTCGTAGATTAGTGTAGACGGTTTTTGTTGTGTATTGTCTATTTCATATAATACATCTAATAATTTTAGAAAATGATCAAAAGCTAAGTTATCACCAACGCCCGTGTCCATATAATATAAAACATACTTGCAGTCTTATTTACCTACCGCAATAGGACAGAAACTTTTATTTCAAACGGTTGTACTGCAGTAATGATAGTATCCCTCAATATATGATTTGAATTGAGCAACCCGTCGCAAAAATTTTTATGATTTCGAACATTCTTTCAATCCAAAAGTTAACCTGTTGCGATTCGACTGCCCACAAATCACATATACCGCAACAGATCTACGCTTACTTCATGTCAATAATATTATGTGAGATGGTAGCATTTACTTTGCTCACCGTGCCAGCAGAATCAGTTGCAACACCGATAGTAATTAGGTTAATTAGCACTGCCTGTTGTAAATTGCTTCGAATCCACAATTCGACAAATCGGTACATATCTCATGGCAGTTAATGACATAATCCATATACTGTCACTTGCATCAACAATTTAACTATCATTATGTGATCTAAAGCACACACACGATCCATGAAGTAAATTATCGCAATTACAATGACTTGGCGGTCGTTTTTTGAGAAGTCCTAGCATATTTTGACCCTAGGATTGGATTTAAGTGCGGGATAAAATTGATGTGGCTCTTTTTGCTCCGACCCCAAACGGGTCGCGCGACCTCGCTTGAGCACAATGGCCTTTAATAAGCACCATGACCTTCATTATCATCATGTGCTTATATGTGACCATACACTGAACACTGATCCTTTCAAAACAATAAGACATATATAATCGGTTATGGTCTTTTGAGAGCTCCAGTGGTAGAGCTTCGTAATATTAAAGAGGATTCTTGATGACAATTTATCTAAACAAAATTAAATTTGAACTCCTTGACAATAAAAAACATTTTAGGTTTAAGGGCCACCCAGTAAAACAGTTTTGATATTAATATTTAAGCTCTGTTAAAAATCTGATGTCAATATTTATTATTTGGACGTTCATTGAGACAAATATCAATTAAAACGTTACACATACGACTTACAGCTGATGAGCATGACAAGTAACCACAAAGTTGACTAACCAAATTAATTTGATAAACAATAATCACTGTTGCAGTTCTGGTGCGGTGTCGTAATACCACACTTGTGGTGGCCGGGACTTTAATTTACAAACCATTTTCGAGACATATTCTAAATACGAGAACACAACGCCGCCACAAGCCCAAAAGACCCAATCGATCAAGTTTCAGGTCAAACCGCGAAAACTCGCATATAAATATATGTAGAGCTATAAGTAAAGAGCTTACACTGGCGCTGGAGTTAGGGGAAAAGCAGGGCAACATAGACGCATTGTCACATAGATGCATGGCAACGCATGCCATGCATCTGCGTGCCGACAATAATGCTGATGGTTATGGGCGCCGGTAAATGTCAAAAGGATTGTTCGTTTGCTCTCATTGATTTACTAATATAGTAAATCATTGTTTGCCCAACCTATATATATAAGAAAAAAATATGGTTTTTATTTTAGTTCGTAAGAAGTAGTACCATGCTACATAGGAGGATGTAGTGTCATGCACCATGCATGTCCGGAATTGGGCCGGGACGACCGGGGTATCAAGTGACCTCTCGCTCACTTGATACCACCGTAAAGTGACACCTACGATGTCGCGTTTCGTGCAAATTGTGCGTATCTGGTGGCAAATTGGGGGGTGGGAGGTGAAAAGGAGGGTAACGCATCGGCATAATTTGGCTGTCGATTGCTCGTCTGTCCCCTATACTATTAAAAAATTTACGAGGAAAAACACGAAAGACGTCATCGAATATATTTAGAGAGGCCATATTATATAAAAAGACACTCCTTTTGAAGTGTTATGTGAAGTGTATTTCATATTATATGTAAACGTTTCTTTGTGACCTGTAATTGTATTGATGATGGCGTGGCGTTGCTTTCTCAAAGGAAGCCTTATATTACATTAATCGTGGTGCCAGTTGACATGGATCAAATCATTGAAACAATAAATAAACATAATATAAATAGTAAATTATATCAAAATAACAAATATTTTGCCAGGAACTACTTTCTAATTATCAGGAAGAGGTAGTGGCATGCTGCGTAGGAGGATGTTGTGCCATGCATGGTGCATGACACTACGTCCTCCTATGCAAGGGAATTTGGCCGGCGCGACCGGGATGTTACCTCTCGCTCACATAATACTTCCGTAAAGTGACATCTTCAGTGTCGCGTTCCGTGCTGTTTGTGAGTAGCCTGTGGCCATTGTGGTGGGGGGCTAAGGAGGGCTACGCATCGGTATAGTAATTATGGGGACGTTTGTGGGCGTCGGTAGTCGTAGAAAGGGTACGATTTCTCGTTTTCTATTCTATTAAAAAAAACATTAATAGTGTTTTTTATTTATTACAACAATTGATTGCAAATATACTTTTTTCATTATGACTGTTCTCTGACCTCAAGTTCATAGACCAATCTATTTTAATGTTTTTTAGCATTATCTATTTGTATTTTACTTTTTTTGCTCTTACGTTGTTTTATCATAAACATGTTACGAACCTCATCTGTAATAGTGTGAATAGAGTTTAATTAATAAAAATAAGGAATATACTCGTACAGTGAATATAAATGAACAAAATGACTGGATATCCTGTTAACATACATTATTTAGGCTCAGCATGATTACACATCACAAGTACCCGCTGTCCCAAAGCTGGTGGGGTTGTCCTGTGGTAAGGGGCAGCCCTGCTGTGGAGGCAGCCTCGGTCCTGTATTATACGGACTAGCCATCGACGTCCCCTGATGATTGGTTGCACCAGGGCACTTCACCGAAGGCGGCACTGATGGTTTTCGCTGGGGTTTTTGTGGATGGACCCCACTGAGGGCAGGTGAACAAAAATATTTGTAAGGATCGTGATGTACGGCATTCCGTCCTCTCTGCGTATTCCATTAAGGAGCGGGCATGGTGATGCGCTGTTGTTGTTTGTTTATAATGTATATATATTCGATATTTTCACCTACCTCAGTGCCAATTTAAAAAGGGGAAGTAACAGATGTTGGAGGTAGACAAATCATAATATCAGATTCACCATGGCGTCTACGGCATATTAGCGGGGTAAGATATGTAAAATATGTAGCCTCACTTGTCTGATTTAGTTTACTTTTTCATTCCATTCTGTGTTCTGCTAGCCTCTTCTAGAATTTTACCTTACATTTGTTACTTTGACAAGGGTGCTTCAAATGAATATAAAATAAGCCATGTCGTTTAGAATTTGTGATACAATTGAATTGAATATTTGTTGTCACCAAAAGAAAAGGTTTTCAAATAATACGTCAACAGGGAGGAGGTGATAATCCAATTATTATTAATATTAGTTTACCACGATGTCAAGGTAAATAAAATCATTTAAAAATACTGTATGACAGTATTTACTAGACAACATTGAGATGTGAAAATCTTAATTAACATAATCTATTACAATAAAACTAATTTTAACGGATTTCATCGCGGTTTATCTAATTATTTTACTAGCCAGACGATTGAACGAAGCTTCACAGCAACAATGGCCACGGGTGGACCGAGATGACAGAGGTCATTAAGTCATAAGCTATTGAAAGTACCCAAATAATTATAATTATTTAGTTGGTCCGATTAACGCCAACAATAAAAGTAGTTTTTCTGTAATGAATAACACTCGCGTAAACTTTGGACGTAACATAATCTATATTAATAGTTCATTGCGCGCGGACGGCTATCAGCTGCTACTACTATTAACCACGCACGCAGTCAACCATAGACATCTAGGGTCGGTTTTAATGCAAGCACTGAGAAGGGCAGTAAATGCAGTAAATTTACTGCAACAGTCAATTGCGTGGAAGGCATAAAGCTCAGCGCTAACTTTTACGAGTTTCATTGGCTTCGAAGCTAGAACTTGATTAAAAGCTTTCAGTAGACGTAACTGGCGTGATGGCAGATCTTTGGCGAGATTTAAAGGCCGGCTTTCTTCATCATGTCTTCCTGGTAACTTATGGTTACCTCAAACATACGTTTACCAATACAATGTACGTGTATCACCATTGGTGACAAATAACAAGATTGAAATATTGTAATCTTTTCACGTGCCGTTTTTATCTTACATCTTGTAATATAAAAGTTTAATACTTTCAAAATTGTGCAACTTACAAGGTTACAATAGAGTAAAATATGACTAAGTTAGAGAAGTAGTGTAGCTCCAAATAACTTCTGTGTCTTCTAGGTTTAAGTTCAGCCTTCTTTAAGTAAGAAATTAGGCAACTTCCCGTCTATTTACGCGTATAAGACTGAGACTGACATACCATGATCAGATTGATCGGGAACTCTGCGAAGGTGTTCTTGAAACCAATTATTCGCAAAGATGGTATCAATAGTCTTCGCAAGGGGCATGTTTGTGTTAAGGGAGTTATGAATATTGAGCTCCACATTCATTACAAAGCAACGCAAATGCGTGTGTCAGCTCTGAAATGCGACAGGCGCTTACTAAATTACAGAGAATACAGAAGTGAAACGTGCGAAAGAGACATACACGGTAACTCAGTTGCGATAACAATAATAACTCCATTTTATGACACATATTTTTTCACACCACGCTACTGAAATATTTTCCTAAAGAATAACTTGAATTCATCTCGTTCGAATGTTACTGATATTTTTCTAAAGTGCTGTAGGTAACGTTACTCATTATGTGGCCCAAACAATTGGTAAGTGCTGACATTTCCTTTCCGTCGAAGCCTAAAGGCTCGTCTTATATTACAAAAAGGAATAACACAATATTATCTTATTTTATCCCGCGAATCTATTTAAAGTAACGCGAGGGCGTTGAACCTTTTTTAACGTGTCTCGCGAGCTAACCGCTGCTGACGTCCTGACAGATACTATTTGTCAACGTGCCACTATCACTAATACTATTGCGTATTCATCTATAACCTCAATGATATATTGTTTCATTTTTTATCTACTTCCAATATATTTGCTATTATTTAATTTAGTTTACACATAACATATATTTTGGCTACCGAATGTATTAATAGGATCGTGGGTTCTGTCAAATTTTGTGAATTCCGTGCCCGAATATAGACACGCTAAGTGAATAACAAGGAGATAATTAATTACTGGATTAAAAAAAACTATGATCATATCGTGACTCCGAATATCTTGATAAATGAATTCATAATAATTTTATAAAATAATTGACATGAAAAGTTTGAGGAGAACTTGATTATAAATTTTATAACTTCCAAATTATATTACTTACGGTAAATTAACTTATAATCATACCGTCAGACTTTAAAACAATTTAGTAAATAAAGCTGAAAGTTCGAAGCTATACAACATTCATCCTATCATAAATAGTTAACAAAGAGCAAACAATTCTACCACAGACTATCTTAATTTATGTATTCCTATATATGAAAAAGACATCATGTATTTTGTACTACTTTATAGATTTTGATTACAGCGAACATTAATCAATTTTCTTTTCGGTTTTAATATAGTAGTAGCACTTCGTATGTAAAATGACACGAAATCAACTCTATTCAATAGAAAGATAAAGGCTGATCCAATAATGTTAATGATTGATTTAAGTTTTGTCTTCCATCTGAAACTTTGGGTACTTCTTGCTGGTCATCAATTTTCATTGTGTGTGTGAAGTGTGATATACGCAAGTCGGCTGTTAGGGATTAATCATGATGAAGTGGAATCTAAATTATAAATTAAATAATAAATTGCCTTTCGACTTTATATTTTATCATACGTAACTTACTTGAGAAATGAATAACTTGAGATTTAGGAAAGGTTTATTTTTTTCAAATATCTTATTACTCTGACCCTAGCAGCGGGACCACGTTGAGTCCCGCTGCTAGGGTCAGCCCCTAGCAGCGGGACTCAACGTGGGCGTTCAGACATCCTGAATTCAACAACGTACCTATACTGAAACACAATGTGATCTCAATCAAACCTACAGAACTCGGAATAAAATTATTGATATTGATTTAGATATATAGATATAATAGCCAGCACACGCATATATATGTGTCTGAGTTGCACTCGTATAGTATAGCCGTTTTTATTACCTCATTTGACTTCCTCTATCCTACCATTTAATTCCTTTGGCCTTTGAGACTGCATTGTATAAATATCGGGTTAGGATTTTAGTGGAATGGTGATGAAATAGGTATGTGTAGTTGACATATCGATACATAAATAGTTCTTTGTGAAAGCCGAGATACATCCCAAGAAAGCTAATATAAACATCAAAGAGAGCTAAAGGATTGTTTCAATTGCTTTACGCTAGAAGGGTCCAGCCCAGAGAGGGTTGATACATAGACATAAAAACATTTTGAAATGATAGAAATGAGATAATTATGAGCATTTTATTTACAGTTTTTTTTTGTCTACCACTGACAAACGAGTAATTGGTGCCTGCCGGTGGATGTGTATGCAATACATTATGTTAATGGTAACATGCGTTACAAAGATACATTGCTTTCTTTATCCCCCGACTGACTGCACACACTGCACGTAATGCGTGTTGTTTTGTTTCATGTAATCGAGAGGGCACCTCCCTCGTAAATAAGACCCGATACAGTTGCAATGCAACAATTGCACTACCTCTAACTGAGTCCTTGCCTATATTTAAAAAAAATCAACGCACATATTCTCATAATTATTTTTTCATTATCTTGAAATTTATGAATCACACTGACATGGTAGTTACCGTATCACATATAAATCAAGTTAAACTTGAAGTCAATCGCATCGCCCGTTTAGGGCTGATATATGACATTTTAAATTAAATTTATTATTGACGCGTTGACAATTTATATTCCAGACGAAAAGGCTCGTTAAAGTAGGGAAGAGTTATTGTAGACGATTGTTGTGACGTACGAGTACCTTCAGATAGCCGCTGCAGACGGCGCGGGTTGAAGTGTGAACACTTGACAGCTGTCCATATTGCACGTGCTGCTGGCCATGGCTATGATGTATATTGGCTATGACTTCTCATAACTGATTATTTATTGCTGAGGTATTGACTCTGAAGCTCTCATAAGTTTTGTTTGGCTTAGAACCGTCACGTGGTGTTCATAAGCCTGTAAATTCCTCGAATATGATTATAAAAATAATAAACTTTATTTTGACTGTGCAGGGAGATTCTGCAACGGCATATTATATGAACCTCTGATGAAAAAAATCCCCTAAAGCTCTCTGTTTGTATGTAATCGATTATACCAAAATCTGCTATAGGGATTTCATGGATTTTTTTACCTAGAGATAGAGCGAATACCGATGAAGATTGAAGCGTATAATTTATTCACAGCCGAAGCGGGGCCGAATGGTTAGTGCATAATGACTTTTTTGCTTTTGTTATTTTGTGAGAGTTAAGAAGACTATCTTAAGACCATCTGGAAACAATTTGCCTTCTTAATTAAAAAATTTGAAACAGTCTTCTATTCATTCTGTTGACGTACTAAATTAATAGATGTCAATATCTTTCATATAATATTTCAAACTCGTTCAATTTGATTAGATTGATGAACTCGCTTGCTTCAATAAAAATATCAGTGATCTAGAATTTATTGCTTTGATTTGATTCGATAAAAAAATACAAGAACATCTAACTATAGTCTATTGTGGGAACATCGTAATGCTACATTAAGGTTCAGTCACCATCGCATCCTTGAATGTGACCTGCATTATCAAGTCTTGGATGATATTGAACATGAATATTATTGAGTGATACAAGAAAAAAAACCGAAACTAGTGTTCAACTGAGAGAACTTCATCATATTTCAAATGAGAGAACTTCTAACCTCATCATCAAATCTTCTCCTATTTGATATTTAAACAAAGTGGACAGAGATGAAACAGGGCTGACGTAACTGGAGTGACCTCTGTATCATTTGCATGGTATAAATGGCGAGTGGATTGATGGCTATGCGATATGTTTTGTGCGATTATATTCATATATAACATTCTAAAAAAAATTGTATATCCTTAATTAATTCTTGAATATTTTTTGTTTATGACAGTTCAAATATAAATAATATTATTATATGAAAATTGAAAATATCTAAAAGCAGTAAAAAGTAAACAAATATCAAGAATTGTTCGATTGCTCTTCTCATAACAGTATAGTCCATTCGAATTCAATAAAATCGAATCCAAGTACCACACATTGTTTTTGGGTTTCGTACATCTAAAGGAAAGACACGGAACGTTTATAGGATTACTTTCGCATCCGTTCTTTTGTCACTCTATCTGTATTTCTATCACGACCTTTGAGAACCAATGAAATAATCAAGTCGAAATTGATGTAGTAGACATACAGGGGTCTACATCCTTTGGAAGCACAAAGATATCATTCTTCTTACTCAATGCAATTGGTATATACAGCTGTTTATGTGTATATTTGCTACGGGAACACAATAGAACTAAAACCTATAATTACAAAATTTTGCTAGAAATAAGACCTTACAACACAAATATATCTGAAAATTTATTGAAAGAGACATAAGGCCAGCAGTGGACCGATGATGGCTGATAGTAATGATGGTGATGGTCTGAATATTTTAAGATAATTAATATATCACTGAATAGAACTATTACAGACTAACATTTGTTAGAGCCTACGTTCAACAGGGGACTGCTATAGGCTGATTCATTCGTTCATCCATTCATTTGTACTTAGTTAATTTTATACAAAATGTTTTTAACATGATAAACTTGGGAAATAATTCCAAGTAGTGATATCATGAGGTGATAAATTATAATAATTCGTAAATGTCAAATGCTATTGAAGAATAACATTATTTAACACCTAACTTCGAACGTTGCTATGATCATATTGGAAAGACTTAAGGGTGAAGAAGAAAAAGTTAAAGAGTTTAAGTGTTAAGTAGTAGTGACAAATAAATACAATCCCGAAGTGCTGGCGTCACTTGCGATGTTGGCAAGAAAATAAAATATAAAAAAGACATTGATGTGTAACTGAAAAGCGAACATCCATTCTGTGAAACTAGTCCAAAGCATTGTTTCTCCTTACCATAGGAATTTCTCCGGTTATTTCGTGGAATTGGCTTGTATACGAGGCTAGTCTATCAAGGTAGAATGGTATATTTACTTCAACCAACGAGTATAAATATGTATATTGTTTTGACAGAATAAAGTGTGTTACGATGTTTATATAATACATAGTGCGTCAGATGTTTTACAATAGTAGTGATGATGATAGTACATAAATATCACCATCAACATAGAAACATTCGCATCTAAGGACCGAACCAGTCTACACAGAGGTTCATTATCATTCCATCTACAGATGGTTGGCCGACCCTATGATTTGAATGAATAAATAAAATCTAAACTTATTAAGTTAAAAAACAACAACAACTTTACATAAATAAACCCAGAAATTCTGCACTCGATGTCATGAAGAGGAGAGACAGAAGTAAATTTTGCATAGCAAGATTATATGAATCCCTCGTGAAATTTTCATAGAGGTATTTTAAGATTCCAGAATTTAATATTTATATTAAGTTTTCCACAGCTCTTGAAAGCCCCGTAGCATTTTCACGGCCACGGCTAATGCGAATTTAAAAATGTTAGATTAGTTCATAACTTCAGCAATTCACAAGGAGAATAACTTTTCTATTTATTTCGAAAACGTTGAATCCAATTTGCTTTAGTTACTATTCACTAGCTGCTTTTATAATCCGCAGACTTATCTCGGTACAACTTTTAAGAGCCTCTTAGGATGAATTTTACATAAATAACCCGTCACTAATTACTATATTGGATTATTGAAATAAATAAAACTTTAAATTGATATTTTTCATAATATTGTGTTACTCGGCACATAGGGATAGAATCTAATGGTATGTCTAATGTTAAAAAATATAACAATGGGTCCAAGCAAGAAAATATGAAAAAAAGTGTGATACATAGTACGTAAAAGTGAAAATTCGCTCGCTCTCTCACTTCATTCTTCTCTCATTTCATCAAGAAATCTCAGATACTGCATTAGCTAGGAGTTTCCAGTTTTACGTGGGGGCTTTTAGGGCGTACTCAACAGAATGAAGTTTCCGTCGGCGTCTGAGGGTATGCTTTACAAAAACGAAATATTATAAAATACTAACTTGGAAACCATTCTCTTCCTTCTCGTATAGTAATGTGTATCTGTAATTAAAATCAGCAGCCCTGTTCCCGACAGTGTGCGAGGCTCACAAGGGAACAGATGCCACCGCCATAGAGGGCTTTTCCTGCACCACAGAACAATCTCACCAACGGGCAACATCGAGGCATCCTAGGGCTACTCAACTCCACCACAAATAAAGACTTGACTCATAGTGGGGACGCGAGAACGAAAGTATCTTTTGCAACATCATACTGACTCATTCGACCGAAAACCCGGCACCTCTCAGATAAACAAAATAAATCTCAAACAATTTTATTTGTTCATCATGTAAATATATGTCCCAGTCGACATATTATTACCAATTTCCTTCATCCGCATGTTATTTCAGAGTAGACTATTTTGTGAACTGCCATCTCTGATTGTCTGCGACAACAAGTTCGTATCGTTATGCTAACTTGATTATCTCACGTACACAGATCGCCGTCTGTGCTTTTCCGTTGATGAATTGGAGTTGTGGAACAGAGCCCGCAGCTAGAAATTCATTACATGCAGTGCAGGTTTTTTTATGGAATAGGGGGGCAAACAAGCGATCGGAATCTTTTTACGACTACCGACGGCCATTAACATCCACATAATTACTATGCCGATGCGTCGCCCTCCTTTGCCCCCATCCACCCCATGGGCCACCGGCTACTCACAAACCGCACGGAACGCGACAATTAAGGTGTCACTTTACGGCGGTATTAAGTGAGCGAGAGTATCCCCGGTAGTGCCGGCCCAATTCCGTTGCAAAGGAGGATGTAGTGCCATGCACTATGCATGTCACTACCTCCTCCTATGCAGCATGGCATTATCTCTTCCTAAAAGTATGAATGTTATCGTGTATTTTTTAACAATCTTTATATTTTACACATGAGCCAGTTGAAGCCTACGTCTTATATGATGTCCAGGTAGGTATTAGCACAAAAAGAGTCTCATTCAAATCTTTCCATTAGAACCGGAGATAAGCGCAAAGAGACAAATATACACACAAAAGTATATTTTTTTTTCTCTAATATCGTTTCCTTACGATCGTGTATTTTGCAAATATACTCTTTTACTGTTTTATTATATGTATAGATTACAGGAAGCTATAGAATGCGGGTTTAACTAGATATAGGCCCTTTTTTGAAAAGCAGGGCGACGCATCGACATAATTATGCTGATGTCCATGGGTGTCGGTAGCCGTTGTGAGGCTCCGATTGCTCATTTGTCTCTCCCTATACAAAAAAAAAAGTATTAGTTGTTATCGCCTCTGTGGTGTAACGGTGCGGGTGTCGCCTCTTAAGATCGTTAGCCGTGTGGGTCTGGGTTCCATCCCCGGGTCGGGCAACTATTAATAAATGTTTCTCAGATTATTCCGAGCATGCATTACATTGTCTGGGATTGGAATGTGCCTGAAGTGGCTATAGGCTTGCCACCAATGACATGATGCGCCTCAGTACCTTGGCTAATCGAGGATGTTCTAGTATATCTACTGGACTTACGAGTTGTGCATGTACTAGCACACCTCTGCCTCTTCGTTGAAAATAGGCGTGAAGGTATTTAAACTTAAGGAGTTTGGGCAAGAATTTTGATATTTCTGTAATCTCCGCGAGGTATTGGTTACAGTTGTATGATAAAAGAAAGGAATAGACAATATTGGCATTTAACAACAGATGTCTATGTACAAGGACAGGATGATGACGATTGTGAATTCTATTTATAAGTTATATATTAACATGTGTGTGAATGTGAAACGTTATTGGAAAGTTAATATTATTGAAGATGATTTTGTTAAGATAAACACAGAATCCGCCCGCCACAGTGTAACAGTCAATGAACTCGACGTAAACAAAAGTAAACACATCTCAGTGAGTGAAATAGAATTAAGTATCCGCGCACGCGCCGGAATAGCTTCCGACTTAATTAGTCCAAACAGTTCGTTCAGTAAAGTTTTATACGGTTATAACAAGGAAGATTTGATTTACTACCAACTATTAAATCATTATTATGAAAATGCTTTCAGACAAGATTAAGAAAATTAGCTGATTGCTTTCAAAACAATATATTTCCAAGGCGTGCCAATCCAATGATTTATATTGTAAGTGGCAAATACAAAGTTGGAAATTTAGTGTCATTGAACCCTAGCAGCTTTATATTACAAAATATTTAAATTGATCGATGAATTTTCAGTTGACAATTCATTGATTAACTTAAAAATAATTTTATAAATACATTTATTTTACAAATTATTTACTAATAATAGCTATCTTCTTCGTAAATAAACTAACAAAAAGCGACTTTCGGATTATTTGTGATATAGACATAAAAAGAAGGCCTACATATAGTATCAATAAAGGATACTGTCCAGTGGAGTGTGATATTCTCTAAATATTTCTCTAAATATTTGGTCTAACCAAATAATTCATAGGGAGCTTTGCGAAAACGTTGTGTTCTAAATCATAATTACGAGCTACCTCCAGGCATTTTGTACGGCAAGAGTGTTTCTATACCGTAACAAGTTGGCCGGAGAATTGTCAAAGTTAAACCGAAATGGCGCCGCTCAACTAAACCGGCTTTGACATAAATGTGAGTTATAAAAGAAAAAAACTCATAAGTTTACCTCTATGGAGATATTGGCATCTTCTAAATTAAGTCACTGTAATTTTTAATACTTACTTTTTTCTCGCAATGCCTAGGTAGTTTCGGTATTAGGTGTCATGCTGCGTTGCAGCCAAATTGGGAAAAGTATGTCCGTTGGTAGTCATCAAAATGCTCCCATTTCTTGTTTGCCTCCTTATAGTATTAAAATAGTAAGGCCGTTTCATAATGACTTTTTACCGTCGACTCGTGCGTGTAACATGATTTAACAATTCGATATAAGCTACAGAAGTAACCTACAATAATGGAAAGGGATCTATCTCTGTGTGGTAGACAGTACATCAACGATGACACAGCCTTCACTTGCAACGATATTTTTGTGTAGTGGAGAAAGGATGATTATTGTGATTGCATAGAAGTAGCAACAAATGGTCGCCTGACATGACGATACAAGAGCAACATCACGATGTAGTTAGTGGTGATTACTCCCTCGTGCCTGTGTGCGCGCGTCAACCCGTCGTTCCTGCGTGTGATTTCTCTCCTGTTGTGTCTGATTGCCGTCCCATCGGTACAGAGAAATGTGCAAATTTAGAGTGCAGTTGTAGGGGGTAATTTACAAATATGGCCGCCTTGTCGAAATTCAGTTAAAAGCACTACCGTGATGGAAAATATTTATATTAATGGGGGCAAACGATCAACAAACGACGTCCACCGACACCCATAATTAACATGCAGATGCGTTGTCCTCTTTTTCTCCACACCTCCAATGGGCCAAAGATAACTAAGAAACCGCACGAAATGCGGCTGTCACTTCAGGGTAGTGTCACGTGAGTGAGAGGTACCTCTCCAGTCGTGCGGGCCAATTCAACTGCGGTGCAGCATCGCAATACCTCTTACAGAAATGTCAGATAAGAAAATAAATTATTATTATATTCTTAGCGCAGTAAAAATCATGTTCGATTTTATACTGTCAGTAATCTATAGGTATTATAAAACAAAGTCTCCAGTCTGAGATCGATTTTCTCAAAACCTATAGGATAAATTTTCATGCGGGCTTGACCAACAGATAGATCGAGACTTTCCGAGAAAGGTATTAGTGTATAATCCGGCTTCTCCTATTCCCGGGCGGAGCCGGGGCGGATCGTTAGTACATAATATTTGTATACTCCGCTGCTCGGCCGTGAAATTTTTCTCGTATAAATACATGTAACAAAAGACCCGCAGTTGACAGGCCACGAGCACATATTGAATATTACGTGTAGAAGCGTCAAAATATGCGTATACCAGCCACTTGTCATAACCCAACCGAACGTGAATTATAGGTAGAACCGGGATGACATACGGCTTTCCGGGAAAGCTCGAGGCTAAACAAAAGAGAATAGATTTTAGGTAAGAAGTAGAATTTTGCCGGGAGATACCTCTCGCTCTCATTTTTTTTATAGTATAGGGAGCCAAAGGAGCATTCTGAGCCTTTCAACGTCTACCAACGCCCATGAACATTACCAAAATTATGTCGATGCGTTGCTATCCTTTTCACGGGCCGGCGGCTACTCACAAA
The DNA here is from genome assembly GCA_017140195.1 of Eumaeus atala. NCBI lineage: Eukaryota > Metazoa > Arthropoda > Insecta > Lepidoptera > Lycaenidae > Eumaeus > Eumaeus atala. The sequence continues at coordinate 37,006 of JAFELO010000550.1, read as the reverse complement.
CCGCACGAAACGCGACATTGTAGGTGTCACTTTACGGTAGTATTATGTGAGCGAGAGGTACCCCCCGGTCGTGCCGGCCCAACTCCGTTGCATAGGAGGATGTGGTGTCATGAACCATGCATGGATATACATCCTCCTATGCCGCGCTTCGTGCTGTTTAAAGTTTCCGCTGCCCAATGGTGAGGGTAACACTCCTGCATAACTATTATACGGATGTGTATGACCGGTGCTAGTTATGAAAATGCTCGGACTGTTCATTTGTCACCTTATGGCATAAAAAAGATAGTGATATATTTTACCTACATTCTGTTGCCCTCTTTTTTATTTTTAATAATTAAATGTTTTATGTGTTAATAGAATGTTTGTAATAAAACAATATAGTGATAACAGCTGCCACGGTCCATTTATATTTTTTTTTTTTTGTAGAATAGGGGGCAGACGAGAATCGGAGCCGTTTTACAACTACCGACGCCCATGAAGATCTACATAATTACTATGCCGATGCGTTGCGCTCCTTCTACCCCCCCCCCCCCAATAGACCACCGGATACTCACAAACCGCACGAAAAAGTTAATTCGCCTACTCAAAAAGTAGAGTTAATTTATTATCATGTGGCAACTAGAACGAAATTACATAAAATCTTCGCTTCAAAAAATAATTTAACCGTAAACATAGCGCAACCCATGGTTAAAAGGGGTTTTTGGCGAATATTTAATAAAAAAGAGCGTTAAAATCATTGTTCTGTATATCGTATATTTTGATATATTCGCGTGGGCCGCCTGGGCTGAGGCCTACAATTGGCGTGGCGGAACATAAATTATCAAAAAGCCAACGACCCGCTTTGGTGTTCTCGTGTGGTTTGTACAAGAATATTAAAGTAAGCAATGTCAGGTAATGATACATATCTTATTTCTGTTTTTTACGACAGTTAGGTACGGCGATATGATGTTGATAATCGACTAGTTTCAGATCCCGATCTTTATATTACGTATGAACCACGACCATCTTTACTGTACTTAATCCACAGTACCATCGTAATATGCATTACATGGATTGTTTCGTTTCCATATTCTCGTAATACATGAGGAAGTTTGGTACTTAGTACAGTATTTTTCTAATAAATAGTTTTGCTTGCCAAGGCTAGGCCAATATGTAAACATCGTCACATGCCATGTTCGTTCTCTAAGCCTACCCTATTTGGGAACTACCGTGAAGGTGTGTGTGTGTGTGTGTGTGTGTGTGTGTGTGCACTTGCCATTGTTGCGTTGCAGCTGCATCCAGCAGACATGACCCCGTGAATACTCCTATATCACATAACAAACGTCTGACCCGAGCGATAAGAGGACGTAACATATCCTATGCACGAGCTAGTAATGTCCTTTATTATGATGACCCATTTCTCCTTTTATTATGCTATAAAATATGAAATTAAAATAGACTGAACACAATTAATGCCAAATAATTTTTAAATCAGCACCGCGGCAGCGGTATTATCTATAAATTTTGTTCGTTAATGTCAACCAAAAAGTATCCGTCTAATTTATCAAAAATCATATATTCGTCGTCAATCAATATATTTAGTCAGTAGCCGTAACAAAAATAGGTATCCTGTGAGTGATATCTCGATATAAAATAGATGTTATCTCAATATAAATGAATCCATTAATATTGAGTTGATTGCAATAAAATTATATGTAATTATTTCATTATGGTCGGCTGTATCGATTTATGAAACATTCTGAGATAAGTACCGACCATATTATGCGCACAATCAGAGGATATAGGACTAAAATAACTCATGAAAACACACTCAACTATGTATGTCATTTCTTCAGCAATAATATGTTATGAATGAAGTTATTTTGCGGCTCATTTTTCTAGTGACTCAGTTGTTGCACATCAGTTTGTACCTTCGCGATGACTGTGATTCGGGCTTCTTGCGTTATTTTTAATGTTAGTACTAGTTGGTGTATGATGACCTAGGATTTAAACGAGATGTGCAAATTATAATTATTAATTTTTAATGTTAGTACTAGTTGGTGTATGATGACCTAGGATTTAAACGAGATGTGCAAATTATAATTATTAATTTTTACTGTACTTTAGACGTGCTTTATACGGCTGGCACAGCGTAACGCAGCTCGGATAAGCCGTGCATGTTGCGTCAGAGGTTGCGATTTCTAATGCCCCTTAGCAAATCAGATCATGGATGTTTCTATAGTATTGAGGAAGGGATACTGCTGCCACGCTGCAAAGGAGGACGTAGTGCCATGCATATTGCATAGACGCACATCCTCCTATGCAACGGAAGTGGGCCGGCACGATCGGGGAGGTACCTCTCGCTCACATAATACCGCCGTAAAGTGACGTCTTCAGTGTCGCGTTTCGTGCGGTTTATAAGTAGCCGGTGGCCCATTGAGGGAGGGTAGGAGGGCTCTTCAGCATAGTAGTTATGTGGATGTTCATGGGCGTCGTTAGTCGTATAATGGCCCCTATTTTGTTTGACCCCCTATTCTATACAAAAAACATTATAATAAATATCTTAACGATTTTTATAACATTTCTCAAATTTATAAAAAATATAAAAATATTAAAGATTCCTAGTATCCGTAAGATAATTCCTTATGATTCTTAACACAGGGTTAGGCTAGTGTAATGGGGGAAACCTAGAAAACAAAACTCCAAGAAAATCTCAACACGCATCCATTCACATTATGCTCTTTACACACGCTTAGGCTGACCGATGTCTAGCTTCGGGGCTCTTTTGCATGTCATATAAGAAGAATCTTATAAATTTGCCATTGAAAAATAATTAAAACAATACCTGCGCCTAGTTAAATTAGAACCTGTAATCAGTATAAAAACCTTAACTTTTACTCTCAATATTTATTAATAATGAGTCGTACATGATCTATAATTATCGACGAAACGTATGACCCTCCAAAAAACCAGTCGAACCGAGGATTAGCATAATTGTATGATGTAATTCCAAGTACACTTACAACATTATTGATTATAGCTTTCAAATGATTATACATGACTATAGTGCGCACAATCAGGTTCACTGAAGGTATAATGTTTGTCAACGGGCATAAAGAAGTTGACATTGTAGACGGCATAATTAGTTGAATGTAAAGGTACAATTTCGCTTGTCGTTTGCATACCCACAAAAGTCCCTTGCAGGCCTTTCACCACTATGCCCGACACTGAGAAGAACGTCTGCTGGTGCCAACTCTTGTATAGGCTACGGAAAATTATTAATAGCTACAGTCATCGAATCGATATTCATTCCGATTCCCTTTTTAAGATAAAAACCACAATCTATAAGGGTCTTAATCTTGATTTGTTTATTTATGGTCCATGAAAATGTCTATTACATATTTTCTTTGTAAAGATTTAATATTTAAATATAATATTAAATAATAAATGTTTAAAGTGTATACAATTGTTGGTAGACTAAATAAATAAAATACCATTATTAAAGTGTGAGGTAGTATTTCTATAATGCGTCTAAAAAATAGCAAACAAAAAGATTAATCGTTTGGTGTAAAGAAAGCGTGGTGTAGGAACTAATGTCATCTTCTACATCACACTTTAAACCATGACTAATGAAAATGATTATCGCGTGTGAGCCCGTGGCATGAATAAATATAAGTCTCCTGTGCCCCGAGTACAAACTCCATCGACCCATAAATATGAGCATTAATTTGCAAACATATAATACGAGGATCTTGAAAACTTTATAGCTCGTCAAGTATTCACATTAAGTTTTTTAACATCACGGCTGTGCATACAAAACCGATAGGTACCATTTGTGGAAAAATATATTGTAGTACAGGGGGACAGAATCAGAGCCGTACGAAATTCCGCTACACTGCAGCATGACACTACCTCTTACTCAAAAATTGGAAACTCGAAAGGCATGCCAAGCTATAACGGGACTTGCAAAATAAGAAGATAGAAGCAGATGTTCACATGCTCTCTATCCCTCCCTAAGTGATAACATAGAAAGTAGCATATAAAAATATACTACATTAAACGCCAAATAAAAAAGTAGATCGTAAACAGGCACTTTTAATTTATTTGCACACTTTTATTCAAAGAGGTGTATGTACAACAGCCGGCCGATAAAAACCGATAATGATTATGATATAGAGGGCATTATTATACATTGTATCGGAAAAGTACCAAAGTGACAACTTGCTCACATAACACCGGTATGCAGCGGTGGCTATTATTGCTGCGTTGCATGGTTAATCACATTCTCCCTTACTCTTCCCGGGCCCTCGGAATAGGGGTACTAGACCATGCGTCTGTTAGCGTACGTTAAGATACCGATCTGCTATGGTATAAAATATGAAATTTCTGACACGATTAAGAACATTGACCGAGATATATGTGCCCGGTCTCTGACGGCTGAATACGCTTTTTCCTCGAGTCGTTTTGTAACAACTCGTTTACGTATTTCGTCCCGTCATTTGAGCACGCGAAAATAGTTACTTCAACCACGACCTTGTGTTAAACGTTTGCAATGTAGGCCTCTGAGAATGTGTTTATAATGTGATTAATTTTACATGCCCATTGAAGGATAAGTCCGATAAATTGCAGTAGCCATGCTTCTCGGTTGCGACGCCGAAATGAATTCATGTTTTTTTTTTCATTTTATTTTTTAATAAGAGGTAATGACATGTTGCGTGCAGCTGAATTGATAAAGCGCAAATCCTCGTTAGAAAACACCGATTCCTTTCCAAGCATAATCCGTCAGGCTGTTGAAATTGAAAAACATAAATTTCAATAGAGAAGACTCTGTTCTCTTCTTTCTGCTTGGAACCCGGAGATGAACACCACTAGACAGCAAGATATAATAAATATTGTTTGTGTTAATCGGAACAACTAAATAATTATAATTCATCGGATACTTTTAGTAACTGGAGACGTCTGGATATCTGTCATCTCAGTCCACCCGGGCTAGTTAAATAACCACGATAAAGGCAGTAAAAGTAGTTTTATTGTAATCGGCGGATATGAAATAAAGGATAGTAGTAATGTTATGTCGATTCGATTGAACTATTTGTAAGCTTTGTGGTTTTTTTATAACTTAGGAGGAATAGGGGCTAACAACCGGAGTTATTTTGTCCATACTTGTCGCCCTCCTTTACATCACTCCTCCAATGAGCCACCGTCTTGTGTGATCGAGAGTCCGTGCCGGCCCGATTCGGTTGCAATGCATCATGATAGTCTCTCACTAGACGCAATATATATTAATCAATTTTTTTGAACTGAGGCAGCATGACACAATCGTAAAACATTAATAATGTATTTATGTCGGCGCTCCGAAGTCAACGGTATCGTAAAATAGATATAAATACACACACCGAACGCCTTATTACATCTATCGCTCGCTCGCTCAACCTGACGGCTTGAGTCAAATTAACATCCACGATAAAATCTCCTGATATGAGTTCCTCTAGTGTTCAATTGTTGAGCATTGATTTAGTGAGTATTTAGGAATAAGGTGCCATATAAAATGTTAGACGCATTTATAGTAAAGAGTAGCGCAGATAACACTTCACACTTCGTCATCATCATCATTATCAGTAGTTATCGGTCGGCTGGACAAAGGCATCCTTCAATGAACGCCAGGACGACCGATCTCCTGCTACTCGCATCCACCCTGGACCGGCTACTGCACGGAGATCGTCTTCCCAGCATTGAACGGCCGACCAACACTTCGTTTCCTAAACGCGGCCTCCACTCCAGAACCTTACTGGCCCATTTGCCATCTGTTCTTCTGAGTATGTGACCAGCCCATTGCCACTACATCGAGCTCATTCATCGCGTGATATCGGATACTTCAGTTCTCATCCTTAAGACTTCTTTACGAATTCTGTCGGACAGAGAAACACCCAACATAACACTCTCAATAGCCCGTTGAGCTACCGCGAACTTGCGGACCACGCCTAAGTTAATAGGTCATGTTTCGGCCCCGTAGCTCATCACGGGGAGAACGCAACCTAATGATCACTAATAATGCAAAGCAGGATTCAGAACAATGCTTGACTATGATGTTTATATTTTATCTATCTATTTTTAGGCTGATTTTAGTCTCACGTCGACGGCACGTGCACCGTCAGCGCTGATAGCCGAGATATATGAACTTTTAGGAAGCGTTTTTTTTGTTTTTTGGCTCCGCGTCACCAAAAAACGCTTCCTAAAAGTTCATATATCTCGGCCATCAGCGCCGATGGTGCGCGTGCCGTCGGCGTGCGACTAAATTCAGCCTTATGTGTAACAACGTACGCATACACGTATTAACATTTAGGAATCATTTTTCATATTATTCTTTTCAGGCAAGGGCAGGGCAAAGTCCAACATAACCACCAGTTAATATAAATACAATTTTAAAAGTATCATTGATATAAATCAACTCGGGCTGGCATGCAATCATCAGATACCCAGTGCCAGTGGGAATTATTTATATAAACCAATTACTCTTATTCTTTTTTCTAAGCCTCATTTTATAATTTTTACATACCGGCCACCTGTTTCGTCTCTACAATAAACATTACTTTATTTGGCCAAAATGTTCTACACTAATGTTATAGAGAGGAAACGTTTGGTTGTTTGTTTTTTTGTTTGTATATTAGAAGCCCATTCAGACAACGAAACTACTGAACCGAATTGATTTTTTTTACCCTTACAATTCAGAATATGTGTAATAATCATATGCTATACTCGTATATTATTTGTAAAACTATATATGATTATGAAATATGTTTATTATGATTATGAAAACTTGGATAATATAATAAAGGTGGTGAAGAAGTTAAGCTAGCTGCCGGAATTATTGACAACTAGCTGTCGCGACAGGTGTTCTGTCATAAATTGTGCTTGCAGTCATGGTAACGTGTGACGTTTACGATGCCGTTTTTTTTGTATTTTTGTAAATCAGTAAATTTTTGCCATATTTTGTGTAACATCCGTGAAAAAATAGAGACAAATATATTAATCCGTCTGATGTGAACACCTCTCATCAGTAAACTTCATATCCGAGGCGAGGTTCTGCAGCGTTAGGTTTTTAGCTGCTCGTCCAGACGTGGACCCCTATAGCTGTTTCATATTCATGCAGACCGCCTGGCCGGTGCCCATTCTGAACAGATATTATCAATTAAATATTGAAATTGTGTGTGTCTACATTTTCATCTTCACGATTGATTTCATCATTATCATTATTTCCAGTGAAAGTTACTTTGAAGTGAATTTATATTATATATATATATATATATATATATATATATATATATACACAGAGGTAGTAAAGTTAAGAATTGTATAAAAACTCATAAAGCTGTTCATATTTTTTTTTTGTGTATGATAAAGGTTATATATAAGCTAGATAGCATGAGGCCACAAGCATCGGAGGTACGAGAGTGAAGCTGCGGGTCATTACTAGTTGATTACAAGTAATGAACCAAGAGTGACTGGAAAATTATCCATTCCTTTCGCGCACTAAACCACTGCAGTGTTAGCCTTGCGGGTTAGCAGTCTACGTTTCGTGTGATCTCCGGAATGCGGTACCAAGACATACCATAGGTCGCCATCCAGTTAGATGTTTACTCCATAAGAAACGATGTCTTGTCACAATATGAAACATTTGGCTCCTCAGCCAAATAGTGTGAAAAAGTTTTTCTATGCGTAACGCTTTACCAAGCTTATGTGAAAGTATTAAGTGTAACTAATGTGATAAGCGCATCGTCCGCTTCAATATCGTGTTTATACTTAAAAAGTAGGAATAGATAGTGCCATGCTGCATAACTGAAGGTAGTGCCATACATGGTGTATGACACTACGTCCTCCTATGGTACGGAATTGGCCCGGTACGACCGGGGATGTACCTCTCGCTCACTTAATACCGCTGTAAAGTGACATGTTCAGTGTCGCGTTTCGTGCGGTTTGGAGGGCAACGCATCAGCAGAGTAATTATGTGAATGTTCATGTACGTTGGTAGTCGTAAAAAGGCTCCGATTCTCGTTTACCCCCCTATTCTATAAAAAAAAACTCCACCCTCGTAACGTCGTGCAGGCTCGGAGCTGACACTCAGTTTTCCGTTTAACGTTTTAAAACAATCTTAAAGTGATATAATGATTTTTATGAAAACAAAAATTGACTAATGTGGCTGTGGCCCAAATTGCGAAAGTGAATCGCGATTGGGCCAAGGAAACCACAGGGGAGTTGGCAGATCGAGTTAGGTGGCCCACATATCGGACTCCTAGCACCATTACAGGACGACTTCGTTTAGTGTTTGGGATTTATTTACCCAAAATAGTAAATATTGGATGATATTGGTTCATTATGTTATTGGGGACTTTCCTCGCTGTAAGTTTGGGTTTTATTTGATCAAACGCGTATATGTGTTTGTACTCAGTGTACGATAACTTTCCTTCGCAGTTCGTCAGTAAATAGTAAACGTTGTGGCTTACGAGGACTTATCCACATTAAGCTAATTCAAATGAGATGAAAATTTGTTGTCCTCGGTATTAAGTTCAGTTGATGTGTTGTTTATTTAAATAGGAAACTATTTATTTAAATGAAATGTTTATTTCTTGCCTCAAGGTGTTGCGGTTGTTAATCGAGACAAATTCTTATATCTTGCGTGAAGCCAAGTCTCACGCATTATACAATTACATAACTACGTTTTAAAAATTATATGAACTTAAATACTATCATCGTGAAATGACAAATTGTTTTTACTGTAGCCGAATTTCGGCTACAGCTATAGCTATAATTCACAAAAAAACTGTGTCGGACAATAAAAAAGCACTTTTTTATTGTCCGACACAGAATTCGAATCCGGGACGTCACGTATGTGGCTGAACATGCTTAAGTTTTACACATATAACGTTACCAACATTACGGGTACATACATGTAAAATAATTTATGTATATATAACTCTCAGTATATGGAATAGGTTGGCCATTTCAGATTTGCTTCGTCGAATCAGAGGTGTCGCCCGCTTGACGTTAACATGTATGATGGCCGTGTGTCTTTCGTGTGGCCTTTGTTAGCCCAGAGGCCCATTGGAGAGTGGGCGAATAAGGCTGCTCATTTTATCATAGGCCGTTAATAATCCTTCAACCTGTCTAGTGCAATGTAGGCGCTATAACTACCACGCCAGACGTGTGTTTCACAGAACCATTAAGATATATAATAATTAATTAATTATAATGATATTATAATATGAATTATAAAATGAAACTTAATTATGGTTATATTTAGACCCCAAAGCTGTCTCCGGTGTCATTTTTAAACACCGTTATTTTTATGATCGGCTCCATTTGTTACAATTGAATAAAATCTTTATGATTCGGCAT
>JAFELO010000550.1:0-27260 GCA_017140195.1 Eumaeus atala | reverse complement strand
CAAAGCTCTATATATATATACGACACTCAACGCTCTCAATAGAATGTGAAGGTCGAGGTTCGTATCCAGACGTCTCCCGTATTATATCCAATATAAATAACTCAAATCTCTATAGAAGAGGATTTCATGAAGAGCTCTCCACCCATTAAGCTTCTATCTGTCCGCTGTGACGCCGTCTATCGCCCACGTGTAAGCGATATGTCAAAGTATTTATACATGACGTTAATAAAACCATTAATTAGTTGGCAAGGATTTTAGAAGGATTTCTAAAAGTAATTGTCACAACGTGAAATCTGAGCGCATAGAAATTACTTCACATCTCACTCGCATCATGGAGAGGTAAAGGTCATCTAAATTGGTGTACCTTTTGTATTGCTTAATGGAAAACGCATTACCGCTCCACCGAGACCCACCCCGACAGTGTTCTGACGGTGAGTGTGACTTGCGTCACATGTTGCCACCAAATTTATTATTATCCTAATCTCCTGTGCAAAAGCACCTTCTCTACTTTTGTCCATGACTTTATTTATTTTTTGGATGACATCTGAGCATTTGAGTCTCGTCGCCACGACAAGGCTTGAACCATGATGGAGTCCCCGTTGATGCCTAAATCGACTTCAGTGTCTATGATCATCGTTTTAATAACTTGACCAACACTAACTTTTACCTAACCTCACACGTGACACGTGACACCAGAAAAACCATGTTTATTGTTTAACATTACATATTAGATCTGTATAACGATTACTTACGCTTGTCTTAGTGGCGAAGTTTAAATTGAGGGTTCGCAACGCGCCCATGTCGGAGAAGATACCCACAATAAACATACACGTAGTGTCCCGGCATGTTTTAATTCTAAGTAATCAATTAATCAAATTAAAGTAAAAACAAAGGACAAGCCACAAAAGAAATCCAATTAAGAGTCAGAGGACAAATGGAAACATTTATATCTCCGAGATAACGTCTCCAGTTCACATTGTTATTTCAGCGGTTACACAGTCGACATCCACAAAGAGATTATTAATAACAATAGCGTACGTCTCAAATGTAAACAAAATATAATTGATATCGTTACGGGTTTCGATTATCTCCATTTGCCTTGGAATTTAATGGTGTACATAAATGGGTTGTTGCGAAAGGTCGTCAATTCGAATTTGTATGTGCAAAAGGTCGCCGGTTCAAAACTGTTTCTGTACATTGTTAGTATTGGTTATGAATAAGAGATAGAGGTCTTGGGTCATTGTTAAATTACAAAAAATATGGCCGCCACTAATACCTGATATCACTGTTGCACATATGACATCAAGAACCGATTTGAGGGAGACCAATGGTAGTGTATCCAGATATTTCCCAGCCTACTACGTCATACCAGCGTCTACACAAACGTCTATCGAGTTAACGTAAGAACGTCCTCTTTTGCCAAGTCTGTTAAAACAACTTAATCTAAACACACAGATCTCTGTACCGTTTGATACTAAATACCAAAGGAGCCTTTCGTTTTCTCCTTTCAAATAAGTAAACTTCCGAATGATTGAGGTAATCAAATTGTTATTTTGTGTAAAGGTTATACAGGAAGGTGAACGAGTGACCAGTAGCGCCAGGTCTCGCATGCGTAAATCCTTGCCCCGTCGCCGACGGTCAAGATTAATTTGACGAGTATAAATCTGCAGCCGCCATTGTTAACATCGATGTGGGACGATTATGACGTCCGTGGACAATGGCCTTAAATTGTCCGAGGTTTCGTAACAATTATAGGCGTTTACAGAGGTCGTAAGTTCGAATCGTGTACTTGCTCATATTTTATATTCATCTCGTTAATATATCAAGGTATTATTAGGGCATCAACCGCGGGCCAACTAGACAGAGATGAACATTCATATATGCAACAACACATTACAAAAATAAACAGATTAATGAAGAGGCGGTAATATTTTGTAAATACTTGCTATGTGTTAAAATCATTCAATTTCATTCAATACTAGTAACTTCATTATGCACCAGATTTTCTTTTCTTGTACAAGCGATCGGCCCCGACGTGTCCACCGTGAATAACAGGGGACAAATTATACAAAAACCTTCCTCGGGGATTGCTGTATCTTTGGGTAAAAACCGCGTGGTTCAGCTACTTTCGAGAAAATCGTTCTCATACGTACAGACAGCTCCCCATGGTTTTCATTTTCTATGTAAGACAATTCTATATAAAATAAAAAGATTGATAGTATATGGATACCTATTTATAATGCATACGAATACCGTATTGTTTTCGTATATTTACGCGAATTTTATGCATTAAAAAAAAGTTATTCATTGTTATAACCATTTAACGGAATTTATCGCGTTTCTTAAGATTTTGATTTCAAGAGATGCACTACCTCTCAGTAAAATATTTTTTATTGTGCTGTACTGCGACAGATTTGGGGCGACACGACCGGGGAGGTAAACTCTCGTTTAGATGACACTCCCGTAAAAAGCAGCTGTGCTGTAGAATTTTGTGCGGTTTGTCAGTAGCCGGTAGCCCACTGCACGACAATGTATCCGCATAACACGACGCGGATATCTATGGGCGTTGGTAGTCGTCGAAGGGCTCCGATTTTTCGTTTGCCTCCCTATACTGAAATATTTTTTTTCTGTGATATAACCATTATATAAAAAAAAACATTTTTTTTTATCATTACGCACATCTTACCAAATTTCAAGATTCTAGGTCATCGTTAGGTAGGTTTCTACCTTTTACATTTTTGTTACATACATGTACACTGGCGGACATCAAAATGATATATGATAGTGGAACCTTTTATTATTTTACTTTTGAGGTGCTGAAATTCAAATAATTTATTCTTAATTGTTTAGTTTTTTCCTCACAACAGTACCTTGAAAACCCTCTCGAAATAAAGTGACATAAACTACTTAACCGTCCACATATTGGTCTAGTCCTAAACTTGGTAAGCCTGTGCTAACATTAGGCTTTTTCAGCAAGAAAATATTGGGCGCGATCAAACATCGCGCTTGCTCTAATCTAATAACATTCCAGTGTATTTTCACAAAACACTTTCTAACCTAACACTTAGGTTAAGCTGATTGTTACACAACCCATTTCACAAATACGATAAGGATAGAATTATTCATTATTCTATTTCTAAATGTAATTATTCCATTGACGTTTGGTTTAATCGGCGTCTCAATAACAGATTGAGCCAAACGAGTGCCGCCCAGATCATCTACGTGTGGGTAGACACCCACAAGTGACTTCCGACAGTATGACTGGCCGGTGAGTGTGTGCACATACAGGATTCTACACTTAAACAAAACCTGCGTGTGTGTATAATCAGAACTTCTACTTCATTGTCGTAATATACCAAAAATAAGTAATTTTTGTATCTTGTAAGACCGCCATGCTACATAGGAGGAGGTAGGAGATAGTGCCATGCATGGTGCATGACACTACATCTCCCTGTGGAATTGGGCCGGCATGACCGGGTATTGATGCCGGCGTATAGTGACACCTACGAGGTCGCGTTTCGTGCGGTTTGTGGGTATCCGGTGGCCCTTTGGGTGTGATTTGAAAAGGATACCGCACGCACCGGCATAGCATGCTCATGTTTATTGGTGTCGGTAGTCGTTGAAAGGCTTCGATTACTGGTCTGTCCCCTATACTATGAGAAAAATGTGAACGTCATTGCCCTGTTTGAAAGTAGCCACTGGTTCTTATCTCCTACTAGTCATCCCGGCGTTTCACCCGCGTAGCTCGAGGTCGTAGTGTCATAGTGTAAGGCCTTCCTCATTAAATGGAATATTCAACACAAAAATATTTTTTCAATTTTGCCCATTAGTTCTTGCGGTAAGCGCGTTCAAACAAACAAACTCTTTGGCTTTATATTATTAGTATAGATGTGCCCGTCTTTGATGTCATGCGTACACGCCGTAAACATTTACTTTCATAATTTCTTCGAAACACGCTAAAAGATAACTTCTTTTAACTACACATAAAAATAAAAGTTAAAAAAATACATAATATATATAGAAATTTTATAGACGCGTCTCTTGTCATATTCACATGCAATAAATAAAATTACGATATGTAGAAGTTTTAATTCGACGTCGAAGACAGACATTTCGTTTTATTCATTTTGAGGTTGACCCGATAATAATGGATTTCATAGCGATAAAATTAACGAGGAGTGAAATTTTACAAGCGTCAAATAAAATGAAACTATTGTTTATCTACGGTATCGAACCGTGTGGATGAAAACAAAACATATATTATAAAAAATAAATTTCTAAAAACTATTAAGTCAATCTATAGACTTGTATGTTGGTTTTTTTAGTAATTTGGTACACTCCAATCGCACTGAAACTCCCACATGTTTTCTTAAGCCTCATTGAGGTCTTTATGCATCATCTAAGAAATCGGACTCGAAATTACTTGTTGAATTGAATGTACTACTACCACACAAGATACCAACTTTAAGATGAAGATTTCATTTATGAACAATCCATGCGGAAGACAGATTACGGGAGGTAGTGGACGTCGATAACAATATCTGAGGATCAGCTCGGTCATTTGCTTGATATAATAACAGAGTATTAAAATAAAAAAAAAAACAAAGATTTCAGTCAGTACGTTATGGTAAGTATTTTTTGCAAGCACAAGGATCAACATGATTAAGAACCTTCACGCCTCACCTTGTTTTTATTCTTCCTATAATCACTTACTCTCAAAATGTAATTGTGTCCAGATGTAGCTCTCGTCGTGTGCTTGGTCCAGTCGTAAAACGGTGACCTCACTTCGGGTTCCGGAGTAATGTACTTTTTATATTCCGGGATTCAAGGATCAAGCCCAAATCGCGAAGTCACAGATCGGAGTCCCGTATCAGGACAAGAATTATGGGTGTTCTCAACACCCTGAAGTTCTAAATTATATGCTACATATAGTACCATCGAAATATGTATAATAGGGGAATAGACGTTGCACTTATGTCTGCACAAAAATTTGTGCAATATAATTTATAATATTCTCATTGCTAGTGTCTATACCGCTGGTTGACTCAGCTGAAAATCGCTCAAAAAGACGTTGTATCCTACATTAATTGTTATGACTGGTTCGATGGTTCAGTGGTCGGCGTGTTCTGTCGCATATTTTGAGGGATATTCATAGGACGGCCAAAAGTGTTTCGCTACGGTTGAGTATAGACATTTACTGCTCAATCACGCAAAAACTATCAAACAGATTTCGATAAACCTTGACACTGTTGTAGCTTATGTAGCAAAATAAATCAAATTGCTTTAGAAATAAAAAAATACTAACTATTCAAACTGGTTTTGTCTGTGATGTAACATGGTTGTAGCTCGATAACATAATTGCCACGGGAGCTTCTGTTCCTAATCGTTTGATTTTTTTTACCAGATATAGGGCAAGCGAGCATCTGGATAGTGGCTGTCGCCGCCCATAGGCATTTGCATGACTAGGCGTCCTGCAAGTGTCGCGTTGCCGGCCTTTTAGGAATATGAACGCTCTTTTCTTGTAGACTCCTAAGTCGTATCGCAAATATCCAGTACAGTTGTACGCGATAGGAATTTTACGGATTTTACGGAAATCGAGATGATGTGCTTGGAACACAAAGTACTGTTGCGATGTCCGAAGCTGCTGGTGTTAAGCCGAAAAATTCCTCGGAACACGCCCCATATAAAATACGGTAAAAGGCGCACATTGAACCGACATCTCTTCGTAGTCTGGAAATGACTTGGGCGTTAACGATTCTATTCGCTCTACGTTACGTACGGAAAACATTGAATATGTATAAACTTTCTTTCATCGTCACAATTAAGTTATAACTTATGTATCTGGCCTATGGGTGAAAACAAGAACACAACTTCACGATAGCTCCCTGATGGGGTAGGTAGAGAGAATGGAATGCGACATATCACGATCCTTACATACCTGCCGTACCACCTACACATTCACTAATCTCTTCATTTATCAATCACGCCGTGTCATACAAACACACCGGCTGCGAAGACTCTTGACACCACCTTCGGACAATACCCGATTAATCTTATCATGGTATGTTAGTCTTGGTCTTCCTCGATATCTACATCTCTCCACACGGGCAAGAGATACATATGCATTAGCACTTTTCGATCGCTTTGGTTTTTAAGTAAATGATACAATTGCTTAATTATGCCCAAGTTGAAATAAATTACTTACGTAGCAGCCATGACGAATTCAGGATTTAAATCACTCAATAAGGTATGTTGTCAGTCAGTTTGTCGTCATATTTTGAAATATGCCATAAATTGCTTTCAAACTTAATTGTGATTGACCTTTGCAACTGAGCTGTATACTTGTCGATCAGGTGTTGACAATCTTATTGCATTTTATATCAAAAGTGAGTTTATAAGTAAAGACAGTTTATTTTTTGGCGCGGGGAAACGCATTTACGCGCCTGCACCGGCCCCTGACGGGGTCTAGTGGAGAGCGTATAGAAATAAAAACACAACCCGAGCGCCATCAGTGCTGCCTTTGGAGAGGTGTTCCGGAAAAACAAGTTATCAGTACACCCCGACGGCTAGTCCCTCTTCTTATAAGAGGGATGCAAAGAGCACCCCTCTCGGTTCAATTTGCCTGGGTTCACCCCGGGCTACTTGCGCGACAAGGTTTAAACAATTTGAGGCAGGCAAATCCGATGGGACACAGTGATATAATACGTCACCCTTTTTTCACTGCAATCTCTGTTGAGGTATTTTGGCCCTCACGAACCGTACGAAACGCGCTAGTATAGCCATCACTCTACGTCGGATGTAAGCGGCAAGCCAACAAGACCGGGAAGTATTTATCATTTCTTACAATTTTTTACACAACTTTCTCAAATTACAACATAAGTATTGTAATTTTTTACCAGGGATTGTCGAACTCCTCAAGCGGAGGGTCTTAGGTCAGCGGCTCCGAGATTCTTCTGTAGATACGATCTTGAATATGCTGTCGTGTGCTGTGTTAAGAAATCGCTGCGCTCGAGATCGAGATTGTGAGCGATGTTAGGTAAGAGCGGAGATACTTGATGCTCGTATCTCTTGATTATTCTAGACTAGTATGACCCCACGTTTTCACTCACGTAACTCCAGCACTATAAGTCGTAGCGTCATGTCGTATAGCCTTCTGCGGTTAATGGACTATTCCACACAAAAAATGTTTATAATTCCGGCCAGTAATTCCTCAGATTGACGGATTCAAAGAAACAAACTGTTCAGCTTTATAATTCTAGTATAGATATTTGACCTAGATACCCATTAAATAAATAAATAGATAACCGTTGCAATAGGTGAATCAGCAAACGATGTAGTCCTCAAAATGGGTGTGCGTCCTTTAGTGATACTGAGGTACTGATTACTTAAAAGATGATGATGAGATAGAATGTTTGACCCCAAATATACTAGAAAAGGGACCAGGAGAAAGAAAGAGAATGCAATTATTGTATCATATGCGGTTCGCTTATATGAGTTGGTTTGTTTTTGTACTTTCATGTACTGGCTGAAAGCAACTTCAGTCCGTTGAGGGTTTTATTTAAAATACAGTTTTGACAATGTATAAATTATACATAACATAAACAGTAAGCCATATATGAATATTACCCTGTAAATATAATCTGCCTAGACTTAGTGAGAGTCTGTATATACAATTACATTTAAGTTTATAATACACTTTTATCTAAGGAGTTGTATAGGGTACCCCTATACAACTACTATATGAGCAGTAAGAGCCTTTGAATCGACATCCATAGACATCCGCATAGTTGTTATGCAGAGGTACTTTTCTACCCTCTTATGGACCGACTACGAACCGAACGAAACACGACAGCATAGCTGGCACTGCCCCTTGCAAAAACTGTAGGCGCGAAGTCAATGAATAATTAATAACTTATTACATACGTACTTGTGACGTGACGTAAGTTCAACTTGACTGCATGAACTTGGCAACACCCGACTTGTTCCGACAGATACAAATATAAACATCAAAGAACACGCAAAAAACGCACAAACTGGATGCGGCATAGTTTTTACTTTAATTAAAAGTCTCTTAAAAACAACAGCTTCTTTCAGTGGTCTTAAAGTGGATACAGATTACTGGACCTGGCTTCATAATATATCGATTTGCTTTATTCCATTGTTCTAATTATGCAGTATTTCTGCAGAATACAAATGGAGACGATATAAATATAGATTCGTAATAAAATAAGGCGTATATAATGCAATTCATTCATAAGAGAGATACATTTTTCCTTAGGTGATGCATATAAAAAATATTTTTCCGTAAAATACCACGTCCATCGCTAGAAAGCTCCGTACGCGAGCTTCAAGTACTTGCTACAGTGTAGGGGCGGTTGTTGAATTCGGCGGTGGGTGTGTATATATAGGCGGGCCGCCGAGCTGAAGGCGCACAACAGGTCTCTGTCGACCACACAACAGTATCCACCGTCACAACAGACCACTCCACAGAAAACATGCAGAAATTCGTGAGTCCCCATTAACATATTAACTTTAAAAAGTCAGCAGTCGTCGGGATTTAAAAAAACAATTTACATTGCTATCAGAACAACACTACGGAAAAATGTGAAAACCTTTTTTTTACTGGATAAACAAATGTGCAATGTTATTAGTATACAATATGTATGACTTAACATATTAGTAATACTATTATATCAATGACGTCACAGCGGGTGTCAGTAACACCAATGGACAAATCTACGCTGTCAAACTGAAAAAAAAAATCAGCTTTGATAAAAAAATATTTGTAAATCAATGGCTAAGTTATTCCAACGACTTCTTTATTTAGTCAAACTCGTACATAAATTTGTTTCATTTAAATTATGCATTTTTAAACATGCAATTTTTTAACTTCATTGTTTAGCAATGCCTTTTCTACTTACCCATAAAGGCTTCTAGCTACTAAAATATAAAATATATTACTTTCCATAATGCAATTCCAATAGGGTTAGGCATATGACGTCAACTCGTAAATAATTAAACTCGCTAGTACTCGTTATAACGTCTGTGACGATAGTGTCTAGGCGCACACTGTACTCACAGAAACATGTGGGTCTGTATCACTTTTTGATTGTTATAAGGCAATACTCTAACAGTTTGTTTGCTTTCGTCTTTAGATGAATATCAACAACCCTTTGACAGCCGCATCCGTCACGTAACGGCGGCATTACGCACTTAAAACATTACGCGCTTAATATCGACTATGGCACTATCTCATTACGTGTATCAATATATGTCCATACCTTTATATTGTAAATTGAATTAAAATATTAACTTATCTATTGCATTACATTTTTTTAATCTAGTGTCTTAACTGATCCGCGACTTGAATGATGTAAAATAAGCGAAATTTCTATTATTATTTAATTACCAATAATCGCTTAGTACTTATGCCAGGTTACTAATTAGTTTACAACAAATATTTCTAAAGCAACTTTTTCAATTATCAATGGAAAGTTTTACAAATTTTACATTAATAACCAATTTCCATTCGACGAGTAATTGCAGTGTGCGCTCGCTATTTAATATCGTCTGGCCGTTTAACCGTTTAGATCGAACCAAAACGGTATCGGAATGACCCTAGATTGCACCTTCATCACGTAAATTAAATCTGGAGTCGACGCGGAGCGTGCTCGGAGTGCGAACTGGCCCCCAGTGAGATAAGCGAGGATTTACCGAGACATAGTTCGGGTTTCGTTACTGGAATGACTGACAAAGGAAACTCAACTCAAATTAAAACATTTATTCATAAATAAACATATTAATTCAATTCGAGCTTATTTAATCAGAACCTAGTAAAATAAAGCTAATGACCAAAAATAATTGTTCTTACGGTTAACGGTTCTACATTGTTGTAATAGAATGATTTGTTAAAATCCTTATCATAGGCCGTGTATTTTTAGTAACAAAGGTATGAATAAAAAGTAAAGTAAAATAAATGGTCTAATAGTTATCCACTCGTGTCTTTCTTGATAGACTTGGCAAATCCGCCCGAGCAGTATTTTCATCCTATATCTTATTTTTCGTAATCATCAATGCTAACTCGTTGGATTTCCGCAACTGCTTAAGAATGTTTTCACAGACGTTGGCTCACATGGTATTTTATGTTACAGTTGGTATTCGCTGCTCTCTTCGCTTGCGCCGCTGCCGCTCCAGGTGTGCTCCTGGCCTCAGCGCCAGTGGTCCACGCCGTCCACGCAGCGCCAGTCGTCCACGCCGTTCACGCCGCGCCCGTGGTCCACACCGCCGCTGTGGTTCCAGTGGTTGGAGCCAAGACTACCATAACCAAGAGCAGCCAGGTCGTCAGCCACGGAACCCCCGTGGTGCACGCCGCGCATGTCGTCGCGCCGGTGGTCCACGCTGCACCCATTGTTCACGCCGCCCCCGTTGTCACCCCGGTGGTCCACGCCTCCCCGGTCATCCTCAAGACCGCTCCAGTCGCTGTCGCTCACAGCTCCTCGGTCGTCCATCACGGCGTCAAAGCCGTCCCTGTTCTTGCCCTCCACTAAGATAATATCTATGATTTAATAAATTATGAACTTTGTAACATATTACGTTCTTGTTCTCATTTTCCCACATGCGTACCAACATAACAATATGCTACTTGCACATGACATCCAGTTAAAACTACGACTCGGTTAGTTGAGTTCAGTAGGCCGAATGCAAGAACGCGATTAGTATAGCGAAGTGTTGGTTGACCCTCAATCAACACTTGATGACCTCGATCGTAATCTCAACTGGCATCTTTTTCATCGGGATATAATTAATAATCAACAGTATTTTTTATAATAATTAAAAAATATGATTAATAGGCACTAACTTAATTAGGTGCCTCATTTCTAATTACATGCAAAACCTCCGAATCAACCCTACATTCACATAATTATTATTCTAAATTCCTTTTATGGATAAAAATAGCGTGTTACTGTTGTAGAAACTGTAGAAGCTCGCATCCAGATGCAACCTGCTATTCGGGTCGATGCTCAAAAGGGCATTGGCCGTCTTCCCATTAATTGGAAGAGGTCTCTGTCCAGAGCGAACAAATAAGGGCCATTCATGATTATACAATTAGAAGACTTTGTCCTAACTATTTCTTAATTTTAGGAAATACTCGTAGTTAGGAGCGTGAACCTCCCGGTCGTGTCGGCCCAATTCAATTTTTTTTTTTTTATGTAGCATAACGGGGCAAACGGGTAATCGGACCCATATGACGGCTACCGACGCTCACGGACATTAGCATAATTGTTACGCAGTTGTGTTACCCTCCAACCAACCCCCCCCCCCACCAATGGGCCATCGACTGCAATGAATTCGCTTAATAGAACCTCTTACGACAGTTACCTCTAAGTCAACATGCGACCTTACATGTACCGCTACAGGCAGTTTTTGCCGGCTTCTCTTACTAGAACTCGTTCTCAAGGTCACCAACGTGTTTCGGAGCTGGTGACAACGGTACACACAGACGAGATAACACGCTATCAAAGTGGGACTTGTAAATGTCCTTTACATTAAATATTATCGCATTGTAATTTAAAAAGTCAAGATCATGGATTTTGTTAGAGGTGCCTGGCGATGTCTCCATTAGTTTGCACAGCGTGTGCGATTGTGCACGGTCTCAGATTGATACGTCCTCTGGACGTCATCCGGCTGTTGATGATGATGATGAACCAATGGTATTCCGAACGAACGAAGACTGCATATGTGGATGTTTGTGGGCGTCGCTAGTCACAAACCGCCCCCTACTCGGTTGTCCTGTTATAACACTGGCGGGCATCATAAAGTCACGGCTTGTGAACACAGGTCAACAGGGTACTTGACTAAAAAGTTATCCAGATTCCACCATCGCATTCATATTATAATTATATCCTCTGTCTGTTGCAGAGCGGATGCCACTAAGTGTCCACAGTTAGTTCCCTTCCCTTTCGCGGACTAAAGCAATATATATTTTTATAACATAATATGAGGACTAGCGTATTTGGTGATAATCGATGCCCATTAACTTCCACACGGTTATGCAAAAACCTTGCCCTTCTTTGCCCATCCACCCAATGGGCCTCTGTACGCAGACTCGGCTCAACTACAGGGCAGCAATGATTATACTCGAATATAAACTTTATACTTTCTTGTATAGTTATTTCCTTTTCATAGAATAGGGGGCAAACCAAAAATCGAAGTATTTTTACGACTACACACGCCCATGAACATCCACATAATTACTATGCCGATGCGTTGACATCTTTCCAATGGGCCAACGGGTACTCACAAACCGCAAAAAAAAGGAAGTAAAGTAGTGCGAGATATCGTCATAGTAATTATATGGCTGTTCATGGGAGTCGGTAGTATTTTAGGGATATTTTTTAACACCTTCAGTTACATACCGAAGTTTTCATAATGATCTATAACGTTTTAGAAAATGTTATATATCCAATGTTCATCAGCTATGTGTGGTTCTAATTGTAAATTATTTTTTCAAATCGGTCAAGTAGTTACTGTTTAGTAAACTAACAAATAAAAAAAGGAAATCAAATCTTTCCTCTTTGTAACACTAGCGTAAAGAAATCAATGTGTTAACTCAATTTTTTATAATTTTTACCTATAATAGTCAATAAAATTATATTAGCAACATTGTATTGCTAAGTAGAAAAAGTTGATAACTATTCTTGTTCGGCAGGCGTTCTAAATTATAAGTATACATTGATATGTGTACGTTAACAAAATCTTAAATATATGCCTTTTTATCTTATGGCGTATCTTATATATTTTACAAAACAATTTTTTGATTTTGCCTATGCGTGTAAATATACAAATCCTAATAGATGGCTGTTTATGTGTCATGAACATATAGCACATGCTTCAGCAATATCAGATTAATCTGGTATCTGAAACAGTACGCAATAACACAGCTTTGAGTAAAAGCTGTTTTTGCGAATGCTTATGCAGGAAATATTTTGTGTCGTATAGGCTTCTGTACCACCGAGTGCAGTTAACATATTTTTGTGTTAATAAATTCTCTTTCTAATTTAGACTGCGAGTGTACATATTTCGCCAGGCGGCAGTGTACCTGTCTAATTACATCTTTAAACACCCGCACAATCTAAGATTTTGCGAATGCAATGGTCCTTTACCTCATCCCCACCAAAGGACCACATGTATTCTACAGCACGCAATCGCATAGATCACCGCAGAATTTCGGGCCGACATAGACGGGGATAATCTCCCCGTCTATGTCGGCTATATACGCTATATACGCTATATACGCTATATACGCTATATACGCTATATACGCTATATACGCTATATACGCTATACACGCTATATACGCTATATACGCTATATACGCTATACACGCTATATACGCTATATACGAAATATACGCTATATACGCTATACACGCTATATACGCTATATACGCTATATACGCTATATACGCTATATACGTTATATACGCTATATACGCTATACACGCTATATACGCTATATACGCTATATACGCTATACACACTATATACGCTATATACGCTATATACGCTATATACGCTATACACGCTATATACGCTATATACGCTATATACGCTATACACGCTATATACGCTATATACGCTATATACGCTATACACGCTATATACGCTATATACGCTACGCGATGACGAAAACGAATAACTAACAAATGTTAAAAAAGAATTAGAACGATTATTTAAGTATTTTATTTTAAAATCTAATTGTGATATTTGACATTTTTTCCTTGGTATCATTATATAATTGTATAAGTATCATTTTTTGACTTTCATTTTTATTTACTAATTTATTATTGTGACATCTGTTTATGTATTCTAGAATTATTCTTTATTGACATTTTTAATTTTAATTTCTTATTTATTTAATCCACATTCATAATTTTATTATTTTAATTGTAATTTGTAGACATGTTACGTACTTTTATTAATGTTGTATACACCTGCAATTGACATACAAATGTAAACATGACCATTAAAATTGTGTAAATTTTAATAAGTAATTTCTGTAATTGATGTTGATGAATCATTAAAATAAAATAAAATGACCTTAGTTACGGGGGTAAAACCGCGGGGTCATGATAGTTAAATATAAGCATTGGAGATTTTAATCTTTTGGGTTTTCGATTATGCTTCCATATCATGACATTTACTAAAAAGTATTAGTTTAATGGGGTAGATAATATGTATACACCTTCAAATTGTTGGTGAAAAAGTAAAATATCCTTATTTTTAGACGCAGGGAAAATACTTTATGCGCCGTCCAAACAGGACGGGTGGACCGGTTGTAACAGCCTCCGCTTCGACCGCCGTGTTCCGGACATGTCAGCGACGGGACAAAAAGTAAAACATCCTGCCACGGTCATGAAGTGACAACCTGATTGTACTTGCCACTTCAGCTCTGTTGTGCGCGGTCAGTGCACGAGATGGCCCTACCCGCTTTCAAGAATGACAATGTTAAATACATTCATATTTTTCAATAGATTTAGCATTTACAGTACGTAAACCGCAAGTATTATAATTATAACAATAAACAAACTAAAGCCTTCCGTACCAATTTCATTACAGTGTCCCTACTTGTCAAATGCGAGTCGGACAGCAAAGGTTGTATTCGACCATGCAGTGATACGACTATACAACTTATAATTAACGCCTGTCTATTTGCATCGTGCTATATAATAAATCTACTTAGAATAAGAATCCTTGCTACAATACCAAATCAATATTGGAATGAATTATCAAGTTTTATTTGTGTGTGTCTCTATAAGAAGCTTTTCTTTGGCCTTCAAGAGGCTTAGGATGAAGGAAGAAATGAAAAGGGTATTAGAAGCCTTTATTTTTTAGTTTCTTTGTGTAAAATTATTATATGTTTAATATTTCCTAAGGCTTTGTGAAACATGTTTCATAAGAAGAACGAGATTAAAGTTGCGCGCGCACATCATCAGCAATAAAATCTTCAAAACGTGTGCGTGAAAGTAATAATAGAGATATCTGAGAGCTTTTATTTAATAATATTGTTTATTTAGATTATTAATAAATTTGGAGAGATTAGCGCATCCGTAAAGCGACAAAGACTGATGATAGTGATCGTTATTATCGTAACACTATTTAAGTAACACATTAAAAAGAGCATCGAGAACAATAACAACGAGCGAACTAATTCTCTGCACGCTTTTTAATGTATAGTTCAATGTGATTCAAAAATAAGTTTCTAGTAGAGCGAACATTCCTCTTGGAACTGCAAAATGTGGGTGGAACATCTTCCAGGTAGTAGTAGAATTTTTTCACTTTAATTCGGTTCTTATTTTTTTTTAATTCGATACTCATGTATTATGTTCCATTTAACATAATATGTTATCGTGACATCATAGACAAAAATATGGATGCAGGCTCTTAGCACTCTAACACCAACTCATGCTTGACTGATATCTATTCATAAAAAGTGTAACGACAGTTACGGTTAATTGGAATGTCAGTTAAAAGATAACTAAGTGAATATGTCGCGTGCAATGGGAATTGAATATGCAGTTTTTTATTAAATGACTACTGTTGTCCGATAGTAACCACTTTCAACCACATATCGTGAAGTTCTAAATTCGAGTCTCAGGTTGGCCCGGCCTACCAAAAAATGTCGTGTACATTAATAACAGAAGTACGGTACCGACACGAAGTAGGAACTTGTCGGTGTCACGGCGGCATGCCTAGGAGGGAACACGCTATGTTTAGAGCTTCATTCTGAAACTGATTTCTCACCGGTCATGTCGGAATGCCTATCTATCCTAATAGTATAATAGTATATAATATCACTCAGAATCACCTAGAGGCAATGAGACGTTCTTGTTTAGTCATCATTATCCCCAGAGGACATGCAAGAAGTTTCCCTCATTTACATCTCACGAGGCACACATAACTGTGGCCACGCTAAAATAGGATTCCATAAATCAAACGGCACTATCTATGTCTTTCATTAAAAAATGTACAGGTTATACGGTAGTAAACTAACCTACCCACTTTTCATATTTAAATGACCTAGTAGATACTCCTACATCTTAACTGTGGATATTAAATGACCTAGTAGATACTCCTACATCTTAATTGTGGATATTAAATGACCTAGTAGATACTCCTACATCTTAACTGTGGATATTAAATGACCTAGTAGATACTCCTACATTTTAACTGTGGATATTAAATGATCTAGTGGATACTCCTACATCTTAACTGTGGACATTAAATAGGCTACAGCAACAACAACACACACATTTATAAGAACGTGACAAAGGCTTTAATCGGTGTAACTAATGTTTACCGGCTCTGCTACCTCGCTAATTGTAAGTGGGTGTAAGATTACCGATATGCTGTTGCGTTTCTCGCGAATGAACTGTTATTTCATACGCAGATGTTTATGGATGTTTCCGTGGGCAGATTATTATATATACTATAATCTGTACATACCATTAGCGTATTCAGAACATCTGCTTTTCCTCATCACAATATTTTGCAATAGACGTATCATTAGAGTGATGTCCATGTGTCAGTCCAGTTACTAGTCCCACTAAATGTTTCGTGGTAATGTTGCACCGCAGTCAGGCATACCTAGCCATATGTGTACATATAAAAATTCTGCACATAATTGTGTTGAATATATATTAGTGACATATGAGCTGTTATGTTAGTTCGTTGATTTCGCTGTACAACTCTAGGTTAATCCAACATGTGCAAATTCTTCCATTTGGTAAGATTTTTATAATTGCAATTGAATATAATATCGATTAGTAAAATATCAGATAAATAGTTAATTTGATTTGTTGAATATTATATCATCGAAGGGAAGCCTCATTAATTGCTTACTATATTAATCCGAATGCTCACATTTCCTTCTGTTTACCCCTGTATAATAAAATAAAATTACTGCGTTTATTAAAAATATCCCCTAAAAGTATTTGATAGCTGGCGCTAGTATTTTTGTTACTAAATTGGTTTATCTAATATGAAACTCTTCCGTTACTGAGTGACTGACTGACTCACTGACAGACAACGCACAGCCGAAACTACGGTACATAGAAACTTAAAATTTGGGACAGAGGATCTTTTCAGAATTTAAGTGAGCACTAAGAAAGGATTTTCAGAAATTCAACTCCTAAGGGGGTGAGTTTATAATTTTATGGTAAAATTGTATTTTATGAGTTGTTACACGTATGAAATTGCGGGGTAACCTTAGTCGAATCTACCCGGGGCGAACTGCTCAGTTGCTCAGGTAGCTTACATTTGCGCAATATTTCCTTACCACATCAGCGCTTTTGCGACCTGATTTGGAATTGTTTTTGAGTCTGGCTCCCATCGTATAAGTTGATCCTCTTTCTATATCGTACTCCACTATATGGAACATATTGACTCTTTTGTCTATGCATAGTGCATACTTATTCTACTAACCGGAAGAACAAAGGAGGTATTCAATTCGATACATATTTTTTTAAATCGGAATACACAAACATTTTTACTGAGTTGTCGAATTTTGATAATTTTTAATTGATTTATTGTTCTTTTAAGTATAGGAATTTCAATTCTTAGTGATCACAGTCACTTATCAGTAACGTGTGTAGGCTCAGCTATTAATTTATACATTTACATTTTTATTTATACATTTACATTTTTATTTATACATTTACATTTTTATTGTTATTAAATGACAATTTATTTCGCCACAGCTTGCCGCGCTGGCGCTGCTATCGAGTGCCGCTTGCGCCCCACAGATCCTATATCCCCCACTCTACCACGCACCATTGGTGAGGGTACATGCGCCGCTGATCCACCATGCACCACTTCTTCACCACCACCCAGTCGCTCTGGCCTCATTATATCACCCGATCCACCACTCACCGTGGCTCTTCAAGTAGTTCAACTCAGCCACGTGCTTGAATTATTTCAACTCAGCGACTTGGACAACAAGTAATTCATAGATGTTCTATTTGGCGATTAATTTCGTGTTCACGTATCGACTCGGCGACTTATGTTAAAAAGTTTACTTAAACTTTATTGTAATTAATATATTATACGTATAAAATAAATGATCATTTATTAAACTTGTATCCAATAATTTTATTTTCCTTATACTTAACTCTGTTGTAACAATAAATAATAACTTCCCTTTGAGCTCATCTCAAAGCATCAATTATTTACGAGTAAAATACCTTCTCAAGGATTAAATAACTTCGTTACTTTGATGTTTGATGAAATAAATGTAATTTATTCGTCATCACGTGACTTTAATTTTATACGACTATTGGTTTTGTTTCGTTACTTATTTGCTGCTAGAAGCGAAATCTGAGCAGCGTAATAATATATTAGTATTCTGTTTTATAGCATAGAAGGCAACCGCCGCTACCCATTGGACGAAAATACTTTGGTAAAGCCCAAAACAGTGGGAACCGATATTAAGTGAGCGACAGTAAGGGCTGGATTTGCATGCAATGAAAGAGTACCCATCGCTTACAGTTTCTGATGATAATGATTAAAAAACAAAAGAGTAAATTGATTACTAAAATAACTGCCGAAACAGAATAAACTGCGGGGTAAATTAGATCGCACAACTAACAATAGGCTTAATATTCCGGACGAGTTCCAGTTACTGGAATTAAATTTAAACAGACAAAATAGATTTTTATTGGAAATTTGTAGGTTCAGGAACGACATTACAAATACGACGGCCGTCAAATATATATATAAGTATTCCGAAGGAAGTATCCTTTCTACGTTGCAGCCGGGCTAAACTAGCTCGACCGGGCTGGTAGATCTCGTTCCAATAATATCGGCGCAGTAGCTGTATGTTTGGTCCATCAGCGGCATGGAGTGAAAGTGGGCAACGCATATGTATAGCTTATGATAATGAGCATTTTTTATGGACGTCGATAGATCGCCATAAATCTCGTGTTGTTTGCTTTAAAAAAGCATTAGTGGGAGACAGTGCACTGCTGCAATGTAACTGAATTAGGCCTCATCTCAAATATTATGATTATGTTGCTTTGAATTATTATTGTCCTTTAAACATATTTCATCAGTTGTCATGAGCCTTCGTCATTATTTTTCATATTATCCACGTTTTCTAAGCATCTCCAAAGCCAGATATATAAATCACAATTGTATTAACGACACATAAAACATACATGGGTTCGTAGCAAATCATAGTATCTATGTTAAGCCAAACTTTTCACGAAATAGTCCAAGTTGTACGTCATATAATACAAATCGAGAGATAATAGTGAAGACTGGATCTCGTAGAGCCGGCACAGACAAGGGGGAGTAAGGAAAACATCCTACGGAAGTTGATTTAACTTGCCCTTGGGAAGTACAAATCTCTCTGTACTTTATTTTCGCTACTTTACTACATAAGTCTCTCTGCGAAAAAATAGATTGAGCGACATCGGATATCTCTATCTGTATTTGATGATTTGCTTATTTGTATATTTTTTATTTGATTGCGTTGAATAAGCTCCGAAACCGAAAAATCGACCGATCTGAAAAAATATTTTACCATTGGAATTCTTGGTTATCTCTGATGAATAAAGCCACATACCATTATCTGACACGTTATTGATCATTACGAAAACTGCGATAACGTCAGACTTGTGAAAAAAATAGAAAAATAAATCCTTACATCGACGAAGTAGAAATTATTGACAACTAGCTGACCCTAATAACGTTACTCTGTCATAAATCGAATCACTTGTCATGTGGTAACATCTAATGTTTAGGAGGCCGCAATTAAAATTTATAACTTCCGTAAATCAATTCACGTTTGCCGTATTTTTTAAATATGCGAAGCCAGGGCGGACTGCCAGTCTATAAATATAGAACGACATATTTCGCTTTGTCTATGTTGAATCGTGGTCTGCTAAATCTTGACGTTGACTATAAATTTTTAAGTTACGCGTTTACACATTAATTTGAATCTTGATAGTTCACGCATATGCAATTCAGCAAATCGATTCGAAGAGCTTCTTATAAACTATCCTCCTTAGGTTTTCAAAGTTCAAAGTGGGCAACCGACTTACAAAACTACTAACTAGTCAGTGGATTAACAAATTAAATAAGTTATATGTTACAAATGACGGAGCTTTGCAGTTCTGAACCCAGAACACTGACAGACGGAATTGTTTGAGTTACCCACAGGTAACTCAAACAATGCTGTCTTAGTCCCGAGCCATACGACATGACTACAGAGACAGAACATTCCAGATCAATTAATCAACAAAACTGGTGATCTGAATAATAACCTGGCGCCGGTTGTGCCCGTGAATAACAGAGGCCGCATACATTAAAACCTTCCTTAGGAATAGCGCTTATAATAAGTGAAAGTCTCTCTATTCATTAGTGAAACCTTCTAAAAGTCCGCTTTGTAGATTTTCAGAAAATCGATGCCATACAGACAGAGGGTTTTTATGGATTTTGTTTTATAATATTTATAGCTTATTTACTTAATTTTTACAAACAAACCTACCAACTAAGACCTAAATAAACTGTTAAATCGACTTTAAGTTGGTTTTTTAGGTAGATGTTGGAGAGTAGCATGCGGCATAAGAGGAGGTATTGCCGTGCAAAGTGCATGACACTACATCCTCCTGTGGAATAGAATTGGGCTGGCACGACCGGGAAGGTGCATCTCGTTCACATAATACCGCCGTAAAATCACATCTTCAGTGTCGTGTTTCGAGCGGTTTGTGAGTAGCCGTTGGCCCATTGGGGGGGGGGGTGAAAAGGAGAGCAACGCATCGGCATAATTATGCTGGTGTTCATAGGCGTCGTTAGTAGTTGAAAGTTTCCGATTGCTCGCTTGTCCATGCTATAAAAAATATTTATTACGTATAAATGTGATCATTAAAATTCCATGCCGTTTTCTCGTCACAAACATCTTAATACTAATGCTGATTGATAACTGGCCCAAACGATGAACTTAAAAAAAGGCAAACAAAATTTATTAGATATATCATCTTTTTGAAAATGGAACACCAAATTTAAGTTTATGCGAACTGATAGAATTTGTATGAGGGGACCTATCTCTGCCGTAAATTTTCTCAACACTGGAAAGAAACGAAATATCGTGCGGTGATAAAGTTTTACGTTTTAAAAGGGAAAACAGCTACCCAGGTTAAAGTCAGGCTGGAGAGTGTTTTAGGAATAATGCTTCTGCATTGAACATAATTAATACCTGGGTAATCTTATTGTAAACTGAGCTGCTAAGACGCCAACAGGTCTGGCCGTCCAAATGTAGTCACGAGTCCGGACATTATCCAAAAGATTCTAAATTCGTTATGAAAGATCGGCGCTTGCGGCAGATAGCAGAGATGGGGTAAGCATTTCCGCGTTTTAAAAATTTTACACCAACATTTGCGAATGAAAAAGCTTTGCGCGTGATGGGTGCCGCATTTGCTCACTATTAACCAAAAGCAATGTCGAGTGGACAATTCGTCGGAGTGCCTGGCACTGTTTAAACGTCATGGTAACGTATTTTTGCGGAGTTATGTGGCAGTAGATGAAACATGGATACATCATTATACTCCTGAAACAGAAGAACAATGTAACTAGTGGAAAGAGAGCGGAAAGGCAAAAACAGTGTTTTTGACTGTTTTTTGGAATGCTCGAGCGTTTATTTTAGTGGATTATTTGCAAGGAGGTAAAACAGAAAAATTTTGTAAAGAAATCCGAAAGAAACGGCCTCATTTAGCAAAAGGGAATTTTTTTTACCGAATTGTTACCGCATCTCCCCTATTCCCCAGATCTGGCCCCGGGCGACTTCCACTTATTCTAGAATGTCAAGCAATGGTGAGGAGGCTGAAAATTTTCGTCAAATGATGAAGTCATCGTCGCCGTAGAGGAGTATTTTGAGGAGTTAGAGAAAACATTTTATCAAGCTGGTGTGACGGCACTGGAGAGGCGCTGGACTAAATGCATCGAGGTAGAAGAAACTATTTAGAAAAATAAAATTGTTCTAAATACATTATTAAAAATGTTCTTTGTCGTTCCAAATACTTATCGATCACTCCTCGTAGGCCGCTCATCTGCATCTCCTAGCACATTGTTTCTTTAACATTTATTGTAATAAATGCATACACCACCAGATACTTAATATGTTTTATAATTTTTTTTTTGTTTGCTGTTGCGTACGCCTGTGTGTTTATTGGCACCTTCACTATATTGAATTTATTGTTACACCTATAAATAAATAATAGATTACAATCTCTCATGAATACCCGTTCGTGGCCGCGTTCCCCTCGCCTTCGCTTTGACATTGGCTGCAGTGTGTCAAATCCTTTGCTCGGTGACATACTGCACATACTGTGTCACGGCTGCCGTACTGCTCATATATAATTATCGTAAATACTATTTCATTTAAATAAACCTAGTGAGTTTGTTTAGCTCTCTACCAATCAACTACTCTTTCCATAGTCACATCCATGGAACTGTTCACAGTTTGCCATTTCCATGACACACCTGTCGATGTGTTATTAGTGGTCATTAACTATAGTCATTAAAGAGGCATGTGTCGACAATTTACTGGCTTATACTTGTCTTCGCCCCCTAATTAATTAGTTATGGACGTCACTAGTCGACACTCAAGTAGGTTAATTTGTTGCTATTTCAGTCATGCTTTACACATTTTGCAAATTATCATGAGGCCAATGAACTGTAGTGATGCGGACTGAGGCGAAGCAGCTTTTAATTTTATACCGACATAAACATTACATTATGTAGCGGGAAATGAGAGGATTTATTTATACATATTAAATATACATCATAACGTTTGGTAAGATTGGTGCAAAATATTAGAACACTGTTATTGCTGAACAAGCAATAAAAATTGCTGGACAAGCAATAAAAACATTCGTCGTTATGGTGTGAATAACTTATGGGATCAATTATACTCTTAGAGCTTATAAATTTATTTATCGGCTCTATCTGCTAAGAAGTAGTTACTAGAAATTGTATACGCCATTTCTAAAATGAAAAATTATTGTAAGAAGTGCAGGTACCTGGTGCTTCTTTACGCTTGTTTCATAATAAGACAATCGCATATAATATATAAGTATATTGTCTCCGACAACAAGACATGTGTGTGAGAAGATTTATAAGTGTGAATAAAGCGTATGAAGATTCAAATAGGACAAAAATCAAAATATGGCATCGATATAACTCAGATCACATCTTACATAAATTCACACACACCTACAAAAAATATATTCCGTATGGAGTATATTATTTCGTAGATATGTGTGAACTCCTTGACATATATTTTTTTTATCAAAATAGTTTTATTCGAAATACTTAGTACATAATGTTGGCGGCAGCAGAAATATTTAAATTAATAATTTTTTATGTACATAACGTAGGTATCTATTGTCTGACTCTGTTTTTCCGGTACAAGGCACCTGATAAGTATCGGTTCAATAGTGTCATTGACGGGGATCGAAAGGTATATCGGAGGCGCAAATTTTGGTGTTTGTATTTTTCTGGTGCGACGTCGGGTCACGGAGATATTCGTGTTTTTGTGATTCGATTTTGTATCAGGAAAATTAGTAAGTCGTCGATATAGACTTGTCCTGGTCTGACCGTGCGGTCCCGGGGCAGGGGTGGTATAGGCGACATGCTTGTGGCGTCTTTTTCGTTTTTCGTTGTTGTTTTGGTGTCGTTGCACATTGCGTGGTTGTGTGTGTGTCTGTGTCGGACGTGTTTGGTGGGATTTCCGCAGTTTATTTACATCGAATTTTGATTTGGTGAAACTTCTGCGGGAATTGTGTCTGGTGTTTTGCGTGTTTTTTCATTCATTGTTGTGCTGTGCTTTCGTTTTCTGAGACGGGGGGGGACGGGTTCGTCACGGGGAAGGGGCGGGGTTCGCTCTCGGGTGAACTTGGAAGATTTGGAGGTCTTGGAGGACCTGTCTTCGCTGGCGTCCTTGTCGGAGTCGGAAATGGGGCGCAAGCGACTGTTCACGAAGGGTTCTGGGGACTCCGGTTCCGGATCGGAGGAGAGAGTTGTGGGGGCTGTGGGGTGCAGGCCGCGCAATGTGGCCAAGCGGGGCAAGCCGCATAGCCTAGCGGAAGCAAGGGCGGCGCTGCGAGAGCGCATAGACAAGGAGAACGGTGAAGCCTTTGAGGAGGCCTTACGCAAGAGGGTTTTCCTGAAGGAGAAGGAGGGAGGAGCGCCCCAGACGACGGCTCCGGTTGTACTGGAGGACGTCAGTCGGTGTGGGGCTGATGAGATCATGGGGGCGGCGGAGGCCAATATAAGGCTCATAGTGGACCTCACGAGTAGGTCCACCAACCTAAAGGGGGGCTACGCGTCCAAGATTAAGAGGGCTGCGGGATCCATCAGGGAGATGATGGAGTCCCTGGTGGCCCGCACGGAGGACGAGGAGGTCAGGCGGTTGAAGGCCGATAACGCGCGGCTGTAGCGCGAATTGGGTAACCTGCGTGAGTAGGTCAGCGCCTACAGGCGCGATTTTGAAGAGGCGGGGAAGAAGCCGGCTGAAGGGATCGTGGCAGCACCTACATCGGCCGACTTCATGAAGGAGGTGGCCCAGATGGTGGGCAATATCGTGGACGCCCGCATTTCCGGTCTGGAGATGCGTCTCCCTCCTGCCCCACCCTGCCGCCCGCCTTTAGCCGGGGACAGCAGGCCGCTGGCGGTAGAAACGAGGGCCGCCATGGCGGCAAAGAAGACGGTGCCAGTGGCCAAATCCGCTAAAGAAGGAGACGTGGGACCCAATTTGCGGGAGTTCCCGGCCCTTTCACAAAGCACAAAGGGGAAGGGTAGAGGAAAAGGGAAGGGTAGCAAGCCAGGCGTTCGGACCCTCCACCGCTTTTGCAGTGGCCCCTCCAACAGAGAGGGGGGCAGAAGAGCAGGTCCCAAGAGAAGGGGAGAAGTGCACCAGCGCCGCCGTCGAAGAAGAACAAGAAGGAGGCTGCGAAGCCGAAGCTGTCGCTCCCCCGCTCCTCGGCCGTAATAGTCAAGTTACGGCCGGAGGCAGTGCCGAAGGGGGCGACGTACGCTTCGGCATTACTCAGGGCGGAAAAGGAGGTGGACTTGGGGGAGCTGGGTATTGGTCCACTCCGGATTCGCCAATCGGCGACCGGGGCGCGACTCATAGAGCTGCCCGGCTCCTCGAGCGGCGAGAAAGCGAATAATCTCGCCGCTCGCCTGCAGGAGGCGTTGAAGGAGGTGGCGGAGGTAAGCAGGCCCGAGAAGAAGGCGGATGTAAGACTCTCGGGCCTAAGTGACGCGGTCACCGCAGAACGTCTTATGACTGCGGTGGCAAAGGAGGGGGGCTGCAACCCGGGCCAGGTCTCCGTGCGCAACTATCGCATGGGGCAGTTCGGCTCGGGCTTGGCCCACATCGAGCTCCCGGCGACAGCGGCTAAGAAGCTGCTCGAGGCTGGGAGCATAACGGTGGGATGGTGTCGCGTCACAGTCCACTTCCTGCACGCGCGCCTCAGGCACTGCTACCGCTGCGTGGGGATGGGGCACGTGTCCAGTACGTGCCCCGGTGGCACTGACCGCAGCAATCTGTGCTACCGCTGCGGTCAGCCCGGCCACAAGGCCGGAGGGTGTTCGGCGAACGTCAACCATTCCGCCAGGGCTCAGGACCTTTCCCTGCAGTCCATGGCGGAGTGGGCGATAGACGTCGCGATTGTGGCCGAGCCGTACGCCGTGCCCTCCAGTCCAAGCTGGGCTGGGGACACCGACGGCTCGGTGGCGATCGTGGTGCGGCCTGGAGCCGGCCCCCCTCGTAGTCAAAACGAGGGGCCGCGGGTACGTGGCGGCGGTTCGGGGAGAGGTGGCGTTTGTAGGGGTCTACTTCTCTCCGAACCGCAATCTGGCGGCCCTGGAACGGTTTCTCGAAGTTCTGGGGCCGCTGGTAGGGCAGCTAGGGGGCTAGCTCCAGGTGTTCGTGGCCGGGGACCTCAATGCCAAGTTCACGGCATGGGGTAACCTGGTCACGAACCCGAAAGGGAGGGAGGTGGAGAAGTGGGCGTTAGGTGCCGGACTGTCCCTCCTCAATACGGGGACAGTCCAGACATGCGTGCGATGGTCGGGAGGTTCCGTGGTGGACGTCATTTTCGCCACGCCGGCCATCGCGCGCAGAGTGGAGGGGTGGAGGGTGGAAACGGAGGTGGAGACGCTCTCGGACCACCGCTATATAAGGTTCGAGGTGTCTCCGACCTCCGTTCGTCCGACGTCAACGTCGTCGTCGTCCAGGGGGAGGAGCCGGTTTCCGCGTTGGGCTCTCACTAGGCTCAACCGGGAACTGGCAGAGGACACCGCCATCGTCGGCCGTTGGAGTCTCCCGCCGCTGTCGGAGTTAGGGGTGGACGAGGCGGCTGGTCGGCTCTGCGACACGTTCAGTGCGGTGTGCAGAGCGGCCATGCCGCCCGCGAAGAGTCCCCCCCAGCGGCGGGCGCTCTACTGGTGGACGGCCGAACTGTCCGGCCTCCGGACCGCCTGCAACGGGGCCAGGAGGCAGTACACCCGAAGCAGGCGGAGACGACCCCAGGACGTCGAAAGGGACGACAGGCTGCGCAGGATCTACGTGGAGAAGGTGAAGATCCTGCAGCAGGCCATTTGCCGAGCCAAGGAGGAGGCCCAGCTGGAGCTCGTGAGGGATCTCGAGAGGGATCCCTGGGGCCGACCGTACAAATGGGCGCGGAACAAGCTCCGCGCCCCGTCGGCCCCATCACGGAGACGCTCCAGACGGACCAACTGGGGAGGATCGTCGGGGAATTGTTCCCCGACACACCCGTGGGCTTCACGCCACCCAGAATGGCTCGGCAGACGTCGGACGAGGAGGAGGGTGTTCCGCCACCCGTCACGAAGGCTAAAATGGAGGCGATTCTGACTCGCCTCCGGAGTAAGAAGAGGGCACCGGGTCCAGACGGGGTGCACGGGAGAGTGCTGGCGATATCTCTCGTGCACCTCGGGGATAGCCTCCGGGAAACGTTTGACCGCTGCCTGCGGTCTGGTCAGTTCCCGGGGGCATGGAAGGAGGGTCGGCTCTGCCTACTTCCAAAGGCAGAGTGGCCCATGGACTCGGCTTCGACGGTTCGACCGGTGGTGCTGCTGAACGAGACCGGGAAGGCCTTAGAACGGATTGTGGCCTCCCGTCTCGATCAGCATCTGGAGGAGGGCGCGGGACCCGGACTCTCAGAGTCGCAGTTCGGG
>JAFELO010000548.1:391602-409044 GCA_017140195.1 Eumaeus atala | reverse complement strand
ATTTGTGAATTAGATGGCCTTGTATTGTAAGTAGATGTGTTGGTATTAAATCTCGGATTTATGCTAGTTCGAGAGGGACCCGGTCTATTATAATTATTATTTCTGATAGAATTATTGGGCTTGGTTTCGTTTGGCGCTTTCTTATATAAAGTTTGCTGAATACGTTCTTCCGATATGGCCAAGTTAATAGCCTCATTTAGGTTCTTTGGTGACCTACACCTCACAATATTTGATATTCTAGGATACAGTCCCATGAGAAAATGATGGAGAGCTAAGTCATCCATAGCCGCCGCGCGGCCAGGCAATTCCTTAGCTTTAGATGTGGATGTTGACACCTCTACTAACAGTTGTGATAACAATGTTTCAACTCGAAGAGCAAATTGGCTTACACTGTCCAATGGCCCTTGTTTACTCTCCTGTAATTCTGTGAGTAAGTGGGCATAGTGTTTGCGGTTACTGAATTGGTTCTTTAGAAAGTCTTTTAACTGGTCCCAGCTCGGGAATTCTTTGATTGAGCAGGCTACTTCCGCTTTAACGCTCAGTTGACTAATTATGTATTTAAATAGAATAGGTTTGTGTATCTCACTGGCAAGCTCATAGGCGTTATTACAATTAACTAAAAATTAATTAAGGGTATTCCTACTTCCATCGAAGGGTTTAATAAATTTAAACAATGTGTTAAGGTCCATTTCGACCACTAAGGGCGACGACTTTGCCGCACGAGTAGGTGCGGGTGCAGGAACTGGAGTCGGTGGTTTAGAGCTATCCGACATTTGAATATCTAATTGTAATTTTTCTGATTTCGACATCGATATAGAATAAAATATTAAAATTAAAACAATGTGTTGTACAACCCTGATTTATAACAATGACTAAGGACTCACAGTACGCAGATAAGCACAGCGATGACTCTTCGCATGCCGGTTTCGAGTTTCTCAGGACACGATGTGAAGGTTGCTGCCTATTTTTTATGATGGATGCGGTAGCTGGCTTCGAGTAGCTGGTTGTAGAGTACTGTTCTGCTTTTAGTGGCAGATTGGTTGGTTGATGAATACCCTGGTAAGAGCCAAGCTGTCAGTAGCAGGATGGTGAAGATGAACTGGATAATGTCCACGTCGATAGTGTTATCTACGTTGTATGCTTAATGTTCATAGGTTTTGAATTTTCTCAATCGTCGAGTCTACACTACACCTTTTCTTCTTCTTCTTTCTTTAAGTTCACGGATTTTCACAGTTTTGGTAAAATGTGCGTGGTCTATAGCAGTTTTTCCGCGGCACTGGGGATTTCCGATCCCACCGCTGCCACCAAATGTTAGATGGATTTAATGGAAAGTCTTTTTAAAAAATAAATTTTACTACTGCTGGGAACAAATAGTAAAATATTATAATTAACTTATTACAAATGGATATAGAAATTGTACGCGACCGTCAGGTCTGATGTATGGATAGAGACTGAGCTGCCGGGATAAGAGTAATGCTCAGGTTCCGAGAGTGTAATGCTAATGGGCCATAATCAGGCGTATTCAGCATTAAAGCCTCGGACCTCTGGACATAACAGTGTGCATGTGTGATCCTCGTCCGGATCGCAGGACACGCAGTCCCTAGTCCGCTTGGTGGATCATGGGGGGGGAGTTCACGCGGATACGGTCTCCCGTCAGGTGGTCGCGCATGCAGCGGGGCCAGGTCACGTAGATGAGCATGCGGTCCATCCGGTCCTATCAGTCGTAGCGTTATAGTCTCAAGCTTTATAGCCTTCCTCTATAAATGGTCTGTTCAATTCAAAGACCTTTTTTTTTTTAATTCGAGCCAGTAGTCACAGTACAGTCCAGTAATACAAACGTTCGAATAAGCTCTTCAGATTTATTATTAGTATAGGTGAGCGCCATTTTAATCGCTTATCAATAAATTAAAAATATTTTTTTTATAATAGCTCTATATATCTGACCTTCGTTTAATTATAAATTGTGCCACGTACGATATTCTTTATAAAATGTCCCTAGAAGCACAGGAGAGGCATCATCCTCAGCAGGTTTAGTAACATGATGCATTGCAGCCAAATTTGACCTGTCGACCGGTTGTAGTCTCTCCTCACATCTCTCCTATTCTTCTTTCATATCTTAAGGGGACAAACGAGAAATCTATCGTCCCCCCAATGGGCCACCGGCTACTCACAAATCGCTCGAAACAGTGAAACTGTCACTTCACGCCGGTACCAAGTGAGCAGGAGACCCCGATAGTGCTGGCCAAATTCCGTTGCATAGGAGGATGTAGTGTTATGCACCATGCATGACACTACCTCCTCGTATGCAGCTAGACACTACCTCTTCGGGAATCTCACCTCCGCACCTTGAGTTGCGGAATCTAGCTGGACTACAAGCATGCATGACAGCGTGGATAGCACAAGGGAATGTAGGTAATTTTTAGTTCATTCTGTCACGAGGGAGAAAAATGTTACATTTTACAAGATTTTATTTAATTTGTTGCCCCCACGCGCAAACACAAGGAAACTGATGTTGTACTTTCTTCCTGCGAAATAATAAATATTATGTGGAGATGATACTTCTTCTCCTACCTACAACGAAAATTATAACTACGTCCTTGGTTTTATCACGCTACTCAGACACAAGTTAGGAGCTTCTGATGTGGATATGATTAAAATAAAGTATTATAATTATATAGTTAACCTATAAACGATTGACGTCATGGAACTTTCAAATGTTCTTCAAATAAAATGCTCTTCTGTGGCCATACAGTAAATTATGTTGCCTAACTTCAGACCAATAGTTATGAACTCGAACATCATCCTATAAACACCAAGACAGTCGCCCTATTTAACATACAAAACCTATGTTAAAATAGAATTCTCAACGCTCTAGTAATACATCCTACTCAAAGACACAATCAATAATAATATATACGGATATATATATGTATACATACAGAGCTCACACGTTCAGAGGAAACGATGGCAGATGGGCCAGTAAGTAGGGTTCTGGAGTGGAGGCCGCGTTTAGGAAAACGTTGATTGACCATTCGCAGCTGGAAAGACGATCTCCGTGCGGTAGCCGGTCCGGGTTGGATGCGAGTAGCAGGAGATCGGTCTTCTTGGCGTTCATTGAGAGAGGCCTATGTCAAGCAGTGGACCGATAAGGGCTGATAATGATGATGATGAATTTTTGTGTAGATTTAAGCGTTTAAACAGCAAGTGGATAAGTCTAACGTTAGGCATCATAAGCATGACGTATACAAGTATAATTTAATTCTACTATAACAAACCTACATATACGTTTCATTTACGAAATTGGTAATGTATCTGTAGCCTTTTTCCTCATGTATGATCAGCAATATGTATGATAGCAATACAATAATCGGTAATCAGAAATCAGTATCTTTAGTTGCCAGAAAATTGAGACAAAATTGTTCAGGTTACTTCAGGCAATATCACCACAATTCGCTTGTAATTATTAGGAAACATATGTATTAAAATAAGTCATCCTTTTCAAGTAATAAATTGAAATATGATTAGTGAGATATTGTACTCACAACTAATGAGATGTTGTGAATCGCTGGATCGAATTGACCACGACCAAATTAGCAAAAAGCTTATTAGCGAAGTGGCTGATACCAAACGTTAGCACTCCAGCAACAAATAATATGTTTTTTCTTTGTACGTGTACTTAGACGAGACGAGTTCTAAAATCGACGATCTAAAAGGAGATAATAAAACATGACGGCTGCACATCCTAACTTTATGCTGTTATGTAGCTGACACTAAGTTAACTCCCTCTATACTAATTTAAGCTACATATATATATACAAAATGGCGACACCTATCTTAATTAGTATGTTGCTAGTACTAACTATTATTTTGCATATTAACACGTACCAACATTTTTACATTCGACCAACCAAGCAATCGTGTAGCCAGGCACCACGACGTAGGCATCGATTGGAATTTGTATAGCCACAAAGAAAAACTGCTGCGACTAAGAGAAACAATAGAGGAAATGAAGAAAGAATAGAGAGAAAGAGATGAAAAATGTGTATCAACTTTACGTGTAGCACCTATACGCAAATACGGGCCCAAGAAGTTTGTTCCAAAAAAGGAAGCACAACATTTTATTCCACGTACAGGGTACGAAACGTGTTCGACCCTAGTGTTCACCACGGGGTATACATTGTTTATTTTTATAGCTCATGCCGAATTCACGCCCAAATAAATGTTGATTCAAAACCAAGGGACGTTAATTAAGTTCTTGGCTTTTACGGTCCTAGTCGCATTGTAAATATAGTCGCGTATCGATCATATATCGATAGTTGTGTTATAGAACAGTGGTTTGCAAACGTCGACCCTAAATATTGATTGATATGCTATATGCTGACCAATGCTAAGTGTAGTATAAGGTTGAATACCATAAACACATTGAGTGGTAATTAGCACCCGCAAAACCATACACCCTAAAGTAGCAAACATTTTTAATTTTTATTACGCCGTAGAATATTTAAAATGCTAACATTTCATTTTGAAATTTAACACAAACTAAAAAAATTAGGTATTATGACCATACCAATTCCTGATTTTCCATTATTTGCATACATATGTTTATCCTTCATTTAAAAAAGCTAGGCCATAATGAATATTCGCATAGACCCTAGAAAATGTACTTATTATTCTATCTTGTTCTACATTGTTCACAGTTCGGGACGGCTCCAATGACAGTAGCAATGTACTACGATTAACTAAGTACCAAAATATATTTTTTTGTTATCTTTCTAAAATGAACAATAAAAAATTCTGATGTATTTATAATGATGATGATGATGATATTTTTATCGATGAATGCAAGGTAGCATCACTAAACAAGTCCTATAATGACTATTAGTGGATTGTGAACTTTTATTGGGGGTCTGATCCGAATATCGTCCTTAAGTGAACGTGGTTCTAGCGAGAAATTGGTCCCTTTGCCAGTTGCTATATTTGCCCGGAATCCCAGGGGTTGCCCTAACCTTTTTTTACAAAAAGTCAGCAAACTTTCCGATTATTTGTTTAATGTTTTTTTTTTATGTTACCTGTATTATTTTTCCATTGCGATTCAGATAAATATATAATAAAGTTAGAAATAGTGATCTAAAATAACAGAAATATGTTGTCTTAGTCTTTTGTTTAACCGACTGTGTTAGGAGGTCAATGTTTTTCCAGCATATTTATATTATAATGTTAACATGTATTTATAATATAATATGTTGATATATATGTCATTATATATACTTATTCTGTCCATAAATACTGTTACAATTAAAAATAGAAAAAAAAATACATTTGAATTTGAAAGCTGTCATTTTTATAGGATTGTCATCGTGTTTTCGTTCTTTGGCATGAATACATTGACATTTTGTGACATTAAAATGGAGTGGGGTAGTAAAGAGAACAGACACTCTGTGATAGCATTACGCAAAGTGGGTACAGGGAAAATGCACTTTCAAAACTCTCGATACACTTGGTATTAGTCAAATGTTAGAGAAAGTCCATTTCACACAGAATATTTCTCGGTCGCTCATTTAAAGAGAAGACTTAGGACTCACTGCCTACAAAAGTCACTTCCTACTGGTAGATTTAGGATGAATAGGGTGGTAAGAAAAGTCAGTTATCAATAGAAGCATGCACCCTTTCCATGGGGAAGTTCTTCACTGCCAATCGTATGGATTGTTCCAGAGAATCCAAATTATCCTGGAGTTTAGAGCAAGCTGTTGTGTCTAAAAACCACAAATCATCATCAATCATCAAAGAAAATGTAACATTTTGTTAACATATGCTATGTTAACAAAATGTTACATTTTCTTTCATTTTACAATGTAATAAATAGTCCTTATAAGAGCTACTATAATGTTAAAAATGAATCGCTCCATAAAAATGAAATTCGCTAGTAAATTGTGTTTTAAAAGAAATAAATGTTGTTTACAGGGCGTGTACGCTTCTGAATGTTGTTCACAAGGCGTGTACGCTTCTGAATGATGCATTCTGTTCGCTCCGTCATATATAACCATCCATAACAGACCGTCAACCCTATAACCGAGTGACGTCTCATATAAAACGTGTCTGAGAAAATTTACTCTCCTATTGAAAAGTGCCATTGTTGGAAAATTTTTAAATTATCGTACCCCACAGAATGCTTCGGGAATGTTAAACGAAAATCTGGATACCTGAGTTGGTGGGTTGGTTGTAAAACAAAACTATAGGCAACCAGGCTTTTGAAGTAATATTCGCCATCAGCCCTTTATATTACTTTTTAGTCAGAGATAGTTCTACGTCAGTATCCGAATTGGGCATGCACGAATATCCCGGTCGTGCTTGCCAGAAAGCTTCGTTTTCTCGCTACCCCTAATTAAATCGTTATCCCTAAAATTAAAATAAGTAACTAGTTACGAAATAAATAAGTCACAATTTAAATATGTATAAAAACAAATTTAACGCAACTAGCAATCGTTGTATATCCAGCGAAATTGTCGAAGGTTCAGCTATATTATAGGAATATACCTTTAGATAACTTCACAAATTTTTTCTGAGGAATCATCTTCCTGCAAATCTTTTGTGTTCGTTAGTACGGTTAATTAACCTGTCAGAATCAGACTTTTTATTATGAGTCTACTATACCATTATTTTGCTGAGTAAAATTATTTTGTGTAAACTGAAAATGTACGCATTAAATTAAATATATTTCTTTGTTTCACATGCCAAGTGTCAGTTTCATGTCATAATAAATATAAATTCTAGCGATTGTTGCGTTTCGTTTGGTATTTTTCGTGTATTTTTTGCTTACCCTACACTATAGAAAGTATCGCGTGCAAATAAAAATTACATTAATTACTTCAACACACTATAATGTAGCAAAGTCAAAATTTGAAATGATCACCTTGGAGGCTGGACTCATAGCGAATAAGATTAAACTAAATGTCTTATATACAGAAGAAAAATCGAGACGTATACAATTGAACAAAGATACCTCCGGTTGCTACCACATGCATGTATAAATATTAACACATTCGAGTGATCGCCCGAGATCGAAATTCGATCATAATTATAATTAAATAAAAACTTAATATAATTATATAATCATAATTATAATTAAATAAAAAATTAATATAATTATAATTATATAATCATAATTATAATTATACAATAATTATATGATTATAAAAAGAACATTTAACTTCGAATACAGCTTGACTTATTGATTGTATTATATACTTATAGATAAATAAT
This sequence comes from Eumaeus atala, assembly GCA_017140195.1. NCBI lineage: Eukaryota > Metazoa > Arthropoda > Insecta > Lepidoptera > Lycaenidae > Eumaeus > Eumaeus atala. The sequence continues at coordinate 401,784 of JAFELO010000548.1, read as the reverse complement.
AAAACTGAATGTATATACGAGTTGATAATAACGAAATGTAAATAAAACTATATGTTTGTCATAATATGTGTGACAGTGTGGCAAATTGTGTATTACATTTTATTTTACTCCAATAATAATTATTATATATATTATATAAAATGTTAGCGTCCCATACGTTAACAATAACTGTGCTAACTTTCAGACTCCTTCGTCCGCCCAATTTTCGTAAAAAGGGGGTTCAAAGTTTATGCTTCACGTATTAACATATAGACAGCTAATCTTATCGACTATAAATATAAATAAAAATATATAAATATTCCTATTAATATAATAAGTTTAAATGTTTGGTTATATGATGGGAAATGGAAAAGTACATCAACAACAACACATCTTCAGACCAGTCCTCTAATGGGGAAAAGTACTGAACGGATTTTAATGAAACTTGTCAATTTTGCACACCAGAAAAACACATAAGCTATAGAAATAATATTTGCACGTGGCTTAGCCTGTGCACGCGTAGTAATATAGTATGTATTGCAAAAGTAGTTTCACTGCGACAATAGCATGAACATAAGAAATCAATATCAAGTGAATCGCCGGTGGCTTTCAGAGCTCACTTCTACGTTTACAACTTGCACGAGTGTAAAGTTTCACCTTACGAGTTTACTTTGTAGCTGGCGGATAGTAAATTTATGGAACGTTTTCACAAGTGACGAAGGTAAGGTTGTGGTCATCATCGGTGTTCAGTGGTCCATAGCAGGATGTTAATGTAAGAACACAACGAAACGCTGCGATTGTGGTGTACTTGAACAAACCGGGATAGAATCCGTTAACGTAGTTTTATTATAAAGAACACAATATGTTTGCACAATATTGATGTCTAAAGTTTAATAAAATGTTAGTCATCATAATAAAATTAATTTTGTGGATTTTATAGTGTTTTTTTTTTTTTTGTTTTATTTAATAAGCTCAGAAGGTGCTTCATAGGCTTTGCAGATACAACGTGGGGCTTGTTATATAAAAAAATATACCGCGATAAAATCCGAGAAAGCAGTATGTAGGCAGTAATTATCTATTACATAATCCCAAATACACATGTATACAAATAGCCAAGTATCAATGGTATCAATGGAGCTCTTACTATAAATGTATCAAAATCTCTGCCCTTCATCAGGTTTATAAAGGGTAAATTAAAGGGTGTATTTTTATCTCAGTCAATGGTTGTCTGGATGATACTTCTAGAAGGCTACCTTTTGTTTTCCAGTTTTGTTGCATATTTTCTTCTATGGCATATGGGACAAACCCTTTAACTTCCGCATAAGTAGATCCATTGCCATCGTTCGCCCCCATCCCCCAATTGGGCCATTACAATAATATTCATTTTAATATACGAATTAGAAAATATGTGAACATTTGGTTATAGGATTCCGCAGCATAAAAGGAAAAGAGAAACCCTAACAGGATAACTTTGTTGTCCGTCTGCCGAACCGTAAAAGAATATATAATTTGTACATTATTTAATGCCCTGTTTGTCACTTTCAGTACACTTTACTCATGAGATTACCTACGTAAGTGCGGTCACCTCCGGTATTTTTTATACCGCACTCGTTAAATAGTTTCTTACTAAAGTGGAGGAGTAAACTCCAACAGATAAAATTATCATTTTCAGGATTCCATACGTAAATGTTAAAAACCGGACGTCTGTCACCTGACTGTATCTCATGAACCGTGATAGCTAGACAGTTGAAATTTTCACAGGTGATGTTTTCCTGTTGCGTCTACAACAAGAAATACTATAAAAATTAAATAATTATTTATTTAAGAAAGCACATTTTCTCGTAAGAGGTAGTGCCACATTTTACATTGCAGTAGAATAGGGCCAGCACGACCTCGGAGGTACCTCTAGCACATATGATATCGGCGTAAAGCGACACCTACGATGTCACGTTGCATGCAGTTCGTGAGTAGCCGGTGGCCCATTGTTGTAGAGAAAAGGAGTGCAACTCATTGTACTTATGTGGTTATTCATGGTCGTTGGTAGTCGTAAAAAAGTCTTCCTCGTTTGCCCCCCTATTTTATATTAAAAAAGTTTAACCTAATTGAGGCGTCAGCACTTAAGCATACATTTATCTAAGACTTTTCCCCCTTTTTATAGTTTCCCTCGCAGAAATTGAGTCTTTTTTTCCAGTCTCGCATGACTAGAAGCAGTTGCTTTTCAATTCGTGACCGCTCTGACAGGTGTGTTTACGAACCGCGCTTCCAACGCTAAAGTTAGATTGTGTTTCAGTTAGTTGATATGTATTTTTGTACGTTTGTATTGTTTCGTATATGAGTTTTGATATCGAGCCCGATTTATGTTCATCGTTAGAATTTCATGATATAGGGAGGTAAACGAGGAAACAGAGCATTTTGACGTCTACCGACGCGTAGCGTAATCCGCACTATTGTCATACACACTCTCAATCCGCACGAAATGCGACAGGATACTGTGCCGTACGGTCTATGCGTTAATATGGGGGATGGTGTAAAACGGTGCAATTATGGACAAGTGGATGTTAATGGGTATCGGTGATGACATGGCTCTCCAATTGCTCGTTTGTGTACCAATGCTTTTAAAAAATAAAAAATCTCAATGACACAAAATATCGTTTTCGCTAATAAAAGTGTAAAATAAACTGTGCTTCTTATACACACACATAGTTGATAAGCCGATGCGTTGCACTCCCCTCCCCCCCCCCAATCGGCCACCGAACACTCACATACTCCACGAAACATGATATCGAAGATATCACTTTACGGCGGTGTCGTGCGAGCGAGAAGTACCTCCCCGGTCCTACCCATTTTGGTAGAATACTTTGGTAGAATAATAATATCGTATGAATGCGCGGGCGCAGCTATTATTTATTACGGTATTTGTGTTAATTTGGGTAGGTACCTAATTATGACAAAGACTAGTCGCAAAAATAGTTCTTTATTACGCAAAGTAGTAAAGAAGTATTAGTATTCATTTGGGTAGTTACCTAGTTATGACAAAGACTAGTCGCAAAAATAGTTCTTTATTACGCAAAGTAGTAAAGAAGTATTTGTATTCATTTAGGTAGGTACCCAGTTATGATAAAGACAAGTCGCAAAAATTGTCCTTTATGACCATTTTATTACGATATTAGTTCCTATCTATTACGGTATTAGTATTCATTTAGGTAGATACCTAGTTATGGCAAAGACTAGTCAAAAAAACGGTTCCTTATTACGGCATTAGTATTCATACAGGTAGGTACCGAAAAATGACGAAGAAAAGTCGCAAAAATTGTTCGTTAAGTACGTGTATAACTGCTTCCCAGTAAAGAACATTACAGAAACATGTATAAAAACATCTACTTAATTATCTTATGTATCGAGAGGAAAATATTATTCCGAGGTGGAAATTAAAGATAATGATATCATGGTGTATGAAAAAACAATATAAATTATATATGAATACGATTCTTTCCGAAGGATTATAATGAAAAATATAATGACGATTCGCCGAGGTGTACACTTGCTGAACCAAGGCACTTCAGTATAGGCGGCCAAGAGCAGCCGCGTGGTTTTCAAGACTCACACACCCCCTTAGATTCTACCTAAGACCGGTGGCAATGGGCAAAAAAAAAATAAAAAAATATCGAAATTACATATATATTTTTGACCGTTATATCTACTGTTACTCATATAATATTATATGATTATAGTTATAGATTTGAGTTTATTTTCTAATCCTTCTTAAAAAAGAACGCGAAGTTGCAAGTGCCCGTGGTAAAATTCCCAATCGCAAATAAGTAGAAAAGAAAGTGCACAATACTAGCGGCTTCGCCCGTGACTGACGAATTACATGCTAAAATTTTCCTCGGGAATCGATCTGTCAATGTAAAAACCGCACAAGATCTTTTCGGTAGATTTCGAGCAAATTGTCACATAGAGACTAACAATTTTCTGGCTTTGTTTTATAATATGTATATATATTTGCGTTGGAACAATCTACCCTCTATATATATATATCTATATAAGATCATTCTTTTCTTTTAGTTTTGCTCAGCCAGAGGTTATTTCATTTGTGTCTGCGGTACAAAAAAATCTTTATATAAATGCATGATTTAAACAAAAATGTACACCAAGTGAAACCTAATCCTATCCTATCCTAAATAATAAATATCCCTGCACAATACCTATTATATCCACTTGATGAAATGAATTGTCAAAATGGAGATTTACAGCCCTGCTTTCCCTTACTACTTCTACTTTGTTGCAGCTTTCATTTTATATGAATATTCCTGAGGCTGACACGACCAGGGAGGTTAACCTCTCGCTTACATGACACTGCCGTGCCAACATGTGTGACTGTTATGCTGTGGTATTCAGTGCGGTTTGCAAGCAGCCGGTGACCCATTGGAGGCCAAGAAGAAATGAGGGCAACGTATCTTCATGTGAACAATGGAGATGCCTATGGGCATTGATAGTCGTCAATATAACTCAGCATTATTTTAATTGTAAAAATCTGTTTTAAAATCGATATTTTATACAACCGTAGCGGGGTGCTTAACTTCTTCGACGTCATGAGATTGATTCCAAGATATTTTTATCACGAACGCAACACAAACAACACCATTCAAGGAAATTGATTGTTATAATATACACGAGTAGCATGCAGAGCGTGATAGCGAGGTTGAACTGCAGTTCAACAATATCCTTATAGGTTAATGGGCCATAAATAAATTCCAATAGGTCACTTATGTAACGGCATTAGATATACTGGATGTGACAAATGAGCCTATTTCCATGTTTTATTGCTAACGCGTGTGATTTAAGAGTTTAAGGTAAAGTATGTTACTAGGTGCCATATCGTTAGATAAATCACTAGGTATTACTTATCATCATAATCATAATTATCAGCCCTTATCTTCTTCTTTTATTGTTGACGCGGAGAAGCACATTTATTTTAGTGGTGTGTGGGGCTCGCGGCACATTATATTGTGCCGAATATCCACAAAAACCACCGCGAGTACCACCAATGCCGCCTTTGGTGAGGTGCCCCGGAACGGCAAATCATGCGGGCACCTCGACGGCAAGTCAGCCCTCGAAGGGACCGACGCCACCTCCAAAGATAGGATTGTCCTGCACCACGGGACAACCCCACCGACTTTGGGACAGTGCAATGGGGTGAGGTTCACGTCCTCGCGCCTTGCCCCGTGCGCAAAAGCTCCGCCACTTTTTGCTCTTTTGTCACCTCTTCTTATAAGATGGTTACAAAGAGCAGGCTGCTCTTTAGTCCCCTCTTCTTATAGGAGGGGTACTAAGAGCCGACAACTCCTCGGTTCAATGGGCTTCGCCCAAGATGTCTCGGATCACCAAAAGCTACTGAGCCCCACCGCCACGACAAGGCATGAACCATGGTGGGGTGCTGGACATAGATCCTCTCTCAATAAACGCCAAGAAGATCTCTTGCTAATCGCATCCCTCTCGGACCGGCTACTGTAAAGAGATCGTGATGTACTGTACCTGGTGAACGTTCGACCAACACTTCGTTTTCCTAATCGCAGCCTCCGCTCCAGAACCTTACTGGCCCATCTGCCATCTGTTCTTCTGAGTGTGTGACCAGCCCATTGCTCAAGAGCCCGTTGAGCTACTTACTATATACTACCGCAAACTTGCGGACGAGTCCTAAATAAAGAGGCCATGTTTGGGCCCCGTAGGTTTTCACGGGGAGAGCGTACTGCAGCTTTTGTGTTCAAGCTCTGCGGTAGGGTGGTGGTGAGGTGACGTGAGAAATGCTGCGTAACCCAACTGAATTCTTCTATGTGCTTCCTTCTCGGAGTTATATCTACCTAGTTGCAATAATTGCCAAAGTTAGACGTATTCGTCTACGTCTTCGAGAATAGCACCATCGACGTTTAGCGGCCTAGGGAGAACGTGTTCATAGAACATGACCTTTATCTTGTCCACGCTCATCCCAAGGCCAATACGACGGAAGGATACATTTAGGCTGTACAACATTTCCTGCAAACTCTTCAACAAGACAACGATATCGTCAGCGAAATGAAGATGTGGGAGGTACTCGCCGTTAATATTTATGCCGCATTCTGCCCAGTTTAAAGTCTTAAAGATGTCCTCCAAAGCATAAGTGAACAGTTTTGGGGAAACAATATCCCCCTGTCGCTCTCCTCGATGCCATTGGATTGGCCTAGTTTGAACTTCCAGAACCAGAACGGACATAACAGCAGCGTCATACAATGCCCTCAGTATTTTGACGTATCGCCAATCGTCCTGACATCGCTGTAAAGCTTCCAGAACAGCCCATGTTTCGGCAGAGTCAAAAGCTTTCTCATAGTCCACAAAGGAAAGACACAGCGGCTGATTGCACTCATGTCTCTTTTATGCGACTTGTCTTAAGGTGAAAACGTAGTCCATGGTGCTATATCCTCTGCAAAACCCATCCTGCTCCGGTAGCTGAAATTCGTCAAGCTTCGTGGTGGGACGATTCGTCAAGACTCTTCAGAACGACTTGTAAATATGGCGGAGAAGTGAAATTGGTCTATAATTTTGAAGAAGTGATTTATCGCCCTTCTTAAAAAACAAAACAACTTAACTTTCAAGCCATGCCTTGGGAGGTACGCCCCGCTGAAGGACAGAATTAAAATCGTTGTTTAGGAGATCGGGATCAGGAGCTTGCGACGTATATAACTTGCTATAGAAAGCTTTGATCTCAAATAAGATCCCAGGCTTAGATGAAACTATAACCTAGAATCAGTCCTCACCTTTTTCAGATGAATTCTTCCAAGCTTCTCCACAAAAAAACCGGTAACAATTGCGTATTTGAGCTGCGAAGGTCTCGGCGTATTAGGTATTATATCATTAGATATACTTTTAGGTACTGTATCTCTAAATATATTAGTAGGTTCTATATCGTTAGATATATTACAGGGTTACTATACCACCATATAGCAGATGGCCCACTAAGGTTTTGGAGTGGAGGCTGCGTTTAGGAAAACAAAGTGTTCGTCAACCGTTCACCAGGTGAGAGAACGATCTCCGTGCAGTTGCTGGTCCAGGATGGATGCTAGTCGAATGAGATCGGCCTCTTGGCGTTTATTGAAACAGGCCTATGTCCGTCAGGTGACTGATGAGAGCTGATAATGATCGTGATGATGATATCATTAGAGATTTTGTTAGGTACTGTATCGTTAGGTGTACCACTAGGTACTATATTGTTAGATATATCTCTAGATACTACATCATATTACTAGGTACTATATCAATAGATATTCTACTAAGATCTATACAGATAGATATATTACTAGGTACCATATCCTTAGATTTATTACAAGATACTATATCATTAGATATGTTGTTACGTGCTTTATTACCTTCTTTATTAACGCGAACCCGATATTGATATTACTAGGTTAAATATAATACAATGTACTATATCATTAGATATATCATGTTTCAGTGTATAAGTGTTAAGGAATAATATAAATGCTTAGGAGGGCAGCGTATCGGCATAATAATTATGTGGAAGTTCAAGGGCTCCGGTAGTCGTAAGAAAGGCCCCGATTTCTCGTCAGCCCCCCATTTTATTAAAATAAGTTTGGACTAAACTCAAAGATAAGTGAAGTACGTTAGAATAGCTACATCCGGTCTGTGTTTTATTCCACTAATTCCTCTATAGATGCGGGGAATCGTAAACTATAACATCCACTGGCCTTTTCTTGTCTTTTCAAGGCTCACAAGTCTTGTAGGAAACCTCTATATAGCACGGGATGTTCATTATTTTCCTACGCCCAGGACTGCACGAGCCGGAATCTAACCCAGGTTTCTATGCCCTCAATGTCGCCGTTCAAAAAGATTATAACGACCCGGATTTCTAGACAGATTTCTATCTATGTATTTTTTTATTTAGGTTAGATCAACGCCCGCGAATACTAACGTGTGTAAGTATCATAAAAATTTTGACAAAATCGTTGGCAATTCCGGATATATTTCTTTATTATTATTTACATAGTTTGCTAAATAATATGATTATGGATTATAAACGCCATTGTTGTATTGTCTGTGGTGCATTGTAGCCTTACTGGGCTGGCACAAACGAATAGTTACTTCTGACTCATGACACCGCTATGATGTCTCGTTTTATGAGTGGTTTGTGTGTTTCGATTGGCCACTAGAGAAGAGGAGGTTAAGAAGGACATCTACATTTTGCCCCTTCATACAAAAATATTAAAACTACATTTTGATCCGATACAGAAGGCTCTCCTCGGGGGGCGAGACACTCTTCCCTCCAGAGGAAAGGGTCACCCCACCCTTAATAACACTGTAGCATTTTGTAAGATATTATAGTTATTTTGCAGCCAAATAGGGCCGGCACGGCCGAAACATTCTCATTCGTTTAATAGCGACTGTGCTGTTGTTTTGCCGGTCTTTGTGATATGGCAGAAGATAGGGCATTTCTTTTTACCGCAATAATAAAACCATTTTTTGCTCCTAGGTTTTTGATTTTATGAACAGGCAATGTTTTTGTTGGCCACCACTGACACTTGTGATATTCATTTTTATTGAAACAGGTCGATATTGGTCTATATTGGTCGTAATTGCAGTCAATTGATGTAGAATTTAGACTTTTTTATTGTAAGTGTTATAATATTTTTCTTTCATACAAACTTTCAATACCTGTTTCGCCTCTTTATTTATATAAAAAAGCAGAAGCAGTCATATGGACTACCGGCAGAAGAGAAACCTGGAAATTGTATTAGTACAGAACGTTATATGTCAAGCAAGTTTCGAGATTTGTGTTTTTCCAATACGCTGGAATAGCGCTACGCGCTGCGTAGCCGCCTTCGAGGAAACGAACGTGCTACTCGTGACACGCAAAGTTATATAATTTTTATTCGCCAAAAAATGATTAACGCGACTAAAGAATTATACACTTTAAAAATGTTTTTTTGGTGTATACCTAGACAACCCAAGAAACGATGTTTTCAAACACTTTTCAAAGTAAGGATTTCAGATACCCTATGAAGGGATTTTTAAATCTGACCACAACAGTATAGAAACTAGTATAATTATATGATCTTCTGTGTTATAGTATACAAACTAGTATACTATTAGATCCTTTATGTTATAGTATACAATTATCATCTTTTATTTTATAGTATACAAACTGGTATACTGTTATGATCTGTTATGATCTTGTATATTAACTAGTATAGTACGAGGGTGGATCTAAAAGTTCTAAGCCCGACCAAGAAAATGAAAGAAAAGTGGATCTAAATTTATTTTTAATTTTCGACATAGTCTCCATCTAGTTCAACACACTTCTTCCACCTGTCCTGCAACTAGTTTATCCCCTCGAAAAAAGAAGATTCCGGAAGGTCGGCGAAATAATCGTTTACTGCAACTATCACCTCATCTTTGGTCGAAAATTTCGAGCCACCAAAATGTTTTTTTTTTTATTTGAAAATAAATGATAATCCGAGGGGGCTAAATCCGGCGAATAAGGTGGGTGGGGCAGAAATTCGTAACCACAATCATGGATTACAGACATTGTTTCAACCGAAGTGTGAACACGTGCATTGTCTTGATGAAACAAAACTTTCTTACGCAACATTCCCGGCCTTTTTTCGGATGATGAGGTGATAGTCGCAGTAAACGATTATTTCACCGACCTTCCGGAATCTTTTTTTTCGAAGGGATAAACAAATTGCAGGTCAGGTGGAAGAAGTGTGAACTAGATGGAGACTATGTCGAAAAATTAAAATAAATTTAGATCCACTTTTCTTTCATTTTCTTGGTCGGGCTTAGAACTTTTAGATCCACCCTCGTAGTTTACAAACTAGTATACTATTATGATCTTTTATGTTATAGTATAAAAACTAGTATACTATTATCGTCTTTTATATTATAGTATGCAAACTAGTATACTTCATCATACCTGCAGTTTCGTCTCTCATTCAATCAATCAGGACTCAGTACATGGTTCTTTACACAGATAAGTGCCACAGTTATTCAAGAAAATCGTATAATAAAATTTCACTAGCAGTTAATGTCTTACATACGTTTTCTTTACTTTGTTGTTAGCAATAAATTTTGCTTTACTGTTGTTTCATTAACAGTTTATTACAAGACAACTTTTTTGCGAATTGTGAAATCACAGGTCATGCCGTAATTCTG
>JAFELO010000548.1:373619-391508 GCA_017140195.1 Eumaeus atala | reverse complement strand
CACCTAAGTGATAAGCACCCGGCCCAGCAAAACAGCGTTTGCCGGGTCAGCCAGTACAGTATAAATTTTGACTCCGCGATGGCTGAACTAAAGAACTAATTTGGACGGATCAGGACTTTCCACTGATTTTACCAAAAAGTCGAAACGCAAGGTCATGGAGAATTTTTTTCGGCTTCCTCGAAATTTTCGAGAAAAGCAATAGTGTATAGACATATGTAATCGATTTTCTCGGGACGTGGAAATATTCGGTACGGATTTTCATGCGGTTTTACGAACAAATGAATTGATCCCTGGGGAAGGTTTAAAATGTATAATTTGTCAACTTAGAAATCCGGCCAGCGTTCTTCACGTGCAAAGCCGGGCGGATTGCTACTTTATTATAATCACAAACATGCTCAGTCCGTGAACAGCGGTCTCCTGGATTGATTCCCGGCTTGGGCAAAATGTTACCGGAATTCTACTGTTTCTAACTAACACGCTGGCGTCAGGAAATTGGTTGTGGTAAGGACGTAACCGCGGTGCACCTATTTCCATTCCCGCCGTGTGCGAGCTTATGTCTGTACACACACTTGTGCCTTTATCCTGTAGACATCTTTACACACATATTACAGCTTTGTCAAGTATCATCTAATCGCTAAATCTGAAATATATTATCTGACGGGGAATATTTATATTGTATTTAACAAAACAAACATTGCGATCCTAATCTCGTTCAATCTGACTCTGATCGAACTAATCTTGAATTATTAGCCCGCGATAAACCTGGCGCGGCTAAAACACTACAAATAATTTGCATTTGTTAATACCAACCTCCGAATTAAATATATGCCAACGGTTAATTACCAAATATTACGGTAATTACATAACTAACATGTCATCATAGTTATTAAGTAATATAGTATATTAAGGTTGATATAAAACAAATATCTACCTGTATGTACCTAAAATACAATTTACAATCACTAGGTATTCATTAATTTGGACGTCGAGGTCGTGGTTCATGAGCCATCCCCAATGTTAGAGAGATTGAGACGTTTCTCGGTCCTCTCGGCGAAGTTATTATTAGTATAACTCCTACCGTCTATCCCGCTATCCACATTTTCATATAATATATCGCCCAACGTAGTGGAGATCCATTGAAATTTTATTGGGAATTTCCACAGCATAGGTATAGTTATAATATGAGATAGTATCGTGCATCGTTGCAGCCTAATTGGGGTGGCTCGAACGCAGAGGTACCTCTTGCTCTCATGATATCGCCTTAGAGGTTCAGCGGTATGCGGGGAGACGTTGACCACAACCAAAGCCGTGTACATTAGATTGTCGAAAATTCTTGTTACGTTTCTGCTTACGAATTCGTTCTAATCCTGATAAGGATCTTCGTTGCAATATGATCAGTTTTCTTATTTTCCGGAGCGATAAAAAAGATGATAAAAAATTTTACGAGTGTTTCACTCGCAATATAGTAACCGATATGTTGAAAGAGGGAACCGTCAATCATCCCTTTAAAATATCGGTAGCACTAACACGAGAGACCCTTCAAATTGTATGAAGGCCTTTGTTACCTCGAGACTCTTCAAATGATGAATGACGGGACTTTGGAATTGGGTAAAATTAATAAGTCTTTGGCTTCGTTTGGGTTACGATTCAACAAGAAGAACGTTTTCGTACACGATTTAATCTGAGAATGTAAAGCCCATGTGAAAGCCAAGGGTTCGAAAAAGAACATTATGATGAATAGTGGAAATTCGTATATTTCCGAATAATGAAATAATGAAGAATAATAGTGATAATTATTTTTATATTTTATTTATTTGTGTGATAATAAGTCTACTGGACATTATATTTCTGGGGTAGTTTTGTTATATTTTTGTGGTAATAAGCAAAATACCTGTTTTCGTTTAGTTTATTAACTTAGCTTAGTGAGTTTTTTGTCCGTGACAGATTTCCAGACAGACCAGTATACAGTCACCTGATGTCCAATTTTTACTTTCTATGTGTATTACACGGATATTCTTGTCTCTTGTATGTTATCTTTTGGTGTCGATGTGCTTGTCGTAAGAAATCACACAAATGATTTATATTTATAATTATTTAATTTAAGTTTATCGACCTACCTATATTGCTTATCTGTAAGGAGTAGCCTCGCAGAAAGAAAGCGAAGCAGAAAAAAGCTAATCGAACGAATATAATTGTACTGCAGAGAACAAGCGAGTAATTATTTAAATGCTATGCCAATAAAATTTACTTAAATTCAATGCGGGTGGTAATTGAGCTATTATTCAGAAAAGTAAAGCGTTTTCGCTAGCCATTTGCCATTCATTTCGCGGCAGGCGTTGGCGAATGCATTTAATTGGATATTTTTTACGCTTTCCTTCAGCTTTCCTTGAAATTTATTGTGTTTTAATCCAGTTTTCCGTAGAATGGAAAACATTTTTTTTTACAAACAAATGATTAGTAATCCCCATTCCTTCGGTTTAAATTTAAATTTGGAACGCTCCAGATTAAATTTGTTTGGAATATTGCGACGGAAGCCCCATCCCTTTTTGATGGCAGAGCAACATAATTTTGAATTTCGTTATAATGCGAAACGATGTGCATTGTATTTCTATTTCATAATTCCTAAAATATTTTTTAAGACATTTCTTATCATTAACAATATTTTTGCAACTACTTATTTCTATTATAAATCCATTTTTATCCTTTGATGTCATAAAAAATATAGAAAATTTCCAAACAGCAGGAGGTGCGATTTGTACAGCAACACACTTAACAAAATGCAGGATTATATTCTAAGCCATGGTTTAATCAGTAAACAGAGTTTATTCATACTTCATCGCAATTTTTTACATCACTGGTTTAATACATCCACGCAATTTAGCTGCGCAGTTAGCGAATCTTTTATATTGCTCTCATCTAACGCTTCACTATAAGAATAATGGACGTCTATTAAGATAATAGGGACATTGTTTAGAAAATCGTCGGAAATCTTCTCCTGCAATGTAATTATTGGTAGTGGGTTAATCTCGTCAATTTCCTGTGATCGTATATCTTATTTAATACCACTCATTTATGAATGTTGTGCCGTTGAAGAAGATGCAATTTTTTTATTCGGTTACAATAGAGAGTGAACAGTTATTGTTTTTTGAACGTATCTTTGCTTGTAAAGCACCAGCAGCCCGCCCCGCGGTAAAAATTAAAAAGAAATCCTTCAGTAGCTTTGTCGTGATGGGGAAGAAGCCTTCACACAAACTTTAGTATTTATAATATTAGTAAGATATAAAAAAAGATCAACAACCACTTTCATGCTTAAGAAATTCATTATAACAATATCAACAACAACACATCTCCACTGCGGTTCCCTTACAGGTGCGAGTGTCATTATTCGATATTAATATATTTTTATACAGAAGACATCTTACCATAGATAGCCAACTGGCTTTAGTGGATGTATGCTAGACGGAACCATCCCAGGGGATATCTAATAAAACTTATAAGGATATTGGTGATTTATAGCCAGGCTTATCCAAGAAATACAATTTGAGGAGATTAATTTAAGCCAAGACACTGTTAGTAAAAAATTTAATCAACCTAAAATAATTCTTATTCTGTTAAATACTCAAAGTTTATAACCAAAATCATATACGGCAGCAGAACAGATGTTTAACAGAAAGCGGGACAGCATCATGCATTCATCATTTGGAATAACAAAGACGTTTTTTAGGGAATTCACTCCAGGAATCCCGGAGATTAATGAAGGTGGCAACAATATCAGCCGTTTGATAAATAACGAATAACTTGCCCGGGGACACGACTGGAATTTTATAGGAGACAATAAAGTAAGTGTTACGCAAGGTAGAGGACAGATCATTTATGTTTTTATAAACTACCTGATAAATTCGGTTCTGTCTGCGTTTTTTATTGGACAAACAAGTCATTTTAGTGTTTTCCGTAAAAGAATTATGCAGACGCAGCACAAGAAATTTTTCATTTACAATATTAGCACATTTAAGTGCGTTTGTTGTGGCTTGAGCTAAACATTAAAGGACAATATATTTTTATACCCTTCATATTAAAATTATGTCAAATATAGTTGTATATTGTGTAAAATCTTAATTTATGATACGGTAATCATCTGTCTACTCCACTTATCACTGTTTGATGCCACTATTGTCCTAGTCCTACCTGCCATTTTTACGATTTCAACATCACAACGTTTCGACTCCGTGCCTCTATTCCTTTTGAATATCTTTGAGTACTTTGTTGTAATAATTGTACTCCATTTAACAGGATCTCTTACTAAACGTCTTGCCCATTTCGATTTGAGATCAAGTGTGACATAGGCTTTTTGTCTGGCACGTGAGTTGGCAATGCATCGGTAACGAAGCAGCAATCAGTGTAAGCATCATTAAAAATAAACCAGCACCTGAAAGATGCCCGCCTCTTCCCTGGATCTTATATGCCGACTGCATGAACCGCGACTCTGTAGCTGTATTAAGTGATCGAGAGCCACCCCCCGCAGATTAATACTACTTATCATGTCTTAAGTTTACGCTAATGTTACTCATTACAATTACACTACTTTTACGGATTTTATCGCGGTTTACTTAATTATTTAACTTGTCCGACGAATCAGTAGCTTTACAGCAACCGTAGTCACGCGTGCACTGAGATGACAGATGTCCTGTGGTTATAATGTATTAAAAGTACCAGAACAATTATAATTATTTCGTTGTTCCGATTAACACAAGGAGTACTTAATATATCCTGCTGTCTTCAGGTGTTATTATATTAATTTTATATTTGATTCTGGTTTCCAAGCAAAGGGAAGAACTCAGCCATCCTCTCTATTGAAATTTGGAAGTTTTTTTTTTAAATTTTAGTAGCCCCACGGATCATCCATCCACGGATACAAACTACCGACACATTACAAGGTGTTGGTAGTTTGTAATTAACACTACCTCTTACATTACTTGTGTACTACTGCGTAGAGTACAGTAATGTTACAATAATGTATTATTGTATTTACTTTGTTATAATAATCTATAATATTCGCATAAACTTAAGCGGTGAATATATCAATTTGAATTAGGTAGTGCCATGCTGCATAGGAGGTAGTGCCTTATATTTTGTATGACACTACGTCAACCTATGCAACGGAATTAGGCCAGCACGACCGGATAAGTACATCTCTTGATATGATCGGTTGTTCGTTTAACCCCTTATCCTATATATAAAAAAAACTGGCAATTTCAGATTTAAATTTATCTACACGACTTTCCGAACGTATTCAAGACGATGTAGCATCAAAGTAGCTGGCTCAAAGTGCATTACTTTATGCAATTTTCACATATCTGCTACTCTTCTCGAGAGGCGAGGAGATTAAAATTTAGGAAAGTGTGTACCGTTACTCATTTTATTTATTTTCACCCATTCCTGCAGGGACCGGCATTTTATGCGTCTTGTCCTTGAAATTTCGCAACTGGATTTGATAAAACTATAAAATGACATAGCTTACATATCGTAATAACACATAGGATATCGAAATAATGCACCTTTGCACATGGTTATGGCTGTAGTCCACGCGGACGATGTCGTGAATAAAAGCTAGTTTTTATACTAATAACATCTTGATACGGCCGTAACGTGATATCTACGGTTACTAGTTCCGTGTGGTTTGTGAGTAGCCGGTAGCCCGTTGACGGGGAGAGCGAGGAGGGGAGCGCATCGGCAGAGTAATTATGTGTATGTTAAACGGGTAGTCGTACAAATGGCCCCGATTGCTCGTTTGAGGGGAGCGCGAGGAGGGCGGCGCATCGACATAGTCACAATGTGGATGGGCAAGGGCATCGGTAGTCGTAAGAGAGCTCCCGATTCCTCGTTTGCCCCTATTTTTTTCTAAAGTTCGAACTAAACTCGGAAATGAATGAAGTAAATTAGAATAGTTACAGCTGGTCCATATGAGGCTTTTATCCATTAAATCTCCTATAGATGTGAGAAACTGTAAAGCATAACATCCATTGGCCTTTTCTTGTCCTTTCAAAGGTCATAATTAATATAGGAAACCTCTGCATAGCACGGGATGTTTTTCTTTTTGGCTTTGCCATATATTCAAATTATTTTTTACGCCCAGTTGCACGTGTCGGAATCGAATACAGGCCACAATATCGAAGTTCAAATGTGTTTTAACGAGCCGGATTTCTAGACAGATTTATCCATGTATTATTTTTATTTAGGTTATTTCTACGCCCCTGAATATTAAAAAATGTAAATATCATAAAAAAATTGACAAAGTCGTTGGCAATTTCGGATATATGACTCATAACACTGCACACAATGCTGTAATATTATTTACAAAGTTTGCTGAATATTAGGGTTAGGGGTTATAAACGCCATTGTTATATTTTTTTATTGTGGCTCATTGCAGCCGCACTGGGCTGGCACGAGCGAATACTTACCTCGCACTCTGACTCAGGACACGGCTATGACGTTTCGTTTCATGCGATTTGTGAGTTTCCGATTAAACACTAGAGAAGAGGAGGTTACGAAGGGCAACCACAGTTTGCCCCCTCATCACTAACAAAATGAAACTACATTTTCCTTCTATACAGAAGGCTGTCCTGGTGTCCAGAAGAAACTATTCTCTACTTGGTGAAGGAGCGGTCCTCACCCTTTATAACATTGCAACATTTTGTAAGATATAACTTTTGTTGGTAGCTTTATTGTTCTTTGATTAAGAGTTTATTACAAGATACTTTTTTGCGAATTGTGAAGTTAGAGGAGTACCACGTAGAGGTGTACATTAGCCAAAGAGGCACCTCTCGCTCATTACTATCGTAAAGTAACGACTTCATTGTCGCGTTTTGTGGCGCTTGCAAGTAGCCGTACTCCAGCTCCAAAATCTGTATGCCCGATGCCTACAAATTCACGTATAAAATTCTCGCGCCACAATGTTAGTTCACCTGTTCCTCCGAAACGGCTTTATCGATATTTACCAAATTTTATATACAGATTCAGTAGGTCTGACTATCTATTTTTACTGTCTACTATCCACTATCTATTTTTCGCACCCCGAAGTGATAAAGACGGAACCTGATTTGGATGGAACAGGATGTTTCACTCACTTTGTCGAAAAAGTCGAAAAAGAAGTCCCCAAAAGCTGTGGGCACACAGTGATCGATTTTCTCGAAATATTCGGAAAGGTTTTCATGCGGTTTTACGAACAAATACAGTAATTCAGAAGAATGATTTTAAAGTATATAATTTGGCAGGTTAGCAATACGCTCCGCGTTCTTGGCGTGCAAAGCCGGGGATTACTAATATATAGTCACAAACAAGTTCAGTCCGTGAACAGCGGGCTCCTGGATTGATTCTCGGCTTGGGCAAAATGTTACAGGTGTTCTACGGTATCTAACTAACATGACGGCGTCAGGAAATTGGTTATGGCAAGGACGTAACCGCACTGCACCTATTTCCATTCTCGCCGTGTGCGAGCTTAAGTCTGTACACACACCTGTGACCTGATCCTCTACATATCATTAAACCCTTGTTACAGCTTTGTCGAGTATCTAATCGTTAAATCTGAAATTGGAGTGGGAACAAATATATTGTATTTACTAAGGCAAACATTGCGTTGCTAATCTCGTTCAGTCTGACTTTGATCGAGCTAATCTTGAATTCTCAGCCCGCGATAAACCTGGCGCGGCATAAAACACTAAAATTAATTTGCCTTTCTTAATAAAAAAACCTTCAAATTTAATATGGCAACTGTTAATTACTAAATATTTCGGTGATTACATAGTTAATATGTCATCATAGTATATTTTGTATTAAGGTTGATATAAAACAAATAACTACCTGTATGTACCTAAAATACAATTTACATCACTAGCTCTTCCTTCGTTTAGACGTCGAGGTCATCTTTAACTATCGTGCGTGAGCCATTCCCTATGTTAGAGAGGTCTCTCGACCTCTCGGTCCCCTCGGCGAAGTTATTGTTAGTATAATTTCTACTGTCTAGCCCACTATCCACCATAACATTTTCTTTGCGAATTGTGAAGCTCAATTCAACATTTTATTGGGAATTTCCACAGCATAGATATAGGCAAAGTATTAGATCGTCGTGAATCGTATGCGGCCTAATTGGGATGTCTCGAACGCAGAGGTACCTCTTGCTCACATGATACCGCCGCAGAGTGTCAGCGGTATGCGGGGAGATGAGTGTCAGCGGTATGTGTACATTAGATTGCTGAAAACTCTTGCCATGTTTTTTCGAAATTGTTCCCATCCTGATAAGTATATTCGTTGCAAAATGATCATTTTTCTTATTTTCCGGAGCGAACACAAAGAAGATAAAAAATATAATGAGCGTTTCACTCCAATATCCAAGCCGATATATTGAAAGAAGGAACCGTCAATCATCCATTTAAAATATCAGTATCACTAGGACGAGAGATCCTTCAAATTGTATGAAGGCTTTTGTTACCTCGAGCCACTACAAACGACGGGACTTTGGAATTTGGTAGAATTAATAAGCCTTTGACTTCGTTTGGGATACGGTTCAACAAGAATAACGTTTTCGTACACGATTCAATCTGAGAATGTAAAGCCCACGTGAAAGCCAAGGATTCGAAAAACATTGTTTCATTATGATGAATACTGGAAATTCGAATATATTTCCGAATAATGGAAGCCCAATTTTATTTACTTGCTATGTGTGAAGTAATGAGGAATAATAGTAAAAATTATTCATTAAAGTTTTCATAAGTCATTTATTTGTGCAATAATTAATATTTCTGGGTCAGTTCTGTAATTTTTCTTTTGGTAGCAAGTAAAATGCCGTTTTCTTTTTTAATTTGCCTTAGTCGACTTTATATCAGTGTCAAACTTACACACTGACCAGTATACAGTCATCTGGGGTTCAATTTTTACTATCTAAATATACAGATATTCTTGTAACTTCTCTGTCAACTTTTGGAGTCATTGTACACATCGTACAATATCACACAAATGATTTACAACAGACGTAACAAAAGAAATATAGCTTAATTTAATCTGAGTATACTGACCTACCTGCTGGGCGTATCTGCAGGGGTGGACTCGTAGCCATAAAACTACCGATCGAATAGAATTTTACTGCAGTGAACAAATGTGTAATTATTTTAATGCTATGCCAATAAAATTTACTTATATTCAATGCGGGTAGTAATTGAGCTATTATTCAGAAAAGTAAAGCATTCTCGCTAGCCATTTGCCATTTATTTCGCGGCAGGCGTTGGCGAATGCATTTAATTGGATATTTTTTACGCTTTCCTTCGGCTTTCCTTGAAATTTATTGTGTTTTAATCCAGTTTTCCGTAGAATGGAAAACATTCTTTTTACAAACAAATGATTAGTAATCCCCATTCCTTCGGTTTGAATTTACATTTGGAATGGTCTAGATTAAATTCGTTTGGAATTTTGCGTCGGTAAGCTCCCCCCCCCCCTCCCTTATCTATGGCAGAGCAAAATAATTTTGAATTTAGATATAATGCGAAAGGATTTGCATTGTATTTCTTTTTCATAACTCGTAAAATATTTCTTTGCATCACTGGTTTAAAAATTTTGTGCCGTTAAAGAAGATGCAATTATTTAATTCGCTTACAATAGAGAGTGAACAGTTATTGTCTTTCGAACGTTTTCTTTGCTTGTATAGCACTAGCAGCCCGCCCCGGATTCACTCGGATTTCACAAAATACGGTAAAAATTAAAAAGAGATCCTTCAGTAGTTTTGACGAAGCATTCACACAAACTTCAGTAGTTATAATATTAGTAATATATCAAAATGATCAAGAAGCACTTTCATACTTAATAAGTGCAGACTAGCCACTGAGGCGTCATTATAACAATATCAACAACAACACATCTCCACTGCGGTTCCCTTACAGATGCGAGTATCATTATTCGATATTTTGGTATTTTTATATAGAAGAAATCTTACCATAGATGGCCAACTGGTTTTCTTGGATGTATGCTAGACGGAACCATTCCGGGGGCTGTCCAATAAAACTTATAAGGATATTGGAGATTTATAGCCAGGCCTTATTATTTAAGCCAAGACACTTTGCTAGACAAAAATTTAATCAACCAAAAATAATTCTTATTCTGTTTAAAGATACTCATAAAGTTTATAACAAAAATCGTATACGGCAGCAGAAGAGATGTGTGACAGGAAGCAGGACAACAGCATGCATTCATCATTTGGAATAAGAAAAACGTTTTTTGGGGAATTCACTCCAGGAATCCCGGAGATTAATGAAGGTGGCAAAAATATCAGCCGTTTGATAAATAACGAATAACTCGCCCGGGGACACGACTGGAATTTCATAGGAGACAATAAAATAAGTGCTGCGCAAGGAAAGGGGCAATGACACATTTATGTTTTTCTAAACTATCTGATAAATTCGATTCTGTTTGCGTTTTTTATTGACCAACCAAACCATTTTTGTCGTTTAAGTGAAATAATTACGAAAACACTGCACTAAAACTTTCTCATTTATGGTATTAGGATATTTAAGTGCGTTTGACGATGGCCGTCATCAGGCTTCTATATAATTCATCATCATCATTATTATCAGCTCTAATCGATCCACTGCTGGACATGGGCCTCTATCATTGAACGCAGAGACGACCGACCTCCTGCTAGCGTGTAGCAAAAGGGCGGTCCATCCATCTCACCTGGTGGACGGTCGACCAACACTTCGCTTTCCTAAATGCGGCATCCACTCCAGAACCTTACTGGCCCATCTGCCATCTGTTCTTATGAATGTGTGACCAGCCCAGTGCCACTTCAGCGAGACTTTTCGTCGCGTGATATAGGATACTTTAGTTCTCTCCCTTATGACTTCGTTACGAATTCTGTCGGACAGAGAAACACCCAACATATCACGTTCATTAGCCCGTTGAGATATCGTTGACTTGCGGAGCAGTCCTAAATTAAGAGGCCATGTTTCGGACCCGTAGGTCATAGGAGAATGTGACGAAGCTTCCGGAATACTGCCCAATATATACGTAAACATAATGTATGCAATATTAATTAAAAATAATAAAAGCCTTTATACAGATACAGTTGTAAATTGTGTAAAACCTTAATCCACGATACGGTAATCATCTGTGTGGTTGCCAGTCTAGTCCACTCATATCTGTCAGATGTAACTATAGTCCAAGTCCTACCAGCCATTTTCACTATTTCATCACCAAGGCGTTTAAATATCACAACTCTTAGATTCCGTGCCTATATTCCCCTTGAATATCTTTCGGTACTTAGTCGTAAAAGTTTTACTCCACTTATCAGGTTCTCTTATAACGTGTCTTGCTCATTTCGTTTTGAGATGTGACTCAAGTGAGACATCGGCTTATTTTGTTTTTCCCCAGTTTTTTGTTGGTTATCTTATCTAATATTTTGTTGATCATGTGAATATATTAATGAACGCCAAAACCGATCTCCAAACCTGGTTGATTTTCGACTAATGTTACTTCTTCATTATGTTTTCTTTTTCTGTTCCTTTTTATGGCTACCGTCGCTCATGACTATCCACATAACTAACTGTTGATGCGGTGCCCCCTTTCTCATCCCCTCCATGGCCCATGTACTGGCCAATGTAGTAATGGAAATACCTCAAAGAAGTCATAATAATACTGTGTGTGGTACATAAAGACAGTGCCACGCTGCACTGCAGCAGACTTGTGAGTTACCTGTCGCTCACATAATACCGCCTTAAAAGAGATGGCCACAGCTGTCACGTGCGTGGAAAGCCGGCGGTCCATTAGGATGGCTTGGAGGAGAGCGACGCAACTGCATACACACACACATATAGACTCCCCCCCCCCCTTTTTCCCGCAGATCGGAAGTAATAGACCGGAATGGTTTTTGGGCATACCCATGATGAGTAATTATTTTTAGTACCAAGGGTATCAATTTGAATTTTATTTAGTCATCAATCATCGTTTTCAGGTAGAGGTAGTGCCATGCTGCATAGGAGGTAGTGCCTTATATTTTGCATGACACTACGTCAACCTATGCAACGGAATTAGGCCGGCACGACCGGATAAGTACCTCTCTTGATACGGGCGTAAAGTGACAGCTTCACCGTCGCGTTTCGGGCGGTTTGTTTGTATCCGGTGGCCCATTGGTGGGGGGGGGCGAAAGGAGGTAACGGTATCTGCGTAACCGTCATGCGAATATCCATGGGCGTCGCTTCCTCGTTTAACCCCTTATTCTATATGGCAATTTCAAAAACTGGCAATTTCAGATTTAACTTCATCTACACGAGTTTCCGAACGTATTCAAGACGATGTAGCATCGAAGTAGCTGGCTAAAAGTGCATTACCTCATATATTTTTCACATATCTGCTTGCTCCTCTTGAGAGGCGAGGAGTTTAAAATTTAGAGAGTGAAGAGGGGGAAAGTGTGTACCATTACTCGATTTATTTATTTTAACCCATTCCTGCAGGGCCCGGCATTTTATGCGTCTTGTCCTTAAAATTTCGCAACTGGATTTGATAAAACTATAAAATGATATAGCTTACATATCATAATAACACATAGGATATAGAAATAATGCACCTATGCACATGGTTATGGCTGTAGTCCACGCGGACGAAGTCGTGAATAAAAGCTAGTTTTTATACTAATAACATCTTGATACGGCCGTAACGTGACATCTACGGTTACTAGTTCCGTGTGGTTTGTGAGTAGCCGGTAGCCCGTTGACGGGGAGAGCGAGGAGGGGAGCGCATCGGCAGAGTAATTATGTGTATGTTCAAGGGCGTGGGTAGTCGTAAAAAAGGCTCAAATTGGCTTGTTTGCCCCCCGGATCTATTAAAAAAGTTCGGACTGGACTCGCAAATGTGTGAAGTAAATTAGAATAGTTACAGCTGGTCCATATGAGGCTTTTATCCGCTAAATCCCCTATTGCTGTGGGAAATTGTAAAGCATAACATCCAGTGGGCTTTTCTTTTAGTCTTGTAGGAAACCTCTACATAGCACGAGATGTTTATTTTGGCTGTGCGATAAACTCAAATAACTTTTCTACGCCTAGTTGCACGTCACGGATTCGAACACACGCCACAATATCGCCGTTCAAATATATTTTAACGCGACTAACGGACATGTAGACAGATTTATCTATGTATTATTATTATTAAGGTTATATCTACGCCCCTGAATATTAAAATGTGTAAATATAAAAAAATTGAGAAAGTCGTTGGCTGTTTCAGATATACTGCACATAATGCTGTATTATCATTTACAAAGCTTGCTGAATATGAAGGTTATGGTTCATAAACGCATTGTTGTATTTTTTTTGCCGTACGGGGCTGCCACGAGCGAATACTTACCTCGCACTCTGACTCATAAGCTAACTGACTAACTAAGACACGGCTAAGATGTCTCGATTCATACGGATTGTGAGTTCACGATTGGCCACTAGGGAAGAGGTTATGAAGTACAACCTCAGTCTGCCCCCAACACATAAAACCACATTTTGCTCTGTGACAAGTGCACAGAAGGCTGTACTTCTGCGTGGCATCAAAAGATGCACCTCTCGCACATTACTATCGTAAAGTGACGGCTTCGATATCGCATTTCGTGCAGTTTGTAAGTAGTCGGTTGCCAGCTTAAAAATCTGTATGCTCGATGCCTACAAATTCACGCATAAAGTTCTCGAGCCTCAATATTAGTTGACTTGTTTCTCCGAAACGGCTTTACCAATATTTTATGTGCATATTGAGTAGGTCTGACTACCTATTTCTACTGTCTGCTATCTACTTTCTACTTTTCACACCCCGAAGTGATAAGGATTGTTCACCCAACCGCGTTCTTCAAGTGCAAAGCTGGGGATTATTAATATATAGTCACAAACAAGTGCAGTCCATAAACAGCGGTCTCCTGAATTGATTCCCGGCGTGGGCATAATGTTACAGGTATTCTACGGTATGTAATCTGTTTCCATTCTCGCCGTGTGCGAGAAAAGTTTAACACAACTCTTGTAGTCTCTTAACCCCCATGTGAATACCTTTTTCTTTTTGAATGTGTGAATGAGAATGGGTGATTTAGTGGTGAAGTACTTGCTTTATGCAGACGGTGCTGTAATTTTAGGCTTCACACCATCTGAGCTACAATCACTATTATTGTATCTACTTACTAGTCTGTACACACACTTGTACGTTCATCCTGTATATATCATCAATCCCTTCTTACAGCTTTGTCGAGTATCTAATCCATAATCTGAAATTGGAACGAGAACATTTATGTTGTATTTAATAAAGCAAAGTTGCGGTGCTAATCTCGTTCAATCCTACTCTGATCGAACTAATCTTGAAATGTTAGCCTGCGAGAAACCAGGTGCGGCATAAAGCACTAAAATTAATTTGCATTTGTTAATAACAACTTCCAAATTAAATATATGCCAACTGCTAATTACCAAATATTTCGGTAGTGACTAGCATATCATCTTAGTTTATTTTATATTAAGGTTGACATAAAACAAAAAACTACTCATATGTACCTAAAGTAGTATTTACAAAACTAGCTCCTCATTCGTTTAGACGACGAGGTCATCTTTAGCTATCGTTCGTGAGCCATCCCCTATGTTAGAGCGGTCGAGATGGTTCACGGTCCCCTCGGCGAGGTTATTATTATTAAAACTTCTACTGTCTATCCCGCTATCTGTCATAACATTTTTATATAGTAACCCAACGTAGTCGAGGTGTATTGAAGCTATATAGGGAATTTCCAAGCATAGGTATCGATGTAGCATGAGATAGAATCATGCATCGTTGCAGCCTGATTGGGCTAGCACAACTGCGGAGGTACCTCTGGCTCACATGATACCGCCGTAAAGTGTCAGCGGTATGCGAGGAGATGTTGAGTATAACCACAGCCGTGCACGCTAGATTGTCGAAAATTCTTGTGAGATTCCTTTCGAAATCGTACCCATCGTCATAAGTAACTTCGTTGTAAAATGATCGTTTTTCTTACATTCCGGAGCGATAACAAAAAAGATAAAAGGTTTAACAAGCGTTTAGCGATACGTTGAAAGCGGGAACCGTCAATCATCCCTTTAAAATATCAGTAACACTAAGGCGAGAGATCCTTCAAATTGTATGAATGTCTTTGTTACCTCGAGCCTCTCCAAACGACGGGACTTTGGCATTTGGTAGAACTAATAAGCCTTTGGCTTCGTTTGGGATACGGTTCAACAAGAATAACGTTTTCGTACACGATTTAATCTGAGAATGTAAAGCCCATGTGAAAGCCAAGGGTTCGAAAAAGATTGTTTCATAATGATGAATAACAGAAATTCTATTTCCGCATAATGGAAGTCCAATTCTATTTATTCGCTGTGTATGAAATAATGAAAATATTCTTTACAAATTTTATAAGTCATTTATTGTGTAATAATAACTTTAGAGGACATTATATTTCTGGGGCAGTTCTGTAATATTTTTTTGTGATAATTAGTAAAATACCAGTTTTTTTTTTTATTTGCCTTAACTGATTGTGTATCCGTGATAGATTTACAGATAGACCAGTATACAGTCATCTGGGGTTCAATTTTTACTTTCTAAATATACGGATGTTCTTGTAACTTGTCTGTCATCTTTTAGTGTCAATGTACGCATCGTACAAAATCACAAAAATGATTTACAACAAACGTAACAAAAGGAATATAGCTTATTATTTTTTAAATTATATTTAATAGTAGTATATTGACCTATAGGTGGCTTACTTGCAAGGCAAGACTCGTAGCCATGAAGCGAAGAAAATAGGCTAATCGATCGAATAGAATTTTAATTCAGAGAACAAATGTGTGATTAATTAAATGCTATGCAAATAAAATTTACTTAAATTCGATGTGGGTAGTAATAGAGCTACTATTCAGAAAAGTAAAGCATTCTCGCTAGCCGCTTGCCATTTATTTCTCGGCAGGCGTTGGCGAATGCATTTAATTAAATATTTTTTAAGTTTTCCTTCGGCTTTCCTTGAAATTTATTTTATTTTAATCCGGTTTTCAAAACATTATTTTTCTCTCTAACTCAAAAGAATGGAAAACATTCTTTTTACAAACAAAATTCATATTTACGGCGGTCCAGTGTATGGTATTTCTATTTCATAATTCCTAAAATATTTTTAAGACTAATTATCATTTACAATTTTTGCAATTAGTCACTTCTATTATAAGTCCGTTTTTATGCTTTGATGTGATTAAAATATAGAAAATTTCCAAAAAGCATTTACCGCTATTTTTACAGCAACACTCTTAACAAGATGCAGGATTATATTCTTAGCCCATGGTTTAATCAGCGAACAGAGTTTATTCATACTTTATCGCAATTTTTTTACATCACTGGTTTAATACATCCACTCAATTTAGCTGCGCAGTTAGCGAAACTTTTATATTGCTCTCATCTAACGCTTCACTCTAAGAATAATGGACGTCTATTAAGATAATAGGGACATTGTTCAGAAAATCGCCGTAAATCTTCTACTGCAATGTAATTATTGGTATGTGGGTTGATCTCGTCAATTTTCTGTAAGCGTATATCTTATTTAATACCAGTCATTTATGAATGTTGTGCCGTTAAAGAAGATCATATTTTTTTATTCAGTTACAATAGAGGGTGAACGGGTATTGTTTTTCGAAAGAATGTTTGCTTGTAAAGCACCATCAGCCCGCTCCGGGTTCGCTCGGATCTCACAAAAAACATTTAAAAAAAACGTTCAGTAGTTTTGTCGTGATCAGGGTAGAAGCATTCACAAAAATTTTTAGATTTATGATATTACTAAGATATCAAAAAGGTCAAGGAGCTCTTTCATACCAAGGCGTAATTATAACAACAACAACACATCCCCACAGCGATTCCCTTACAGGGTAGGTGCGAGTATCATTATTCGATGTTTATGTATTTTTATACAAAAGACATCTTACCCGTTTAGAACAAAAATCATATACAGCAACAGAACAGATGTGTAACAGAAAGCGGGACAACAGGATGCATTCATCATTTGGAATAACAAAAACGTTTTTTGGGGAATTCACTCCAGGAATCCCGGAGATTAATGAAGGTGGCAATAATATCAGCCGTTTGATAAATAACGAATAACTCGCCCGGGGACACGACTGGAATTTTATAGGAGACAATAAAATAAGTGCTGAGCAAGGAAGAGGACAGATCATTTATGTTTTTCTAAACAAACTGATAAATTCGGTTCTGTCTGCGTTTTTTACTACACAAAGAAATCATTTTTATGTTTTCCGTGAAAGAATTATGCAAACGCAGCACAAGAATTTTCTCATTTAAAATATCACCACATTTACGTGCGTGTGTTGTGACTTTAGCCAAATATGAAAGGACAACATATTATTATACCTTTCATATTAAAATTTCATCAAGTACACGGTCTCTAGTTAAAAATATACCACTTGATCACAACTGCCAACACCATGCGTATTCCAAGAAAACAGAAAATACATTATGTTTTACCAGTTCTTTACCAAGCACGGCACGGCTGTATTTTTGGATCAGTGTTGTGTCAGAGATGACCTGGCTTTGTCAGCAACGCACTAATGGCATGTATCCATAAACTCGATGTCTTCATTATATGTTTCGTGTACATAAACATATTATAAATGATAATATAAATAAAAGCCTTTATTCAGATATAGTTGTATATTGTGTAAGATCTTAATCTACGATACGGTAATCATCTGTGTTCTGTGTGGCTTCCGGTAAAAGCCTCCACCAGTCTACTCTACTCACTGTTGTGTAATGTTTGATGCCGCTGTAGTCCAAGTACTACCTGCCATTTTTAGCTCAAGATCTCTCTCATTTGTCGTAAATTTAAAA
>JAFELO010000548.1:350950-364720 GCA_017140195.1 Eumaeus atala | reverse complement strand
CGCCTCGGTGGTAAAACGGTGCGGGTGTCGCCTGTTAAGATCGTTAGCCACGTGGGGTCCTGGGTTCGACCGCCAGGTCGGGCAACTACCCGCTGCGGCCAATGACCGGAGGTGTAAGGCCTTCCTTAGGGAGGCCAGAGCCCGAGGCATGGTCATCCAACCACCCATCCCACCCAAGCCCGCTGTGCAGGGAGACCAGTTTACACCAGTCCCTCACGGCCGACCCCAAACCCAGGCAGGTGAAGACGGCCAAGCTCAAAAGGAGGCGCACTCGTAAGAGGAAACCCCAAGCTGTGGCCGTCCCAAGCTGCCACCCTCCGCAGCAGGAAAACTCCGCGACCGCAGTGCGCCGAGTACCCTCACAGGCTAGGGACCCGGAACACGCACGCTCACAATCACGCGCACCAACTCACCCCACAGTACAGACACCAATTCCCTCACCACGGACATCAGTCCTCCCACCTTCGCGGGAATCGAGGCGCTCGGTAGGGGAGCAACGTCGGCGCGACGAGCCCAGGGTCCACGTTGACGATCTCAGGGAGTTAATCCGGGAGATCGTCAGGGAGGAGCTGAGGGCGGTCGTGAAAGACGAGCTGTCCAGGGTGCTCAGGGACCCGCGCATCTGGGCGCAAATCACACACGCACGGAGCCAACCAACGGAGAGCCAGTGATGGATCGTGAGGAACTCAGGGTCGCTTACTGGAACCCCGGAGGTATAGGAGGCAAGAGCGACAGTCACCGGCTGCTCGCTCACCAGTATGTCTTACATGTCATCCTGCTGGGCGAGACTTGGCTGGGGCCGACGTAGAGCCTCCGGCTATCGAATTACGTCGCGTATCGGAGGGACGAGGTGTCGCCGCGGGGGAGGCCGTACAGAGTTACGGCTGTGCTAGTTCGGCGGGACGTCGTCCACGACGAATTGAGACAGGGCCCCTTCACCGACATGGGCTCGACTGGTATAGTCGTTCACATGGCGGGGGAGGAGCTCAGAATCTACGCGGCGTACAGACATCCCGGGAACAGTTTTGACCTAGGTGATGTCCACAACGTGCTGGGGAATGAAGGCCAGGTGTTGTTGTACGGCGACCTGTACGCCAAGCATCCAGCTTGGGGATCGGCCGTCACAAACAACGCTGGCTTCAGGCTGCAGGAGGATTCGGAAGAGCGCGGCTACACGGTGCAAGGACCACCGTGTCCTAGACACGTGCCTACGGATCCCCTGCGCACCCCGGACGTTCTGGACCTGTTCTGGACTGGACCTACACCAGAACCTCAAAGCCACGGTCAACATCGAAGTCCTGTACGACCTCGACACTCAACACCTACCCATCCTCGTCACACTTGATTCCAGAGCAATCCTTAGGGAAGGAGTGCGAACCAGAGAGAGGATCGACAGGGCCGTCTATCAGGATAGCCTAGTCGACTTCACCATCGCCGGGCAACTGTCTACTCCGGACGAGGTGGAGACCGCCGCTCGACTCTTCACGGAGAAAATCCGGGAGGCGCGGGCGGCGGCGATCACCGTCGTACCGGTGACAGCGCGCCGGCGGGTTGAGCTCCCCCCGAACCTACTGGCGGACCTGCAGAGGAAACGCCAGATGAGGAAACTCTGGGCCCGTACCCGCTGACCGAGGATCAAGGCACAACTTAACAAGCTGGCCGAGGAGCTGTCTGCGAAGGTGAGGGAGTGTCGTGGAGCAGGCTGGGAGAGTACAGTCTTCCATGCCAGCGAAAACGACACCAGCCTGCACGCCTTAAACAGACGTCTCACGAGGCCAAAGACCACCATCACTCCACTGCTGGACACCACAGGCGCGAAACACTACGGAGCGCAGGCTCGCGCCGAGGTGCTCGCATCACATCTACACACGCAGTTTTCACCACACCCAGCGGCGCCGTCGTTCGCAGAGCATCACGAGCAGATGGAGTGCCGCATTCGAGAGCTCCTTCAAAGCCCGACCCCGCCACTCAGCGGAAAGGATTTCGTTTCCCCCTCTGAGGTGCGGAAAGTCACACTTCGCCTCTCGAGGCGCAAAGCTCCAGGCCCCGATGACATCCCCCCCACAGCGCTGGTGATGATGCCTAGGCGAGCAGCCGTGGCTCTCACTCAGATCGCCAATGGCATTCTCCGGTCGGCCCACTTTCCGGAGACCTGTAAAGAGGGGAGGGTCATCGTTCTGCCGAAGTCGGGCAAGCCCCGAAGCCTGCCTGTAAGCTACCAGCCGATAACGCTGCTGTCCCACATCGCCAAGTTGTTCGAGAGGCTTCTGCTTCGGAGGCTGAAGCTGTACATTCCCATAAGGGACGAACAGTTCGGCTTCCGGAGTGGCCACTCGACCACGCTGCAACTGACGCGGGTGATCCATCACTTGTCTGTAGAGACGAACAAGGGGAGACACTCTGTCGCATTCTTTCTCGATATGGAGAAGGCCTTCGACAGGGCGTGGCACCCGGGACTCTTGTACAAGTTGGTGGACGCCGGCGTCCCGCTGGCGTTTGTGAGACTAGTGGCGTCATTCTTGGAAGGTAGGACCTTCCGGATAGCGGTGGAGCGGAGGCACTCCTCGGTGAAGGCCATACGTGCCGGAGTGCTACAGGGTAGTTTCCTATCCCCTTGCCTGTACGCGGCCTACACCAACGACATCCCCACACTCAACGATCCTTCGGGAGAGGGTGATGTGGACGTCATGCTCGCGCTGTTCGCCGACGACAACGCCTACGTTACCTCGTCCCGAAAGCCGGAGCTCGCAACTGGGCGCATGCGGCGCATGCTGGACCGGTTGCCGGAGTGGCTCGACAGGTGGCGCATGTTCGTCAAGATGCGCTCCATGCCGGGGCGGTTAAAGTTTAGAGGCCAGGATGTGTCTTGGGAATTCCCCGTCGTGTATCTCGGATGCAGTATCGGCCACGCGCTGCGGATGGGCTCGCAGGTGGACCGAGCGGTCAACCAAGCGAGAACAGCTCGCGCTTTGCTGTGGCTGGTACTAGCGTCCGGACTTCCTACACGGACGAAACTGGGGATTTACAAGACATACATCCGGTCACGCCTCACTTACGCCGCCCCCGCATGGTACGCGCTAACCTCCCAGGCCCAGCGGAAACGCCTGCAAGCCCAGCAAAATATATCCCTACGGGTCATCACGGGTGCCGGTCGCTACGTCCGCAATGATGTGATCGCGCGTGACTTGCGGATAGAGTCACTGGATGAGTTTGTGGTTCGAGCGCTATGTTCAATAGGGCAGACAATGGACCGCATGCTCATCTACGTGACCGGGCCCCGCTGCACGCTCGACCACCTGACGGGAGACCGTATCCGTGTGAACTTGCCCCCCCCCTCCCCGTGATCCACCAAGTGGACTAGGGACTGCGTGTCCTGCGATCCGGACGAGGATCACACATGCGCACGCATGACACACCCAATCGCTACTCACCACAGTCACAACACCACACACCACATAGGTCCTAAATGGGCCTACATTTCCCTGAGCCAAAAGCCAGGATGGCAACCCGCAATTATTGCGGTCCCGTTACCGAGGGGATAGTCGTCCCCTTGCGATCCAACCCGGGTTATGAGGTTCGCCTCGATGCCCGTAACCCCCCACAGTTTCTGTGGAGATGACCAGCAGTGAGTGGCTAATCGTGGGTGTTCTGGTATACCTACTGGACTTACGATTTGTAGATGAGCACACCTCTGCCTACCTCTTCGGGGATAAAAGGCGTGAAGGTACTTTATTTTACTTACATATATAGTCCAAAATTCAAAATTTCGGGTGCAAATACTGTTGTATAATTATTAGTACATAGTCAAGTCAATTGACGGTAAATGACTATTACCTAATTACCTACTAACTACTAAAAACTAAGTCTAGGGGGAGATCAGCAATTAGCTGACGGTAGGGGCTAATTCACATAGGAATAGCAGCGGATGGCATTGCTGCGGTGCGGTGATTATACGGGTCTACTTGGTCATCATCATTCATAATTATCAGCCCTTATCGGTCCACTGATAGACATAGTACTCTTTCAACGAACGCCAAGACGGAAGACGACCAATCTCCTGCTACTCGTATCCATCCCGGACCAGTTAGTTCACGGAAATCGGCTTCCTACCTGGTGAACGGCGGACCAATACTTGGTTTTCCTAAACGCGGCCTCCACTCCAGAGCCTTAGTGGCCTATCTGCCATCTGATCTTCTGAGTGTGTTGGTCACACACACACGCCCATTGACACTTCAGTGAGCTTACTATTCGTGTGATATCGGAAAATTTAGTTAACTGCCTTATGACTTCGTTACAAATTCCATCGTGCAAAGGAAAACCCAACATAGCCCGTTCAATAACCCGTTGAGATACCGCAAACTTGCGGACCAGTCTTAAATTAAGAGGCCATGTTTCGGTCCCCAACGCATTGGTCGAAGACTTTTGTCTTCAAGCTCTGCAGTAGAGGAGCGCTACTAGGTACTTAACATATTGAGGATCAATTAATGAGTTATAATATTCGTGTGTAGAGAAGGAATCATCTTTATATTAATTCATAATGTTTTACCTGGATTCACCAGGAGGCTGCCTTTGGCAAGCCTTTTTCCTTGGGTTGATTATAATTAATCGCCTTTGTGGTATAACGGTGCGGGTGTCGCCTTTTAAGACCCTATAGCCGCGTGGGGTCCTGCGTTCGATCCCCAGGTCGGCCAACTATTATTGAATGTTTTTCAGATTATTGTTCTATTATATCTACTGGACTTACGAGTTGTGGATGTACTAGCACACCTCTGCCTACCTCTTCGAGGATAATAGGCGTGAAGGTACTTTGATTATGATTTTCGAGTGTATGTATGCCTTTTTTATTAATGTAGGGGGACACACGAGCAGATGTAATTTGATGGTAGCCATGAAACACCATCTGCTCGTGTGTCCCACAAATATTCGCATGCTTAGTAGACAAAACGCTACACCCTTTCCTCCTTCCAAGGGGCCAAACGGATATCTGTACCCTAAAAGAAACCAACCTGTCAAATTTCAGGCTTATGAGATTTCATGATTAATTAGAGAGTGATTTTTAGCTTTCATTAATATAATAGAAAAAGAAATAGATTGTCGAGTTCCACGAAAAAAAGTCTCGCTTCGATTATAAATATAAAAAATATATGTGATAAAGTGTATTAAATTGTTTTACGATTGCTATCTACAATATAAAACGTCTCTTAGTATTAATTACAGATAGCACCGCCACGGTCACAAAGAAACTTATTAACTTGGCAGATCTCATCACGCTCTTGAGCGTTTAACAAAGATACAAGTTTTTAATTAAATGAAACCACCGCCTTTGATAATATGTATTTGAATTACGACGTTTCTAGAAAATTGTGGATAGTATTCGTTTTATAAAAACTAATGGATAAAAACGTATTTAGTTTTTTTTAGTAAAAAAAGTAGATTACACCTAATATACTAGTATAATAAAATTGAAGAGTTTTTTTTTTGTTTGAATTAGAAAAAAAACGTTTTTGTTTATGATATCTACTACAGGTAGGCTACTACCCCGGAATTTTATCCGCATAAGTCCGTTCCTATTAGGCGTTATATAGACTACAGCCTTCTTCGATAAATGGACTATTCAACACAAGAATATTTTTCGTTCTGGGCCAGTCGTTCCTGAGATTAGCGCAGACAAACAAACTCACCAGGTTTTTACTATTAGAATAGATATACCATGACACTAAAAGGAATACATCTACACAGTAAGAAGGGCAACACAGTCTGCAGTGTTATGCAGGTGCGTATTCTTTCTTATGGCCCAATTAGCCACCGACTAATCACAAAGCACACTAAACGCATAGCCATCACTTTATGGCGGTATCATATGAGAAGTACCTTCCCAGTTGTGCCGGCCCAATTGGGCTGTAATAGAGCATGTCCCTTCGTCCTAGTATAAATTTATACAGATCAATGAACATCAAAACGATTACACGGCTAATGTACACGCCATAAGAGCATTAATAAAATATCCATAAAATCTACATATTGCATATCCAAACACACAAATACACAATCTGGTAAACCGGTGATTACGACTGGTTATTGAAATGTGTGCTACCATTTAAATACATATTGAATTGTACTCTCGGAGTCTGGTGATTAAACGGTTGTCCGCAATAATAGAGGTGTTACTGGTCCGCGTCTCTCAGTGCTGATTGTAAGGTAATCTTTTTTTAAATAATATTAGACAGTTCTCAAAGTTTTTTGAGTATGGGGTTGATATATTTTCTACGTTGTCTTCTTTAATAAATTTGCATTTTTCTATGCAGAGGCATGACCAGGGAAGGTACCTCTCGTTCACGCGATACCACCGAAACGACAACTCGCCATATTTTGTTTGGGTTTCTGGTGGCCGAGTTCACGGTCATGGAGTGAAATGGATCCCTCTATTCATCTGAATTTTATTTAAAGTATTGGGGGACCAACGCGCAATGGGAGCCTTTCGACAACTAACGACGCCCACGAACAGCCCATTATGCCGAGGCGTTGCCCTCCTTTTCACCTTCCCCAATGAGCCACCGGCTACTCAAAAACCGCACGAAACTTGAAACCGTGGGTGTCAAGTTGTGTTAGTATCAAGTGAGCGAGATACCTCTCGCTCACTTGATATATATGATATAGAAGTACCCCTCTCCGGTCGTACCCAATATCGTTGCATAGGAGCATGCACCATATAGGCACTACATCACACTGTGCAGCATGGCACTACCTCTTACGGAATGGGCGTAGGTGATAGTTCAAATTTCTCGTCTGTTCAGGAGCAAGTATATCTATAGCAGGAGCTATAGAAAGGAGGGCTATTAACTTTGCGCCTATCGTTCACGTACTGTCGTGAAATGACGGCTACACTGTCGCGTTTCATGCGGTTTGCGAGAGTCGAGTCAGTACAACTCGTCTGAAGTCTAATCCTTTATTATATTTATGTATAATCATCATCAGCTTTCCGATCCCTCCACTGTCGATATGTATTCAATCAATAATATAAAAAACAGTAAAATATTTTTGTAAGAGGTACTGTCATGCAGCATGACAGAGGAATAATGCCAGCACGACTGTGAATGTACCTCTTGCTCACATGATACCGGCGTGAAGTGACATCTGCGTTGTCTCGTTTCGTGCAGTTTTTGAGTAGCAGGTGTTCCATTTTGGGAAAGAGGGCGATGCATGTAATAATTGTGCTAATGTTTATGGGTTTTTTGTGTTTTAAATGTTTGCCCCCTATATTAAAGAAAACATAATATAATTTTGTGTGTAAACATTGAAAACAAAGTTAAATATGTACATTTTTACTGAAGAATTACTTATGCAAACGCCCTGAGTCCATATTTCAGTTGAAATATGAAAAGCAAATCTGGTTTTAACTTTTAACACTGGATAGGAGACACAATCATTCGTGTATACATTTTACAACACTCCACGTTTTTGATATTTACACAAATTTTTTAGGGCATTGTGCAATACCGAGTTCGTATAGGGGAACCATTTTCCCATTTATTCTATTTTATTATTTATTTATTTAGTCTAAAAGTATTCAGATATTCTTTGTTATAACACATATTCACGCCAGCTCCCCAATGGGATAGGCAGAGAGAACGGGGTGCCGTAAATCTCGATCCTTACGTACCTGCCTCCTTCTGTTCTCTCTGCCGCTCCTCTCCTTCTTTTATCTATAAATATTATATTTTCTATCTGTAAATATTATAAACCTGTAACCCCAAAAGCTGTATGTCCGTATAGATATAGCTGTATATCGGTGGCCCATTGAGGTCCCCCAAATTGGGTGGAAATTATACTGATGTTTATGGGCGTCTGTAGTCGTCGAAATGCTCCGATTGCTCGTTTGTTCCCCTATACAATAATAAAAATATATATTCTCTAAAATTAAAGTAAGATAAATTTTCATGCGGTTTCTACCAATGGATTTGACATTCCCGAAGAAGGTTCTAGTGTATAATTTATTATTGCGTCATTCATCCATCCATGTGGTCCATGTGGTGCACGGGCGGAGCTGGTGGCTATTCCTAGTTCTATATTTTATCTACACATTATACAACTGAAGAGTTTATTCTTTTTAAAGCGCTAATCCTACCAACTACTGGCCCCAATTGAAAAAATCTTTCTGTGTTGAGTACTACATTTATGGAGGAAGGTTATAAGCTATATACCATGACCCATTGCTGTAAGACCGGAGACACGCAGGTGAAACCGCGGGGTTATAATTGTAAAGAAGATTTGGTTTGCTTAAGCGCAATAATATTAGATGCTACAAGTCTTATTTGAGAAATTATTTCAGTGTTGGATAGCCCCCTCACCTAGCAATGCTATAGGCTACGCCCAGTCTTGCCATAAAAATGGTCAGAAAGAAAAAATTCTTAATTGCAAATACCATACAATGTTTTAGATAAATACACAAATATGTATCAAACAATTAAAAGTATAAAAACCCTTGTTATATGTGGTCTCCATTAGCTGTAATACAGTGCTTTAAATTTTGAGCCCCGTTACCAATAGAGGCACGTACTCCTTCAATAGGGAAATTCTTTACTGTCAACCGTATGAATTGTTTTATGGACTCCAAATTATCGTTGCGTGTAGAGCAAGCTGCACTCTCTGAAACTGACCATAAATCATAATCCAGTGGACTAAGGTCGGGACTAGATGAAGGGTAGTCTTCAGCTCTGATCAGATCCGGGGGGCTTAACTATCTACTCAACAATGGTATCTTGTAACACTTGTGCCGATGTTTTGATACCTTTTACACAAAAATGTTGCTCAGTCACTCCTTCATACCTAACACCCCGCCAAGCCATCACTGAAATCGGATAATGCCCACGTTGCATTCTGTCGACTAATTGGGCTTCCTTCGAGCTTTGAGCACAACTGCATTCATTTCTTTTGTTAAAATGTTGATTAATTGTAAAAACTTTATCATCCGTAAACAAAATTTTTCTGTGCCTCCGTTAGCGTACCGCTTCAGTAGTTGTTTGGTACTTTACCAACCTGTGTATCAGTCAAGAAGTAAACCCGTTTGTCTCTTAAAGGCTGCAAGTCTCTTATTTCAAGAGATGACTCAGCTCTTGAAACAAGCGACATGGTTTTAGGTGCTTTCTTCATTTCTCGAGATACACTCTTTTGATTTCAGACAGGATTTCTCTGTCACCAACAAAGTAAGTCTTATTGTAGCTATTAATACCCGACACACAAACATTTGACCAATACCAAATGTATGAAGTTTCAAAAATTGCATTTGGCTCCATACCTACTTTATGTAACTCAATCACAGCGATTCTGTTCTCTTCATCGCCCCAGTCCATTTCAATATCGCAAAATATTTGATGCCAAAATGAGAAAACACAATGAAAATTCTTGTAAAAATGACAGATTCAAAATTCAAATTTAATATATTTTTATTACTGTAACAGTACTTACGGCCAGACTAAAGTATATAACATATCGCGTTATATATTTCTGTGTGATAAACAAGAGACAATCGTGACAGGCTTTTATTCTCGTTAGAATAAATTACTTAGTCATTTGTATTCATAACTTAACATCAATACAACTATGTTTTCTTAGCTGTCATCAGTAAAGCTGTGCTATATTTCAGTAAAATTGACCAGGCAGGTACCTCCCGCTTACATGATGTCGCCTAAAAATTAAACGTTATACTATTACGTAACGTGCGGCGAGTAGCAGCCGCTCGTTAAGAGGTTTTATATCCAGGCTTGGTGTCCTTATAATTGCACGGCAGCGAAATTTACGCCAACGACACTTAAAACTCTATTTCAACTCGAACAAAGGGAAAATAATGGAGAAATAAATCAATGTGTGTTATTCCGTGCATCAGAGAGTACGTTAATTCGTTGGTCCTGCGCCTGATTTCTCTCCGTTCGTGTCGGATTGCCGTCCCATCGAAATAGGTGAATGAGGAAACGGAGAATTCACTTGTGTTTGCGCTCACGCGAAAGAGGTCTTTGGATGCATGCTGCATAGGAGGAGGCAGTGCCATGCATGGTGCATGACACTACATCCCCTTATGCATCGTAATTGGACCGGCATGACCGTGGAGGTACCTCGCTCACCAGATATTGGCGTAAAGTGACAGCGTCGCTGTCGCGTTTCGTGCGGTTTGTGAGTAGCCGATGGCCCATGGGGGGGCTCATGTGTATATGTCCACGGGAGTCGGTAGTCATCAAAAGGCTCAGTTTTCACATTTGCCCTCTTATGCTATTAAAAAAATATTAACGAATTTTTACTGATGAATTAGAAAAGAGAACTATTATACTTTTATACCATAAGATATAAACATGCAATCGCATCAAGCTGTGGCAGCATATACTATGTAAGTATAATCAGATACATCGCTCGTAAACACCTTGGGCTTGAACGTGTCTGTAATAATGTTCAAGTGTTCATTGAAGTTTCACTTCTATTATCTACACATTTCGTTTTTATTATTATAGCACCAGTTATCCGCTCCTTTTGCTGGGAAACGACGCCTACGAACATCCACATAATTGTTATCCTGATTCGTTGACCTCCTTTCATTCTACCCTCCAAAGGGCAAACAATTTCTTACGAGCCGCACGAAACGCGGCAGCAACGCCACTTTACGGCAGCATTATGTTAGCGAGAGTACTTCCCCAGTAGTGCCGGTAAAACTCGGCTCTTGCTGAAACTGAACATGATTCTGACGCAAAAGTTCAAAAATTCAAATCAGACGCAATGACGTGGATGACCGGACACTGCTTTACACGAGTTTACTCTTCATACATATTTTTTTAAATAGTTTCGTTGGAACGATTTTTAATTGTTCCGTGGTGATACTTTGTTTCTCTACCTTCTGACTTCGTTACGAATTCTGTCGGACAGAGTAACCCCCAACATAGCACGTTCAATAGCCCGTTGAGCTACCGCAAATTTACGGACCAGTCCTAAATTAAGTGGCCATGTTCAGGCCTCGTAGGTCATCACGGGGAGAACGCCTTCGTCTATATATATATATATATATATATAATACTAACTATAAATATTAAAAGCCTTTATTCAGACATAGTAATAAATTGTGTAACATCTTAACATGAGATGCGATATCACGCGACGAATAAGCTCGCTGAAGTGGCAATGGGCTGGTCACAGATGACAAATGGTCCTGTAAGGTTCTGGAGTGGAGGCCACGCTTAGGAAAACAAAGTGTTGGTCGACCGTACACCAGGTGGGTAGACGATCTCTGTGCAGTGCCGGTCCGGGAAGGATGCAAGTAGCAGGAGACCGGTCGTCTTGGCGTTCATTGAATGAGGTCTATGTCCAGCAGTGGACTGACACGTGTCGATAATGATAATGAATGTTAAGGATACACGTAAACCGTCATCCTAGCTAATTTCTAGACTGAGAGACACCAATAAATTATAAAACGTATAATACACAAGTCTCGAAGCTGTGCGCGGTATGATTCATTTCTCATTCTACCCACATCACTCAAACTTCGTGATCCCAAACATTTGCTACGCATACTTTATGCAAACTTAGTTCTAAAACTGCGCTGTTTAGTATGATATTTAATAGTTCAGTAAATACATTAAGAAGAAGACAATTTAATGTGGTTTGATTTTCTTAGTTGCAATTATAATAAATTTATGGACTTGTTATCAATTTCATTTACGAAAATTTTATTTGCACTTTTCAGAACTATACAATGAGGGAATGTATAGATGTCTATGGGCGTTAGTAGTCACTAAAATGCTCTGCTGCTCGTTTGCTCCCTTAGCTATAAAATAACAGAATATACACTTATTTAACTAACATGCATCTATGTCTAACAGTAGTCTTACTATTAGACGTATCAGTGTGTTTAGAGTCTCTAAACCCATAATTTTTACTCATAAGAGCTACGGTGTGGGTCTCAGCAGATGAACTGCTCTTTTCCGACCGCTACTGGGCTCTCGGTCTATTTCAAACCGTACGAAACGTGACAACATAGTCTCCACACCGACATTATGTTAGCAAGTGATGCCTACTCGTATATGCTGGCATATGCATGTAACAATTATAGAACACTTTATTCATGCTTTTTCATCTCTAGGTTTCTGTTACCAAACCGAAACTGAAGCTGCTTGTTTACCCCCGGCTATGAAAATATAGGAAAATAGAAATATACAAATTCGGCCGGCAAGATCCGGATCCTCGCACATAGTACCGCCCTAATGGGACTATTATGTTGACACCTTCTTGTTTATGAATTTCCGGTGGCCTATTGGGTTGGATAGGGCTACGCATCCACGTGGATATTTATGGGCCAATGCACTACTAGTTACATTAGTTGTAGTACACTGGCACTATATCTACATGTGATAGGTTATATTATGCTGAAGAACAATTGAATTTTCTTTCAATTGGCCTTCAACCGTTGTCGATGTACGTAACATGAAGGACAACTACTTGTAAGAGGTAGTGCCATGCTGCATAGGAGGAGGTAGTACCATGTATCGTGCATGACACTACCTCCTCTTATGCAACGGAATCGGGTCGGCACGACCGGGGATGTACCTCTCGATCACTTGATACTGCCGAAAAGTAACACCTACGGTGTCGCGTTTCGTGTCGTTTGTGAGTGGGCGGTGGCCCACTTCCCGGAGGTGAAAAGGAGGGCAACGCATCGACATTTCTTCGTTTGTCCCCTACGTTATATAGAA
Source organism: Eumaeus atala (assembly GCA_017140195.1). Taxonomy (NCBI): domain Eukaryota; kingdom Metazoa; phylum Arthropoda; class Insecta; order Lepidoptera; family Lycaenidae; genus Eumaeus; species Eumaeus atala. Next base: position 351,992 of record JAFELO010000548.1, on the reverse strand, counting down.
AAATGTAAACAAAAAAGGAAATTTAAGCGATCGTGTAATATTTATCGCAGTCCGCAATATGAAAGAGAATTGTGCAGGTAAAATAAAATTAACGCTCCGCTGGCCGGTATTGGGCATTCGTGGCGCTTCATTGCGCCAGACGTGCGGAAATCCCTATCAAGCGAGACAGAAATAAGACCGGTAGTGGCTAATTCTGCATCTGTGATTTGATTTTCATAGAGCTCCTATTTGAAGAGAATTAATGGAATTTTTAATTTAATTTCTTCCGGAAATCCATAATTAAATTGAAATGGGAAATAGTGGGATCACTGCATTGACATGGGAGGTCAATTATTAAAGACTGGGCAGTAAATTGATGTAATGGTAGGTGTTAAATGCTGTCTTGTTTTGTGTAGATTATAAAAGACTGCGTATTGTTTTGGTGTAATGGTAAGCGTTCAACGTTGTCTTGTTTCATGTAGCTTACAAAGGACTGTGTAGTGCATTGGTGTAATGGTAAGCGTTCAACGCTGTCTTGTTTCATGTAGCTTACAAAAGACTGTGTAGTGCATTGGTGTGATGGTAAGGGTTGAACGCTGTCACGTTTCATGTAGTTTATAAAGGACTTGCTAGTGCATTGGTGTAATGGTAAGTGTTGAACGCTGTCTTGTTTCGTGTAGTTTATAAGGGACTGGGTAGTGCATTGGTGAAATGGTAAGGGTTGAACGCTGTCTTGATTCATGTAGTTTATAAAGGACTGGGTAGTGCATTGGTGTAATGGTAAGTGTTGAACGCTGTCTTGTTTCGTGTAGTTTATAAAAGACTGGGTAGTGCATTGGTGTAATGGTAAGTGTTGAACGCTGTCTTGTTTCATGTAGCTTACAAAGGACTGTGTAGTGCATTGGTGAGATGGTAAGGGTTGAACGCTGTCTTGTTTCGTGTAGTTTATAAAGGACTGGGTAGTGCATTGGTGTAATGGTAAGTGTTGAACGCTGTCTTGTTTCATGTAGTTTATAAAGGGCTGGGTAGTGCATTGGTGTAATGGTAAGGGTTGAACGCTATC
>JAFELO010000548.1:340797-350857 GCA_017140195.1 Eumaeus atala | reverse complement strand
GCTGTCTTGTTTCGTGTAGTTTATAAAGGACTGGGTAGTGCATTGGTGTAATGGTAAGGGTTGAACGCTGTCTTGTTCCGTGTAGTTTATAAAGGACTGGGTAATGCATTGGTGTAATGGTAAGGGTTGAACACTGTCTTGTTTCGTGTAGTTTATAAAGGGCTGGGTAGTGCATTGGTGTAATGGTAAGGGTTGAACGCTATCTTGTTCGGAATCTTTTGACGACTACCGACATCTAAGATGCATTGCACTCCTTTCTTCTCCCCCCCCCCTCCAATGGGCCCACTGGCTATTCACAGACCACGCGAAGCCCAACACCATGTCACTTTACGTTATCATGTGAGCGAGAGGTACATCCCTGTGTGCAGCATGGGTCTACCTCTTGCAATTTAAATTAATGTATCTTTTAACGGCAATATTATAAAGATAGATCGAAAGTGAATGGTTTTTTTTTATATAGTATATAGGAGCGAAAGAGCAATCGAAGCTTTCTGATGACTACCGACGCACATGTACATTCGCACGATTGTTACGCAAATGCGTTGCCCTCCCATCTCCCCCCAATGGGCCACCGGTTATCCATACACCACACGAAACACGACAGTGACGATGTCACTTTACGCCGATATCAAGCGAGCCAGAGTTACCTCCCCGGTCGTGCTTGCTCAACCCCGTTGCATAGGAGGATATAGTGTCATGCAGGCACTACCTCCTCCTATCCAGCATGGCACTACCTCTTCCTAAAATAGATATGCGTATCCCTTCGTGAAACGTACTTACACTATTCCAGGTATCACGTTCATATTCACACATGAGGGCACATTGCGATGCATTCGGAATAGATGTTATTTAATATGCATTGGAAGTTTGAAGTTTCGTGTTAAGACGCAACCGCAGAGCGTTACACAACGATATATTTGATTGAAGCCATACCTACGATGGAGTGTATTATATTAATATTACTTGAAGTTATTAGAAGACAGGAGCGTCAGTAACCCTACCATGGTTCAAGCCTTGACGCGATGGTGAACAGCCAATGGTGGACCCAGGCGCAGCCAATTGAACCGAGGGGGCTGCTTTTATTAACTCCCTTAAGAAGTCCTAAGAGCTGGGGACACACAAGGTGAGTACTCGAGGCGACATGATGATTTTTAGTTTCGGGGCACTGATGGCACTCGCGGTGGCTTTAGTGGGTATTAGGCACTGTAATATGCCGTGAGGCCACACACCATTGGGCCCCTCCCAGGGCCGGTGATGGAGCGTAAATGCGCTTCCCCGCATAAACAAAAAAGAAGAAGCGTTAGTAAGAGATATTAGCATACATTAAAACCTTCCCTGTTAATTGTTCTATCCAGGGGAGAAGATAGCGTAAAAGCGGAAGGTTCTGGATGCTCTTTTTATAATGAGTATAGCTAAGATACATAATACTAACACGTGCCATGCTGCATAGCAATCTAATTAGAACGGGAGTCCCCGGAAGCTACTGTTTTTCACAAAATACCGTCGTAGACGGACACCCGACTGTCCATTGGGGGAGAGGAGAAATGGAGGGCGTCGCATTTTAACTGTGAATGAAACTAGTCATGGACGTCAGGAGTCATCTGGTGTAAATACCTTTTTATTAATATAATTAAGATGTAGCGCCATGTTACATAGGAGAACGTAGTGCCATGCATGGCGCATCCTACAAACCCTTTAATGCAAAGGAATTAGGCCGGCACGACCAGGGAGGTGCCTCTCGCTCACTTAATACCGTCGTAAATTGACACTTGCGGTGTCGCGTTTCATGCGGTTTGTGAGTAGCCAATGGCCTATTGGAGGTGAGGTGAAAAGGAGGGCAAGGTATAGGGATAATTATGCTGATGTTCATAGGCGCCGGTAGTCGATAAAAGGCTCCGATTTCTCGTTTGTACCCCTACACTATAAAAAAATATATATTACTTTAATAAACAAGCGTATGTAACTTTGAAGTTAAATCTTGAAGCCACTCTTGTTAATAGTTGGGGCGGTGAACTGGTACTATACTTTAAAAATAGTGCTTTTGCAGTTGTAGTAGTGACGTGAGGATGTAGTGCCAAGCAGGAGAAGGACCGCTTAAGTGCAAGGGGTGACAATGGGAAACTCACTTCATTGTATTATACCGAAGTTGGTGGGATAGGTACGTGGAGCGAGAAAACTCTTATGTACAGATGGCGTTGGACCATTACGGTACCGAATACCTGGTAAGTTCCTCATTGCGACGTGCGTTGTGTCATGCTAGGTCATGCAAAAAACAGTGCCTGCATAGTTCAGGTCACTGCTTTAGATACAATAATGTCACACGTCACACATGTCACGTCACATGAGCAAGGGCGACACACGCGCGCCCTCACGCTGCGCCTTACAGCGCGGTACTAAATTAATAAATACTATGTTAGGTATCTGAGTGACAGATGAAACTATCACGTAACACCTCCCTTTTTCTAGATCTAGGAAACACAAACACAACCTAATACAAAAAACTATGTATTTAGAAACAGTTCATAAAATACGTTAATTAATTTTCTCGTTTTGGAATAGATTTGGAGCTTTAACAATTCTTCCAGATCTGGTTGTACGTGTTACATCACCATTTCCAAAGGTATCGGAATGTTTATCAGCGTCGTCCCATTGGCATGCGCTCTCGTTTCGGAGAAAACTAAAAGTCATCAGTACATTCTCGAAGTTGTTGCCATCAAAAGAAGGAGGCCATTAGTCTTTTACCATATGATATGTGGATTGTGAGTCGTCATATTTAAGTCTAATATGTATCCTATTCCTTCTATAAATTATGCCATATTGATCCGAAACTGTATATAATCTGGGCTGTATTGATAATTCCACTATAACCCCCTTCAGCCAAAAACCTTTAGGATCCTTTTAAAATATACCTTAACCCCAGGCTGTAAGAACGTAAACTTTTGCGTGTTACTAATTCGATGAAACATTATCTCTTTGTTTTTGACATAACACTATTTATATTTACTCATACTAACTATTGAAGGCTTTATATATTTATTTGTTATAGGAATATTGCTACGCAAGTTCCAAGCCATCAATAGCTGAGCAGGGGGCCTTCGGTGTATTCCTATAACATAATAAAGCCAAAATATATATCAGAGTCCGCCTCCTTGCATTTACTAAAAATGTTCTTGATTATATACTTCTCTTCTTATATACTTCTTGATATTTTACATATGACTCCGCCTGACCATTGGATGAAGGTTTATAAGGACTAGAGAGTGTGTGCTCGATGTCCCAGTCCAGCAAGAATTTATGGAAGGCTGATAGGCTGATGACTGGAATGGAGGGCCTCCATCTGAAACAAGAGATCTTGGAATCCCTTGTCTGGCGAATATGGATTTAAATTGATTATGACACTGTCGACAGCGTATATGTATTTGGAATCATAGTCTGTTATCATTAAATACTTTATGAACTTTACTTAGAATGTATTTTGATAATATAAATATTATCAAAATACATTCTAAGCCTAAGCCTAATAAATTGTGTCTTTAGCCATTTAAGTGTTTATACCTATTTATACCTAGATTGCCCATGTGAAGTTTGTCCAGCATATGCTTTTTTTGAGTTGAGGGACTATCAATGTATTTCCTTTAAATACTAAGTCTTTTATTACATTAATTTCACTCTGAATGCTCCAAAAGAGCTTGGGGCTAACAGTGAGATCCTTTTTTATATCGTAACCAACCGTTGGAATAGTAATTTATAACATATTGAGATAGTGGCTATCAAAATCACATCAAAACATACTTTGCTAATAGACAAGTTGTAGTTAATTCAATTAACATTATACTCCACATCTTGTTCAAAATTTGGTACATATGTGACTGACAATGGGGCTCTGGAAAGAGTGTTAGAAAAATATAGGTATTCACCTGGTACATGTGTGACATTTAGATCATATGTTTTCAATGAGAGCATAATGCGTTGTAACCTATGCGGATATTATATTTTACTAAACAAATAATCCAAAGGTTTGTGGTCTGTTTGTATAGTTATTCTTCTCCCATATATGTACTAATGAAATTTATGATACCCAAATTTTATTGCTAGAAGCTTTTCAATCTGTACATAGTTCTGCTGAGATAAAGTGAGACTTCTACTACAGTAAGCCATAGGGCGATTATTACACACGCACCTACAGCATTATTTGATGCATCCACTGACAATATTAATGGTATCTTGTAATCAAATTTCCTTAGAACAGGCACCTTAGTTATTGTACCTTTTAATTCATTAAAAAAATTGTGACAGTTACTATCAAATGACCATATAGTGTCTTACTTTAATAAATTTCCCTAACTTGGATTTTTCTCTGATAAATTGTTAATGAATTGAGCTTGTGATTGTTAATGATTATATACTAATCTAATCTAAAGCTACCGTCTACCTACCGCAAAGCTTGAAGACGAAAGTCTTCAATCGATGCTTTCTCCCCGTGATGACCTACGGGGCCGAAACATGGCCTCTTAATTTAGGACTGGTCCACAAGTTTGCGGTACCTCAACGGGCTATTGAACGTTTTATGTTGGGTGTTTCTCTGCCCGATAGAATTCGTAACACATCCGATGTCGTGCGACGAATAGGCTCGCTGAAGTGGCAATGGGCTGGTCACACATTCAGAAGAACAGATGGCAGATGGGCCAGTAAGTTTCTGGAGTGGCGGCCGTGTTTAGGAAAACGAAGTGTTGGTTGACCGTTCACCAGGTGGGAAGACGATGTAGTAGCCGGTCCGGGATGGATGGGATTAGCAGGAGATCGGTCGCCTTGGCGTTCATTGAGAGAGGCTTACGTCCAGCAGTGGAACGATAAGGGCTGATAATGATTAATTATGATGATGAGGAATCTTTGTAATTCTGAAACAGATTTTTGTATAGGCAATTCCTTTTTAGCCCTAACCTTCTCAGGATCAATTTTAATGCCGTCCTTAATGAAAAGGTGTCCTAGATATGTTATTTCTTGTAAAAGAAACTTACACTTACACATGTTGTCACTGTCATCTAAGAATAGCCATCAGGGAGACCTACTGCAACAGTTCCTGAGCACCTAGAAAAGGTGACACTGATGACACCGCCACGTGGAATCGGAATCCGAGTAGTAGGGGGAATCCTTAACTGGTTTAAGTGTTTATGTTGGAACAGCGAGGACGCTATTCAGAGAATTTGCTATGGATATCAAACAGTATTGTTACGTCATTTATAATTAATTTGAGTTACATTGCTTATAGATACGTTGTAATATTATGTGAGGTTGTCATGTCATGTTAAGCTCTATATGTGTCCCATCGTTGGAAAAAGCCTTCCCCCTATTCTTTCCGATTTTGTCCAGAGCTTCCTCTGAGTTCATCTCACCATCTCCTTTTCGATCTGCAGCCTTTCCTTTTTGAATCCAAATAGTATTAGTTTTTGACCTGGACTCGTCACGCCTGCGACAAGCCTGCTCCACTTCAGCTTGGCATTGTGACCCACGTCGGAAATTTCCGTCAGCCCGGTTCGTTCTTTCGAATTCTGTCTTGTAATAGACTTATAATAACAAATATTAAAGTCAATTTGCAAAATAATATACCCCACTGTTCATATATGTTTTGATGTGCCAAGTATCACTCGCGCTGTCAACATAAATCCAATGCCACATCCATTAGAATCCGTTTAGACATTCAGTCTGAAGCAGGTAACATAGAAATCAACGCATTATATATTCTCAAAAAACAAGTATTCAATATGTATATGCAGTAAACACATAATTAAACATACTAATTAATCCATACATAAATCACAGGTGAACAATTCATGTGGCGGATTATACCCGGTCTCAGCTTAATGTAAAATATTTATCGGGACATTCAGTTTACCATTTGAAGGGGTAAATCCACTTTAAATACCGAATAATATTTTCATTATTGCTTTGAATAAAATTCATTAGGCCATCCGATATAATATTGGTTCAGTTCTGCGTATATGTGTTCTCTGTTCGCACTACGCAAGGGTCAGTTACATTTTTTATTTGTCTGTCACGTATATGCCTCAGGGACTGTTAATAGTTAATAATTAATAGGGCGTCTCGACGGCAAGTCAGTCTCTTAATTGATTGGCACCACCTTCAAAGTGTAGTGCCTCGCTCCAGAGAACTAAACCATTAACTTCGTGTAATGTGCATTGGAGCAAGTCTCGCATTCCTGCTCCTTGTCTTGTGCGCTTATGCTTAATGAATCTTTTTCGTAAAGCTGCAGAGTGAAACTTTGAACCCCTGAACAAGACAAGTCTCAAGAGAAGTCTTAAACCATGGTTTAAGACGCTACAACGTTGGTTTGTTTGAGCATCTGTATCGATAACCACTTAACATCGGGCATTATAAATACTCCTTTAAACCTATACGATAGAAAATGTTTAAGTGTCTTAGACTTGCGTGTCGCTCCTGTCTTATAGCTGACAAGTCCAGGGTGAACCGGTAATCGGTTTAGTCGCGAGTTCCTCATATCTCGCCCAGGACAAGTTGCGACAGTGCGTATACGCTTCTATAAGAAACCAAATGCTGCATGGAAATTAGAGTATTGTTTTTAGATACATTTATTAATATTTCAGTAAGAGGTCCAAGCTACATCGCAGCTAAATGAGCGGACACGACCGCGATGGTACTTATCGTTCGCATGATGTTTTGTATAGTACAGGGAGATAAATGAGCAAACGGAGCCTTTCAAAGACTACCGATGCCCATGAACATGAGAATAGTTATGCGGATGCGTTGCCCTCCTTTTCACTTTCCCCGAATGAGCCATCGGCTACTCACAAACAGCACGAAACTCGACACCGTAGATGTCACTTTACGGCGGTATCAAGTGAGCGAGAGGTACTTCCCCGGTCGTGCCGGCCCAATTCCGTTGCACAGAGGGATTTAGTGTCATGTACCATGCATGGCACTATCTCCTACTATGCAGCATGGTATCACCTCTTATCAAAATTATATCACGACAAAGTGAACTTGTGGATATTGTCGTTGTCATCTTCGCTTCAACTGTTTTTTATCCCCCAATAATATAAAAAATGGCATAATATCATAGTACATGAAGTCTCAGCAGGTTTTAAGTAATACCGAAGTGAAACACCGACTCTCTTATTATTTAACGTTCCATTAAAGCGTCTAAAGGAAATTCTATAATTAATTATCCATTGAAAAAACATTTACATCTAAGCTCAACGAACGAGGTGACAAATTTAATCATTCCGAGGGTCTCACGCTGGGAGAAAAATTATCTCGACCCATTCATGAGCAAATTTACATTAAAACTGAATCACAAATTTGTAAGTAAATTGAATGAGTGTCTCGTACATTATACGCTATAAAATTGGGGACTTATTATATTGAATTGCTTTAGAGTAAAGTCTCTTACTGAACTAATGTAAAAGTTTTTTTTATGGTATAGAGGAGCAAGAAAATCTGCGAAATTATACTTATGCGTTGCTCTTCTTTTCTCTTTCAGACCAATGGGTCACTAGCTACTCTTGAACATGTCACTTCACGAGTGTATTATGTGAGCGAGGGTTACCTCCCCGATCGTGCCTGTCCAAATCCGTTAAATAGGAGGACGTAGTGTCATGCAACACGCATGACACTACCTGCCTCTTCCTAAACACTAGGAGGTATAAAAGCCCTAATATAAAAATTATATTAAAAAAAACCAGTTCGCGGTTAGCCGTTATACGAATTTTGATGAAAAATGTGAAATCCGCTTGAGAGTATTTGCAAAATCCATCCACAAACTCGATCGTAACACACATTTTGTAAGTGGAGAAATATAAAGATATTCTTACCGTATACAACGTCCATTGCTTAAAGCAAAAACTGTGGAAATAAAAACTGTCCAAGTGCGGGACGGCCTCGTGCAGGCAGGGCTCCGTACAATCTATAAAAAATGACGTTTCCTATAAGGGAGCTCAAATAATTATTTTATTCTGTGTGTTTATAGCGGCAACAAAAAATTCACTCTCTCTAGCTCTCAGGAGATATAGCCTGACATTTTGACAGAAGGACATCGGAAAGTTAGCTAAGTGTAAACAAAATTAAGTGACCTAAAATTACTCACCGCAACGAATTGTATCTATCCCATTCTATATCGCTGATAAAGAAAAACTTCTTCATATTTTTATAAATATGTCAATACGTGGCCCAGGGAGGTAGGGCGAAGGAGGGCAACGAATCGCCATACTAATTATTTGGAAGTTCATTGACGTCGGTAGTCGTGAAAAGGTTCTGACTGCTCGTTCGTCCCCCTATTCTATAAAAATCCCCATAAAGAAAATCGTTTACATTATCAAAATAGAAAAATTAAATTCCACACCTAACAGGATGCCGGGAATTCAATTTATGAGTAAAGTTTCCGTGCCGCATTGTAAAGGGTGTTTTATTTAGAATCCCAATTTAGATACCTGTGTATTGAGCCCGTCTGGGGATATTCTGGTGGCACAACGATTTTCTTTTTTATTTTCTTTCTGTACGTATTGCTGCCCCTAAGGGTTTCACGTGTACCGATATTGAAAACGAATGATTTTGAATATGTTTTCGCTGTAGTTCAATATTTTTCAGCTTTAAAATGGGAATTTGTATATTGAGTAGAAAACACCCGCTGTTACGTTTTATTTTTTATTCAATATTCTTATAGAAGTATAAAGGAAGATAAGGACTCTTCATGAGTATTTTAGCTAAACTTCAAATTAATATTCATTTATTTATTGTGGGGGACAAAATGAATAGACGCTTAAAATTAATTATTAATCAAGTGAACTACAAAGAAATTTTTGATAACTTCATGATTCTCAACATTTCGCAGTTGGACTGCTAGATATTTATAAGTCGGAATTTTATTAGTATGTTAGAAAGACGTAGTGCCATGTTGCATATTAGGAGGTAGTGCCATGCATGGGGCATGACACTACATCCTCCTATGCAACGGAATTGGTCCGGCACTACCGGGGAGGTACATCTCGCGCACATAATATCGCAGTAAGGTGACATCTTTAATGTCGCGTTTCGTGCGGTTTGTGAGTAGCCGGTGGCCCATGGTGGTGGGGGGAAGGAGGGCAGTGCATCGGCATAGTGATTATGTTCATGAGCGTCGGTAGTCGTAAAAAGGCTCCGATTGCTCGCTTGCCTCCCTATTCTATAAATAGAGTATAAACTTTTCATACACAAAAATAATTTTGACATTTTTAACACTAAATAAGTGTTTTATGTATTAATCATGGAAACATAAGTGAAAATGGTATTCTTATTTTTTAATAGCATTTCCCGGGGTGTCACTCGCTTAGCTCCGGTCCTATCAGTCATAGCGTCACGGTACATAAGCCCACAGCCTTTCTATATAAATGGACTATTGGACACAAAATAATTTTGCGATTTGTGGCGGTAGCTCCTGAGATAAGCGCGTTCAAACAAACACTTCAGCTATATATTAGTAGATATTTTCATGTATAGAAAATACGATATTCTTCGAACGTAAAAAGGCCTCTTTTCGCAGTTATTTTAGCGCGTTGGTTCAAAACAAACGCGCTTATATTCACGCATACATTCTACAATAATAATAATTTAAACGAAAGTGCCATGCTCCTTAACAATCCGGAGTTTGGCTGGAAATTTGTAAATTTCCTCATCATTATGTTTCAGGGCGCTATTCCGTTTTCTATTTATTTTAAAAAGAGAACTTCCCCCATTCGAAATGAATAATTCAAGCTAGGAAACTGTGTATTTACATAAGCAAATTGGGTACCGTGAGTACCTCGCTTAGCAAAAGTACAAGCGTTTGTAAGTATCTTAAATATTATTCGTGTTTTATAATAATAATGCGAATTGTAACAAAAATCAAAACTTTGTCACATACGAGCTAGTTTTTGCGACTTCTTCTATTTAAAAAAATAAATTAAAAATTTCCTTTCCCGGAAGGTGCTACATTCGGGCTTTTTAGTTTGTAAAAGAAGTTTCACCCTATATGTTACCCAGATTTATCAGCTATAGAACAAAAAAGTTC
>JAFELO010000548.1:322305-339149 GCA_017140195.1 Eumaeus atala | reverse complement strand
ATAAACATACAGTTTACCCTCTGATGTCGTTGTATTTCATGTATCTAATATATTTTCATGTAGAAGACTTATTTAAAAGATCTTCATAGAGCCGAGACAGCCATATTTGATAGCCGCGAGCTCCGCAAATATTGCTGCAAACTTCTGATACCATATTGAAAATAATATTGAACTCTCGTCTTTTTAATAAAGTTATGACAATATTATTCTTCACCTGCTGTGACCTGCGGTTACACCCGTTCTTCAATTTATTATTAGCGATTCGAATTCTTGATAGGGTATCCCTTAAGAGTTGGTACTTCTTATTATGCGTTTCGTTACAATAAAACCTTTTACGGATTTTGTCGCGATTTACTTAATTATTTACCTAACCCGACGTTTCGGAAGCTTTACGGCAACCATGGTCACGGGTGGACGTTATTCGTTTCAAATAAGGGATACAAGTGAGAAATACTTCCATAGGTGTTAGTAACTCCAAAATAATTACAATACATTCTAAATCCCATTTAGTATTGTGGAAAGTAGGAAGTAAGGAACTCGTTGAAATATGTACCGTGTACTTTTTGTACACTTATGCCAGGGGTGCTAAACATAAGGCGAAGACTTGACATTAACTTATTTAAAATACATAACAATAAGTTTATTATTATTCTGTTATATGAGGAATAGCAAAACTACAACTAACATTGCGTTGCTCCGAAAAGAGAAGTTTTAACAAAAAGATTTACTAATAACTCCCCTGAAAAGAGAAACAACATTTACAGCTATTGCTTTACCAGTCCCTATTTATTTAACATTCAAGTTACAATTCATTTCTTATTTGATCAACATAACATTCGTATTTTTCATTATATGGCATTGATTCAATATGACATATGGCTAGATTTCAATAAAATTATTAAAAACAAACATAAATTAAAAGAAATATCTACACTTTGTTTAATGTTTTAATAACCAATTTTATTAATTAATGCCAATGTTTGATTTCTGATCTTCAATTGATTGAGAGTCGATTGTGTTATAATTTCGTATATAGTTTATATATATCGTAGATTTTCATCGAATCAGTCATTAGCCCAAAACTAAAGTAAAAAGTCTTTTATTAAAATGGGTGGAAAAGGTTTATTTTTATAGTGACTATACTAATTACATTGTAGACCAAAGTCTTAAATGTATGAGAAGATTAAGATCTTTTATACGTTTTTGATGGAATTTTATATCACTTTAAATGTAATATTATATTACATTTAAAGTGATATAAAATTCCATCAAAAACGTATAAAAGATGCAAGTCACAGTTCTTTTACTGCAAAAAGTTGGGAGATCTAATATAAGCCCCAAGTCCACTGTTTTATTCAGTATTTACGGACCTATCTCTGGTAGCATACTCTATACAAGTTCCTTATAAATTGTTAATAAGTTTTTTACTATTTCATTATGACTGATTTTATTTATGACATTAATTTAGTGAGAGTTAAGAGTCATACTGAGTTGCATTCAAATTGTGCCAGCACGACACACACATACACGTTGTTGAATTCTGAAGGAGGGAAGAGAGAATACAATACATGAGAAAATAATTATGTGGATATTTATGGTCATGGATATCATATGGAGTCCATAATTTAAAAAAAATTAGAAAATAAAATTATACAACTTTACTAAAGCCACTATCAGTATAGCAACTACGTGAAGTTCGAATATCCGACGTTCATTTAAATAAGTTGATTATGAACCGATATAGCAAACAACGGAATCAAAAATGTCCAGGACCATACACATAATATTCTATAATATAATTTAGTTGAATAAAATTTACCTACAACCCTAATAATATCCTTTTTTTATACATCCCTTATTTCTAGTGATTTTGTTTTCCTTCATTTGTTTCTTATTTAATATCCTTTATTTCAAGTGCATAGGGAGGGTAACGCATCCGCATGGTAATTATGCTGAAGTTCATGGGTATCGTAGGAGGAAAAAGGTTTACATTTCTCGTATGTCCCCCTATACTATAAAAAATATGGTTGTGAAAAATGGTTCGCCAGTCCTGTCGTAGGTTTTCAAAATCAATAAAGAAACAAAGCGTTTTTCTTTCCGTTTCCAATCGAATAGCACCCGATGTCTTTGTATTAAGTGTATTTGAAAATAAACTGGAATATTCTAATGTGAATTTACTCACGTGTATGTGTTTAATGGAGAGTTAACTACACAAAGTGGTGTTTTCAAAAGAGATTATTAAAGTGTCAAGTAGCTTCAATAGTTTACGAATAACTACCCCATATTCTTCTATTAATTACCCCTAACCGGAACCTGTGAAACAGAAATTCTTTATTTATTTGACCTGTTTCAATTATTATAAATAACAAAAATTTATGTCTATGTAAAGTGAAAACGAAATTCAAAGATCATTATATAGGAGTTATATTGTAAAAAGTCTAGCTTTATTTAAAAACGGACATTTCTATAATTTTTATGCCGTGACGTATGTATTTAATGAGTTGTGACGTAGTAATGTTGTAACCATGAGTACATTGGACCGATATAAACAATAATAGTAATAATATCTGTGGACTTATCACACCACGTTAGCCCAGCCCCGTGGTACGTCCTGTACGTAAGGACTTGTGTTACAGTTCAACCCGCGGACCTCTAGTGTAACACGCGGACTAACCGCCACATTACCAGCTGAGCCAGCCGGTCGTCGAAAAGACAAGCAAAAACATTTTTTTTTATAATCTAAGAGGGTGCTAGCAGTATAAATGTTTGCAGCCTCTCCAGAACTTCAATTACAATGGTTTATGGCCCTTCCCACCTCTCACCTATTGGATCACTGAAAACACAATCAGCACAATATATGCGACATAATGTGAGTGAGAAATACCTTGCAGGTCTATAGGCTTCGTTAAATTATCGTTTACATACTTGGTGTGTGTCCTGTATAAGTGACGACAGTACAAATTAACTGTACGATATATTTATCTATTCATAAACAAATCCTATAATGTCTTATGAAAAATTTAAAAGAAAACATCTTCCTTGCAGCTTAAGTACCTTCGAAAGTATCACCCTAGTAGAAAATCTCCACAGTGATGTAAGCGTTTAATCAGCCCATCACTTCATCTTGTCAGGGTATTTTATGGCGTAAAGAGACCTTCGTTATAGGTCCATATAATCCGGTCAAAGTAAGGACCGGGTTAATATGAAGGGATGGAAGATGAGGTGTTATGTACATACCCAAAGCCATTATGCCTCGTGAGCCTATTAATTCTGTACACGCCGTCTTAACGTGTTACGTTTTATTAAATTTGAAATTAGAAACTTTGTGTTTTTTAATTTATGATAGCAACATAGGACACAGTAGTAACATTTCATTTTATAAATTCAACCTTACGCACGTGCTATTAAGTTTTACGAAGCATTTTCTATTTGAAGAAAGTGCATAATTTAAACATGTTTTTAAGCAAAGTCGACGTTAAGCGCTATAATAATATAAAATTCTAAGTTTATTTTATTTATTTCCTTTACATTGTTATGTTTTATATGTATGGTTTTGAGACGCTGAGTGTATATCTAGCCTATATATATTTAGTATGTATTATATATTATAGTACATATATTTTTGTAAATCAATGGCGTATTACCATAGATTTTTGTTCGTTGTTCCGGACTGGTGTGCACAATCACAATCATATCTAATACTCTATAGCACAGGAAGGATAATAGAAGCTATTTAGGAACTACCGACGCTTATTAACATCTGAATACGTTAACAGATGCGTTGTCTTCTTATAACCAATGGTCCTTCAGCCACTAACAGATGGCGCGGCAGTCGTCAGCTAAGCCATCACTTTAAGACGGTGTCATGCGAGTGAGGTACCTTGTAGGTCAAGAAAACACAATTCGGCTGCATTATGTATAGAACGACTAGACATCTTACGAAACCCTTTAGGAAGAGGTTGAGCCATGCATGGTTCATGACACTACATCCTCCTATGCAACGGAATTGGGCCGGCACGACCGGGGAAGTACCTCCTGCCCACTATATCGGTTGATACCGAGGTAAAGTAACAGTGTCGCTGTCGCGTTTCTTACGGTCTGTGAGTAGCCGGCGGCCCTTTGGAGGGATGATAGGGGGCAGTGCATCTGCGGAACAATCACGCGAATGTTCATGGCCGTCTTGGGGCCGTTTGCATCTTATGCTATAAAAAAACAACGCTGAACAATCTTATCCCACACAAATGAGGCTTACAAGTAACTCCTCACTACCACGCGTCCTTGTGTTTCTATCCGGCTAATTCGTCTCTAATATCGATCTCTACATATAGTGACTCGTTTTATGTTTTTTGCGTGAAGGTCGTGAAAAGTGTCGCACTGCGTTAAAATGATTGACGTATTTCCTATGCCATACCCGTGGTACGGTTATGACCTCAGTTTGTGGTGCTTCTGTGACGAGAAGAGCCCTGCGTTTTAAGACCTCTGAATTGAACTTACTAAACGGATTGTAGGCAACCTGAACTATGGACGAAATTACTACATGATCACGTTGCCAATGAACTGTATCTTTTACGTCAGGTCTACAGATATTGTCACCAAGATATAATTCAATTTAGTTGCTAGAAGCCTGCGGCAACATTATCGGATGGGACCGATGATGGGTCGCGAACCAGTGTGAAGATTCAGAACTCCCTATTGTGAAAAGCTTTCACGGCCTGTTGCATTATTACATCTTTTGGCAACTAGAATGAAAGGTAATTAAACCCTCAATATGATAAGGGCTTAAAGCAAGTCGAAGCGCTTTGCGTGCACTGGTGGCCCTGGGTGGGGTCTAGCGGTGTGGTACTCGCGGCACATGATAGTGCCGAATACCTCGACGGCTAGTGAGCTCCCTAAGGGACCGATTCCACCTCCACAGATGGGGTTGCCACGCACTATAGGACAACCCCACCGTCTTTGGGGCCATGCAATGGAGTGAGGTTCCCATCCTCGCCCTTTGCCACGTGCGCAAAAGCGCCACCGCCTATTGCTCTTATGTCCCCTCTTCTTATAAGATACCCCTGTATCGAGAGCGATTCCTCCTCCTGATCTTTAAGCCCCCTTCCCTTATAAGATGGGTGCAAATATCCCCCTCAGTTCAATTGGCTTCGTCTGGGTTCACCCCAGGCTACTAAAACCCACCGCCACGACAAGGCTTGCACCATGGTGGGGGGAGGAGGAATAATCTAACCTAACCTAAGCTGGAAGTTCGAATTTCTGTGCGTGTTTATTTTCATTGCACAGAGACAAAAATTTTACTTTGCGACATGGGACAGAAAAAAAGACTAATAAGTACGCAAATTTGTTGGCGACTTAAATACTGTAAGCGTGAAGCCAGAGCAAGGTACTTGGGACTCTTTAATGTGCTGTGTCAGCGGTTTTCATGCATCTCATATTTCTAACCGCATGCAATATCTGCGGCTTCCATGATGCGAATTTACGTAACTTGGGTGTAAAAATAACACATGTTGAAGAACAAAAAAAAAGGAAAACGGCTGACGGTGACCAATAAAAATGTTTTTACTGTCACTGTAGAATGAATCGGAATGTTCCGGACCAGAATATCATTACACTGGTCTCGTGCCGCTGAGAGGTTGCCAATTGTGTTCAGAAATAATTTACATTAGTAAGACTAGTGGCGGGTAAATTAATGTACATTATTTTTTTAATTTTATTTGAAACAAATGAAAACTAGTAACTACTGTGTAATTGCGGCCTGCATTATGCCTACTTTTAATTACGGATTGGTTGAAAATAACTCGTAATAGAAACATATTTTAGACGTCTGAGCTACACATTAGATTGCAAAGTAGTAAGGCACTACCTCCTAAAATAGCCTCAACCTGGAGTAAATTCTCATAGTAAAGCAAACATCACACTCCGCCTCGTTCTCGGGTTGACGAGCTCCCCCTCCCCACTACAAGAGCGCGTGGAAAATATTCATTAAAAATATTAAACCTTTTAAGCAAGTTATATTTTACTATAATCAAAAAATTCCGAACGCAACTCTTTCACAATTTATCATTGCGCTCTTTGTCGGGGCGGTAGGTGTAAAAAATCCAGGATGAATTTGCAAGTCACCTCTTCCTCGTTTGTCAACCAATATCGGCCATTTTAAATTTCATCCCGGGTAATATTTACGATGATCGCAATAAAGACTAAATTCCATTGTTTCGTTTACGTTTTTATTTTGCTATGCTCGCGTACCTGTCATCCGCTGAAAAACGTCGATGCAGGAAAATGTAGTCCTCAAAATAATACGTTACGTTGGAGTCCTTGTATAAAATTCATTTTATAATATCCATTAAGTTGTATAATTTACGTAGTTCGTTATAAGCACAAAGACTTCTGGTAAAGCGCTCGGTTTAGGGATGCGCTACATAGTTGAAGCCTTCGGATTATACAACCGTTTAGGGTTTTACATGAATCTGTGGAACGTTACCGAACGACGGAAAATTGCGAAAAGCGAAACAGACAATTTCGGGAACTGTTTAGTGGAAAGAAAGCGGCGCCTTTATTTTTCGGACAACGCAAAATTTATTACAATCTAGTGAATGCTTTTAGTGTACCTTTTCAAGCATATATGCGTATACATTTGCGAATATAGGCCGACATGTTACAGGCTGGTAGTTTATATCTATGAAATGAAATTGAGAAATATCTTTGTTAATTATTTTCTAAGAATTGCATCTTTTATTGTCAAATAAAGACTTAATTAAATTTTATTTTATTTTTTCTTAGCTCTCTAATCTGTACTAATCATATAAAGCTACAGAGCTTACTTGTTTGTTTTTTGGAACGCGCTAATATCAAGTAATACTGGCGCGCATTGAAAAAAATATTCTTTAATGAACAGCCCATTCATCGAGGAAGGCTATAGGCCACATACTATCACGCTATGAATACTAGGACCGGAGGTACGCGAGTGAAATCGTGGAGTGATACCAGTTATTTATAAAAATCAAAAATAAAAACGAAATTACAACTTAAAGACTACTTTGGATTCACTGTAATACGGTAACATTCTTTTTTCAAAGATTATATAGATTCTTTTTTCTAAGCTAAGTCCAAACACATTATTTTTAAACTAATGTATTGCGTGGATTTGCTTTTAAAGTTATAACCAAATTATTAAAATTATGTGAAATATAGGATTAAAATATTTTAATACAGAAAAACTCTAGTTTTAAAGATGATAAATGACTATTTGACTCAGTCAAAATTTCATTACGCTCTTCTGTTATGTTAGCTAATTTAGAGATTGAATTTCATTATTTATATCATGGTCCTTAGAAAGTTTAAATATACTTTTAAAGTTAATTTAGGAAGAGGTAGTGCCATGCTGCATAGGAGGAGGCTGTGCCATACATAGTGCATGACACTATATCCTCTTATGTAACGGAATTGGGTCGGCACGACCGGGGAGGTAACTCTCGCTCACATAATACCGCTGTAGTGTGATATCTTCAATGTCGTGTTTCGTACTGTTTGTGAGTAGCCGGTGGCCCATTGAGGAGGGGAGGAGGGTAACGCATCGGCATAGTAATTATGCGGATGTTCATGGGTGTCGGTAGTCGTAAAAAGACACCGATTGCCCGTTTGCCCACTTATTCTATTTGAAAGAAAACCTTTAATCATGTGCAGCAACCCTACTTCATATCACACGTATCTTGTAAGGATTCGGATAACTTTTCCTATTGTAGCAATGAAACCCAAATACGAATTTGTTATACAACTCAAACATTAATTAATATATAGAATATAGTGTCAAATAATTATACAGACAGCGCTTACGTACTAATATATTAATCTAAAATTTATATAATATTCATAGCCTTCGCCTCCATTCACATTGCAGATATGAAGGATCTCTTCAACCACAAATACACTTCCTATGCTTACATAATATAGCTCAGATGTATCAGAAGCTTTACATTTCGTCTGTCTGAGTATTCTCTCACGTTGCGTAACTCTACGCAATGCGGTCGAACACCCAATTTCATACAGCAGACGTAATTGGACACAAGTTACACGTGCGGCATACGGCACGACCTGCCCGTGAACCAGGGCCAGATTCACAGGGCCTCACGCAATGCACTAAGGACCCCTTTGTTATGTCTTCTAAGTTGTTCAATTATATTATAAATTTCCATGTTCACGATCCCATAAATGTAAGGCTTAAACATAACCCCTCTATCAAGTCCACAATGTTTTTCTATTAAGGGATTTTCTCCCATACAACTTCAAAGCTCCACAGAAAAAGTTGATTTTAATTTACAAAAAACAGTTTTTTTCTTACTTCTCACAGGTGTAGACCTATGGATACCTATTAAAACTTCATAGCTGTATTATTTTAGCACGAGACACGTTTTCACTGTGAAATGTTACAGCCAGGTAGCGGCCATATTTGGTTATTACATTATTTCATATAAAATATAACAACTAATTGAAAAATTTACAATGTGAAAAAGTTGAACATAATCACCACAACTCTGTATAAATGTGAAAAAATAATAACCATACTCATTTGTTATTTGTTACGTTTGTAGGATAAAATATCACAACATTCTCAAGTAGCTTATACGCAATTATACGTACAAAACGTCAGTTCGCACGGATGTTAAATATAAAAGCAAATTTAAAAATTGAGAAATTGCAGAAGGTTGAGCTTAATCACCACAACTTTGTGGTTGCGTTGTGTGTTACAAGAGATGAGTTACGATCCGTGACGTTGATAAAGTTGAGAATTGTCAGAGCGAATTTAATGCCCGTTCCCGCTCCGACTTCTTGTTTTATGACCCGTACTACGTAATGATATACGGAAGAGCTACCACAATTTTCGATTATATACACGGATAACATCACCATGAGCTGTTTCATGGTACGTGTAACAATGTAATGGATATAGAAAGAAAATAATTTCACGTGTTATGCGAATTATTTATACGAAGCCTCGAGCAGACGTCATTAAAGTATAACTGAACATAAGGCAAATTCTACATGCATTGGATTTTTTTTTTCGAAAAGGTTTTATGTAAATTAACTCCGTATATAACTTGTATTGCTCGTCTGTTTTATTATGTGTACCAGTTTTTATTTTTCTGTGCCACCTTTAACATAGTTTTTCCCGTTATTTATTATTGATTGATTCTTGTGGAGCATTATTCTATTTGCATGCCACATTTAATTCAAGTGGCTATTAGTGAATTAATATAACCCGATAGGTTAGATTATCAAAGATGTGTGTCTCACGTTGCAATCATCAGTTTCTGTTTATGTATCTGGCTTTCCGATAATTTGAAAAAAAAAAAACAAAAAGTCCCTTTATAAAACAGTAGAATAATACTAAAATAGAAGACGCTAACTAATTTACTCAGGCGCTTTATAACTAACATTTTTCCAACGTGCATAGTATGACATGAAGCTGTTGCTTATTCAGAGACTGTTCTGTATAACGTGCTAATTAATAGACTTGAACATGTCTACGAAACGTTGAACGCTCTCAACATGTCAACTTGAAGAATCAACAAAATGAATAATTATATATAGTATGTACATCTACGATTACATAATGTTTTAGCCGGAACCATATCCTCAGAACTTTTTGTATTATGTTATAACAGATACAATACGTACATGGTGACATAATTTTATTTTATAACATATAGCCTTCTTGAATTCAACAAGACAAAAGCTGCAGAAACATATTGGTGCAACAACAACGCTGCAACGAAATTATCTCTAATGATGCAATGAATCTAGATAATATAATATATCAGGTAGTTTAGTGAGTGGCATTAATAATAGCGCCCCCTATTCTACTGGACTTATCAAATATAAATGTGTCTCTACAGATTCTGCTGCTAAACTGACGATCATAGCCATTCATGATACTTGTTACCGAAGCGCTCCGTTCTGTCTGCCAACCCCATTTGGGTACTGTCATTAATGTAATAAATATGTTGTTATATTGTTGTTTCAGAAGCATGAGAGATCGACTGTGATGGGTTTTATGATGAAAATCTGATGCTGGCACATGGACCAGAACGAAATAGTTATCTGCTATAAAATACAGTGACTCGGTACTTTGGGTTAATAGAATTAACAGTATATTACTTAATATTGGGAAATTAAAATGACTTCATAGTATATCTGCCACTTCGATCTTGTCGCGACTATGTAATTAAACTTATATATGACAATATATTACAATGTGGCTATGGTTAACATCTTATACTAGTGGCGGTAGCATCATCTGTGCATTATTGCTATTAGAGCAAATCAGGCGCTTTTCGGGATATTCCCAACCCACACCAGCTCGTATGTCAGTCATTACTGTTCGACTGGTTGGGTTAACCAGGGACGAATAGCAAGACTTGACCTCTAATTGCCCGACCAATGCGCAGGGCTTCCACTGGTTTCGAAAATTGTGACAAACCTTCAGTCTTTTTATTTAACGACCAGTATTTTCTTACGCTTTTATTTATACTATAACACAATTAACAAAACATCTGTGTAAACTTTTTGAACATGTAACTTAGTATCTTTGTGGCTTGATTATAATTTTACGGTGCATAATTTAAGGCCCTAAAAGAGTTCGCTATAAATTACCCCAGCCCACCGTGTCGCATTTAAAAATCCATCATAATACAGGCGAGTCACCATCGTTTCATTTATAAGTTGTCAAAATGAGTGACAGGGTTACGCGAGTCCGAAATTAGCTAAATAAATTTCAACGCCATTTAACCTATGTGATTAAAATAATGAAAATATGACTCTAGGTTTTCTTTATTAACTGGTTTTAACAATGACTTCTATATTTGCTGAATACGAATTAGTATGTTTTTAGAGGTCATTCCCGCTTGAATTGTACTGGCACGACTGATGAGGTATCTCCAGCATACACGATGCCATCTTAAAGTGACGGAATATATGCTGTCGTGTTTCGTGTAGTGTGTGAGGAGGGGAGGAGAAGGCAAGCTAACGTCAACAAATTTATATGGCATGTGAGAACTAATATAAAACTGCATATCTAAGCTACCTAAGTAATGTAAAGGTTTACTTCAGTAATTAACGGTCAACGTCTCAAAGCCGTTCGTATAGAATATGCACACATTATTTGTAAAAACGACTTAGAATAATTCGCAAAGTTGACTTTGCAAAATATAAGTGTACTCGTAAATTATACACTTCTTTCAAATATAATTTTCTTTGTAAAAACGACTTAAAATCATGCGCTTTGGAATAATTTTGTAAAAATATATATTTATGTACAATCAAGGTCTCTTTGGAATGATAGTTGAGTATGAATTCGTGCATCTTGTATTTTTGTAAATCAATGATTTCACTTTACATTTACATCGATATAATATAATTCGATGATCATTCACTAGCCTCCGTTTGATTGTATCACAAGCCACAAAACCAATTACAAAGATAGATTACCAGCAGCCAACAGAATCGGGCTCCAATTTGTGGATCTATATATTTTAATCCCGATTTACGCATGTCCATTGGACAAATGACTCCAGTGACCCATTTCGATTAATGAAACCAAACGTAATCCATAGTTCAAATGTCTATTGGCAACATGAAACTGTAAAGTTCGTAAATTAACACTGCCATCATCATCATTCCAGTCAATTTATTATCGTTGCAAAGAATTATTAAATATTAATAATGTAGTGTAGTTATCTTGTCCACCCTGGTTCAAGTCTTGTCGTGGCGGTGGGGCTCGGCAGCCTGGGCTGATTCGAGACACCTTGGGCGAAGCCAATTGAACCGAGAAGATGGTCGCTCTTAGTACACCCCCTTATAAGAAGAGGGGACAAAAGTGAAAAAATAAGGCGGCGCTATTGCGCACAGGTCAAGGAGCGAGGATGGGAACCTCACCCCATTGCACTGTCCAAAATGGTTGGGCTTGTCCTGTAGTACGGGACAGTCCCATCTGTGGAGGTGGAGTCGGTCCCTTAGGGGACTGGCTAGCCATCGTGGTGCCCTGATGATTTCTTGTTCTGGGGCACCTCACCAGAGGCGGCACTGATAGCACTCGCGGTGGTTTTTGTAGTTATTCGGCACTATAATGTGCCGCTTGCCTCACACTCCACTGAACGACCCCACCCAGGGCTAGTGAAAGCGCGTAAATGCATTTGCACGCGTCAAAAAAAAATCATTTACCTTTACAAAAAAACTTATAGGAGGTACGTCATGCTGCATAGGAGGAGGTAGTGCTATGTATAGTGACACTACATCCTATGCAACGGAATTGGGCCGGCAGGACCCGGGAGGTATCTCTTGCTCACATAATACCGCCGCAAAGTGACATCAGAATCGCGTTTCGTACGGCCTGAGAGTAGCCGATGGCCCATTGGTGCGGGGGGGGGGATGCAGGGCAACGCATCGGCATAGTAATTATGTAGATTTTCATGGGCGTCGTTAGTCGTAAAGAGGATCCGATTACTTGTTTTTCCCCCTAGTCTATAAAGAAAAATTATAAACAATTGACTCTTTCTCTGATATTTGATAAACTATTTTTTGTGCAATGTGAATTCTTAAAGTACGGTTTTTCATCAGACATCANNNTTCCTCCCCCCTCCCGCCTCGAATGATAGCAACCGCCTTCAAAAGAAGCCTTCTGGGTACTACCGACGCCGAATTGCTGTCATGCGTTGCCTTCCTTTCCTCCTTCCCTCCAATCGGTCTCCGGCTACTCCGGCTAGACCAGACGAAATGCAAGCGACACTTTACAGCGGTATCAGGCGAGTGGGAGGTACTTCCACCGTGCCGGCTCAATTAGGCTGCAATGATAGCCAGTTATACAATTTATTATTATATTAGGATACTTTTCTAAGTTTTCGCATTGATTGTCGGGCAAAGCTCGCAAGCAAGTAACGTTAAAAGGTTTTCTTTGAATAATTTAATTCAACATATATTTTGCATATACATTTTTAGCATAACACCTATAGTCATATCATCCTTCCCTCTTGCTCATTTATATACAATAGCTGTACTCTCACGGCGGTATCATTGAGCTAGAGGCGCAAGCTACTGCCTTTTACTAAAATAGCATTTTTTTCTTTCAAATTGCCTGCCAAGCAAAGCTCGCAAGCAAGTAATGTTAAAGAGCATAGTTACTTTAAAACAATTCAACATTATATATTTTATTTATACATTTTTATAGAATAACACCTATAAACAAACCCTCTTTCCCTCTTCCTGATTTATATAGAACGCGCACACGCTTCCACATGTTAAACGATTGCGTACATAAAAACAGACGTACAATATTGATTTTTCGATATTCAAACTGAATCGTCCCCTTTAGATTTTTTTTTAATTTTCTCGTAAAATTACATGGTCACGGGTGGACTGCTAAAAACATCGGGCTAGTTATATAATTAAATATACCGCGATAAAGCCCGTAAAATTAGTTTTAATTACATTATTATGCTTTGGTAAAGAGCAGAAAAGATGGCGGACGAGACTCAAAGGCTTCGAAAGATAACTGTCCTATATACTTGGCGGATTTTCTCTGCATTGTATTTTATTCCAAGCACCGAGAAATAGCAACTAAGAATGTGTAATTTTATAATAGTTTCGCATTAAAATGTGATTCCATGCTAGTATCACATAAACACCTTAACGTGAGGTTACAAGGCTTAGTATTTCAGACATTTGTTGCTTCTGCCCGCAAGCTGTGTGTGCACATATTTAACGAGCTTTCCGTTTCTTTTAGTTTTTATTTTCTATTATAATAGGGCAAATATGCAGTACATAATTTTAATGACTACTCATAGTTGACTAAAGCTGGCATGACCCGCGAACGAGGAAGTCATGATGCCCTAAATGTGACTGCTTTGCTACGGTGTATGCGGCTACTCAGCAGGCCCTTTCGTGTAGAAGGGAAACTCATCGGCAATAACGTGTATTAACGTACAAACATCCATTAATGAGCGTCGATAGTCATTAAACTCGCCCCGAATCCTCGTTTGTGTCACTAGAGTTTATAAAAAAAGATATCCGTATTTTAGGTAGACAAGTTGACTTCCCCCTTCCTTCCAATGGCTCACCGGAAACGCGTTATCGGCGGTATCATGTAAGCGAGATGTACTTGCCCCTTCGGTCGTGCTGGCAAAATTCTGCTCCAATAAAGCATGGTAGCACCTACTGCAGAAAAATATATTATTGGAAAAATGTCAGTAGCAAAATGTACCAACATGAAGAAAAGTACGTACTTAGAACTATGATTTTTTTCTTTGCTTCAAGTGGTTGCAAACGTTAACAGGAATTTCAGTTTCATACACATGTTCATGAGGAAAAGGTCTTGAGAGACAACAAAATGATCGTGGACTCTATTGTTTTTCCTTTTGAAAGCTAAAAAAAAATCTGGAAATTTCCTATTAATTGTAATTTGGCTAGATTAGCCGAAAATGGACATCGGTGTGAAAATACATTTATAAAGTTTAATTTCCGTGCTTCAAATACATACTAATTAATTTTTGGTCGCCCTTTTTAATTACCTAACTCACTAAATTCTTGTACTTTTGTTTAGGCCTAAAGGGATTATATGAATGACATTGTGAACAAGGTTCAGCTATGAAGGGGTTACTAAGTATAAATTTAAATGATGTTAAAACTATCCAAATTCTGTAGTCGTGTTACTACACAACATCAGATAAGCTATGGAGCTGTAAATACTCGTATTTTTAAGTCACTAAAGTCGTGTACATTTGTTAAAGCCTTAAATAATTAATTTAGTAAGATATAGTGCCAAGCTGCATTGCCGCCGATAAGTAGTAACATCAATTTTTTCGCGTTTCAATTCAACGTTTAAAAGCTGTTAAAATTTGTAAATCATAAATCGTATTCTATGTAAATCTTATAATTTTGTTTACGCCTTACGGGACTATGTAATGTACATTATGTAAAATGCAAAACTCTAACGGAGTAAGTAAAAAATTAAGTGTAATTAAAATTCATACGAAATCTGTAGTTGTATTATTATTAATAATAATAACAAAAGAAGCCTTTATTCAGATACGGTTATAAGTTATGTAACAGTTCATCTTAATCTACTGTAATACAGCCATCTTCTGTGTGCCTTCGGGCAAACTCCCCAATCTGCTTCACTCGTTTCTGTTTAATGCCACTTTAGTAGTTCACTTGTACTTAAAACAAAATTTAAGACCTGTTAATGTCGCTGCATACTTTACAGCTTGATTAATACGCTGTACGTCTTTTATGGGTAATGAAGAGGATCTTAATATTCAATACGGTAATTTTATATGTAAAGTTTTCTCATTAGCCCGCGCCGAAGTATGACGACGGAGTTGGATACATGTCGAACTCCTACAAATTACGTGTTTTCCTACGAACCGGTGCTGAAATTCATATAAGGCAGCACTTAATTTTTAAATATCATATTAATTAGGGGGTGAATTATGAATAAAATAATTGTCATATATATCGCATCCATATTGTTTAGATCATTATATTCGTATGTTTACATTATATACGTGAGTAAAGTGCAAAATGACAATTTCATTGCATAGGTAGATAATGAAGTTATATCAATGTGTAAAATAATGAAGACGGAGAGAGTTCCGTGACTTCCACATGGTAGCAGGGCATAACAAAAAGTGTGAATCGTGTCCCCCACAGCGGCTGACTTCACGGCTCTGCGTTCCGCATTCATATTGAATGTAAAACACGCACTTCTTCGCACTCGGAAACGCATGCTGTATCTCTCTTGCCGAAAGGTGAGGGAGTGATAGTGCCGTCCCGCTTGCGCCCCAGCCCTCTCGTCCTTGTTCGGAACGCGGTCCGGAATAATTACTATTCCGTGCCGTGTTCGGAACTCGGGCGAAGCCAAACGGCTTTGCGTATACATATATGTGAAGTCTATTGTATAGTGAACAAGGAGACCAGACTCAACAGGTCCGAAGCCGCACCGCGCGACATACTCCCGTCGGGGAGTATGTCGCGAGGAGTTGTTTGTGAAGAAAGGTCCGGGGAATGGACAGCAAGTCCGACTGAGGTCTGGCCCAACATATACCACCACTACCAGGATGCCAAGAAAGAAGATGGAACGGACGGTCGTCAGGCGACCGCTATTATCAACGGAGGAGGAATGAAGGGAATTCCTGGCGGAGCTGGAGGAGTTACGCTCGCAGAAGCGCGCGGTGTCCTCGCCCGCTGAAGGCCCCTCGAAGGTGGTTGCAGTGGCGGAGTCTTCGCGCTCGACCGCCACGTCACCATCACCACCAAGACCAAGATCAGCACTCACGTCACCGCCAACGTTACCTCGTGCAGCTCGCGAATCGGAGATTGCTGGCCCAGTGACGCCCGAGGAGGATTCGTCGACGCCGCCTAGCACCGTCTCCGTTGCGACTGCTGCGTCTGCCGGGGACGTCGAGCCTACCTTCTCCAGCGAATCTGCGGACGCGACGCGTTGTCGCAGTATCACTGCCGCTCTGGAGAGCCCCATCAAGGTACGCCCAAAGTGTGCCCCTCCTTCCCCCACATCCCTGCCTAACACCACTGGCAAAAAGCCAGGCGCCCAAGACCCCAGTTCCCAACCGCCGCTCAGACTATCGGAGTGCCCTCCGATACTCGTGGAGTTTCTGCCAGACTGACAGAGGCACTTCCGCGCATTGCGCGACGTGCTGTGACACACACCCAACACCCGGCCCTTCGGAAAGGGTATACGCTTCCTTGCACAGTCACCGGAGGAGTTCCGGGCGGTCCATGCACTCCTGACAGCCCTGACGAAAGAGAACCCGGCGGTGCAATGGTACTGTTACTCCCCA
>JAFELO010000548.1:290751-318478 GCA_017140195.1 Eumaeus atala | reverse complement strand
AGCCTGAAGAAAGTATTTTAACAGCTTCAGCGCTTACTTGGTTTAACTGACCATTCTATTCAAGTTGGTTAGTGGATCTGGTCTCCAGAACTAGTTTAAAGTTTTTGTGTGGGAGCCCAGTGTGAACTAACCAAAAGGATTACGGAAACCAGTCGTCATCAATCATAATTCAAATTTGAAGGGTGCGCAAGCGACTGTAAGTGTAGTAATCGCGTTGAGCAATATTTCACACCATTTTACATCCGAGGACCTCACATTGTTTCTTAAAGAGTACGTTCTCCCGAAAAACGAAGTCGTGCGCACGTATTAATTTATGTTCCGGTAACGCGTACCAGAGTCGGTTTGATCCTGACATACCCCCAGGATCTCCCCGAGACGTGGACATTTCTAAGTGCATTCCTTGGCGATGAAGAAAATGGGATAGTAAAAAAATATTTACTAAACCTCAGCGGTGCATCTACTTCTCCGCCAATGGAGGAGCCTCTGGAAACCACAGCAGGTGCCACTGGGGTTTATCGTGGGTCATCAGGTTTACTCCCTAAACTATGTCGAAACATGCTGAAACACATATCACACCGAAAACTAGGGTCGTCTTGAGCCAGCGTCAACTTCCCCGAGCCGTCACCATGTGACCATTCATAAACGGGGCGGCTTGCATTGCACCCCTTTGCCTTGGATCTCTCTAGGTCTTCAGCTACTCTCTGCCGCTCGGTAGTATTTCTCACGAAGGATTATCATTATCATACACCACCATCAGGTCCTCTCGTTTAGCGTCGTCTCCAACAGAAAAAGCGAAGGCTAAAACTGTCACGTACATAAATGTAGCATAATTATTTTAGTCAACGTATACATGGCATGTTGCTCATTAGTACTCGTATATTTGCCAAATGTTGCTGAAGCACGGATGTAGCCAAATGTTATCATAATTATTGATATGATTAAGTTGATATTGCAACTGCATGATAAGCTTATTGTACATGTATGCAATTATTTTACTATTAGGTTGGGTAACTTACATAATCATTGCATGACGCTATCTCTACGACCATAGGTTTCTGCAGCAAATCTAGTCCATTTTATATTCAAACCTAAGCTTATCCACGATTTGCTGACGCAGGTCCCAAAGTCGCGCTCAAATGTAGCGGGACTGGACTTGTCTGTTGCAGCCCTGACAAGTCATAAGCACAAATTGCAACTCCCATTGACCCAGACTCAAAGAGGCGACACGGCAGACCAAAAATGAGATGGCGAGATGACCTGATATCTGAAGCGCGCGATGAAGTTCTTGACAGAGAAAAGACAAAAATAGAAGGAGGCCTTTGCTCTTAAGTAATATAATAATATAACAAAAAAGGCTTCTCCGTGTAATGTTCAACAATGCGCAATTCACCCTGAGGAGATTTTTTTTTGCAAGTATTCATATTATTTTATAGATTCCTGTAGTTATTAAATAGCTTAAGATCTATATCATTTTAGGCACTACTGACGAGTTGGTTGTTTGATCAATACCTGTATTTACAACTTAATAGAGATATTTCTAGTAATAAGATAAATTTTGATGTTGATTTTTCATTTCTTTTTTCAACAAGCACCAGTCATCCAAATAATCGAAAGATAAAGGATACAGATTTCACCTTTTTTCCCCACAAAACATTTGACAATTATGTACGGCCACAGATACCGGCCCAATTGTCATAAATAAGATACCGTGCGTTTTCTTAGGGGACGCTATTTTGTTTATTTTACACACACTAAAACCTATGTTATATTGCCCTATGGCACTGTATGACGTAGGCCTATGTCAAGCAGTGGACTGCATCCAACTGGTGGTGATGCTGAATTGATATCAAGTTAATTAAAATATGAATTTGCGTCCCCCAAAACCCATAACGTTCATTTAATAGCATCAATGAATACATTTTATAAACTACATTCAAATATCAGTGTAGCTTATAAAATGTTCATAATATCTTACCTCGAGTCATAAGGGCAGCCATTTTTACATAAAATGAATTTCACGCGCAATCAATTTAATCAGAATTGACCAATCAACGTCCGATAATTAATTACTATTCGGTTGTTATACACCTTACTGTGCGACTTGTAATTACCTAATTAATCTTATACGAGAAAACTGGACGCTTTATGTAAAACTTTATTAAAATTTTGATAACTTGTGAAACTTCATTTTGATCGGCAACACGGGGGCCCCACAAATTTTGCCTTTCTAATTTTGCTTGTCATTTTCGTTAATGTTGTCATTACTTGGGCTCTATGAGGCTGTGTCCACGATTTTATTGGGAAAGTTTTAGTTATGAGGAAAAATTTCTTACCGAGCGGCCCTCAGGCTGAGATTGGTAATTCGAGATATAACACTTCTCTTTGACGTTTTATAAAAATTAACAAAGTTTGGAATTTTTTAAATCATTACATCCGCTTAAATTTACGGCGACATAATGTAATTTTGGAGCACACTTTGGGGCAAGCGAACAGGTAGTAGACCTCCCACTGATCGTCTGCAGTACTTGAGGCCTCGTGTGTGTTATCGAAATGTAGAAATGACTGCTCTTCTCTTGTCGGTGCTGGGCTCGTTACAAAAATGGAAGTCATCATTTAAAGAATCCTACAAAAAAGTGTAACGGCCTTAAAAGGAACTATTCACTGGTCTCTAGGACCAACGGAACTTCAATGTATTATCCAGGTGCCGCCCCTATGGATGATTCATTTTGATTGAGAATAATATGCTTGAGTCAATTTTTGCAGTTATACTTCTATGGGTGTATTTCAAAGAAATTGTGGGACTGGTTTTTTACTTTACGACAGAAACACTCCTACAGATAAGAGATGTTGAGATAATTTGTTTTTAACGGTTAACACCATCTGCCTATCCAACACACCTACTTTTCTAGTATTGTTAGGATAAGATAGATGTTAGGAGAGGTAGATAAGGCAGATAAAAGTTTTGCAGGTACTCACGTTTCCGACTATTCTTCGAGAAATCTTATTTTTCAACCACATTTTGTATGTCTTTATTCTAAAAGAGACCGCAAACAGCGGAGTTCTGTTCACATTTCAATGTTTTTTTTTTGCCGTTCGTACGTTGATTTTAATTATTATTAATATTTGGATAAAAAAGTCTTCAAAACAACGTATTACCTTTAAGTTTTTTTTAACGATACCATTTATAGGTTGACGTATTTACCTAGACCTGTAAGGTACTGTACTAAAACAAAAATTAATAGTGCAAAGAGTTAATTAATTTGTACTCAAGTAATGGTATTAGCTTACTACAAGTGCAGCCAATAGATTCGGACTATTGTTCAAACGGACCGACAGTAATCGACATTAACACGCTCTAATGTGTTAACTTGGCAGCTATGTGTTAGCTTATGATCCTTGCTCACTGTTTTTATATTTTATGGTAGATAGACGGACAGACGAGCCATTGGAGCCTATTGACGACTGCCGACTCCCACAACACCCGCATAATTACTGTGCTCCTCGTCCGCATTCTCAATGGGCCACCGGCTACTCGTAAACCGCACGAAGCTAGGAAGATATTTTAGTAAGAGGTAGTGCCATGCTACACTGCAGCAGAATGGGTCCGGTACGACCAGAGAGGTACCTCTCGCTGACATATTACCGCCTTCGACTACTTCAGTGTCGTGTTGCGTGCTGTTTGTGATTAGCCGGCGGCCCATGGGGGGAGAGCGGGGGAAGGAGGGCAATGCATCGGCATAGTAATTATGTGAATGTTCATGGGTGTCGGTAGTCGTAAAAAGGCTTCGATTGCTCGTTAACCCCCCTATCAATAAAAAAAACCTAATGCGGATGTAATGCAGCATGGCACAACGTTCTATAGCAAATCATAAATAACTAGATTCTACTAGTGTCTTTATGCGTTATCACGTCAAAAGATAATATTCAAATCGTATCGTATAAAGGCATAAGATATTAGCGAGGACACGTGACTCTTAATTACTAATTTCACGCTCTTTGTCACCTCTGATTCAAGTAGACACGCTCGGAGAGCCAGTGACGTCACGGTAAGTCAAACATGAAAACGATATTCATAGAGTAGGCATCGTTAAACTTGCGCTACATTTAAATTGAACTTTGTTCGTATACTCTGTGGTATTGTAGAGTAGGGAGCAGTTGGAAACTTTATAGGTCTTTAAACGCCCAAAAACACCTAGCTGTCAATTTAATGAGGTATTTCTCGCTCGCGATATGTAAGCCTCCCGAGCGATGCCACTCCAATTTTGCTGGCATTGTAGTTATGGCACTAATGCGTACTAAAGTATTTGTTTGAAATTTCTCTCTCTTTCTCACTTTGTCCCTTATTCCTCTAATCCGATAGGAACATAGTACAACACAGCTGAAGAATCCGGCGCAGTACTGGAGGCTTTAGCTCAGAGGAACGGAGGTGTAACCATAGAGATAATATAGAAATACATAAAACAACTCAGCCCAAAACGCAGCCGTCTAAGGCGAAAGAGACAACAAATGTGGTTCATTATTGCTCTCTTTTTATTTATTTCTCCCTGCGCAATGCGCAAGCGAGATTAGACAATGATCTCCTCTTCTTCCTTCTCTATTCGCATATGAGATCCCTTATCTTTATTATCACTATGGGTGTAAAACCGCCAATTTTTTTAATGAATGTTATAAGCAATTGAATAATGAAAAACTGTTTTGGTCCAACCCGGGACTCGAAGTCGGGACGTAGGCCTACTTACCACTAGTCCATTAAGCAGAACACGAAGTATATATATTATAATCCTATTAAGATCTACGTGTTGATTTTCTATTATGTAGGTTTACGAAAAGCTAGTATAATCCTTTCAAATTAAGGTGTACATCAAAGTGAGCTTGCAAACTTACGTTGATCAAAGCTTTGGTCGTGATTATGATTGTCATACGTAACTTTACATGTTAATAACATTTAATTTTTCATGTACATTGATTTACTAAAATAAAAATATACACAGCGACTCAAAACCATCCGTGTGAGTCCAATTATGCATATTGTAAAATCAACTTAAAATCATCCGCATAAGTTTGCCCTCGCAAAAAAATGTGTTTGGATTATGTACTTCTTCTAAATTTTTTTATGTATTTATTTTTATAACCACGGTTGTGTGAAATGCTTTTTTAAAGCGACTTGAAACCATGCGGGTAAGGATGATTTTGAGGAAAAATAAGTAAAATAAGAAAAAAGTTCTGTATGTAATCGAGTGTCTTCTATTTGTATTGATACAAATATTATTATACGCAATCTATTCTATTATGAGTATTATCTACGTCCATTATGTGTATTATATATTGTAATAAAAATGCTTGATATTTTGGTTAAGTATATGCAGAATATATTTCTAAAATTTATAAAAAATATTAAATATATTTCTGTTTTCTAGAGTACATTATGGTAACTACAACAGGACGAGGATAACATGGTATGGTAACTACACAGATGTTATTATTATATTATGGTAAAGAGGAAAAAAATATGCTGCTCGAACCATTTGAAGACTACCGACGTACATATGCAGTTGTGCATTCTTGCCCTCCTACCCTCTACCCTTCCAAGGGGTCACCAGAAACTCACAAACCGCAGTATGACACACTCCTTACTACTCAACAACCTCTTAAGGTCTTAATCCGTTAGCTCCAATAGTCGCTTCACCTAAAACAAATGTTGTGATTAAAGATGAATTTCGCAAATGAATTCCGTATGAGGATTCTGCTAAATAGGTTCCGATCAGTGGTTCCGGTGATGATGACATTGCGGAAGTCATTAAGTAACAATTCACGATGGACAACACTTCCGCATGCCAATTACAAAATTAGAATTTTATGAGTTGCGATGAGTATTCCCACGTGACTCATCGGTGTTTTCTTAACATTAGATAAGCTGTGTATCTTTTTTATAGTATAGGGGGACATAAGAGAAAACGGAGCCTCTCAACGACTACCGACGCCCATGAATATCAGCATAATTATGCCGATGCGTTGCCCTCCTTTTCACTCCCAATGTGCCATCGAATACTCACTAACTGCACGAAACACAACACCGTAGGTGTCGCTTTACTGCGGTATCAGAGGAGCGAGAGGTTCCTCCCCGGTCGTGCCGGCCCAATCTCGTTACATAGTAGGATGTAGAGTCTTTCACAATGCATGGCACTACCTCTTACCAATCTATTGTGAGCAAATAGTAAATAATTGTATTTAGAATACTTATTTTATATTAAGATACTGATATTCAGTCTTAAGTCTTACTTCTTGCAAATGTCTATGGCCGGCCGTAGTCACTGTTCAAGTACACGATTGTCTATAAGCCTAGCTGTAAGTAAAATACTATTCAGTATTGCAGCACAAAGAGCAGTGGAATTGGACCGGCAGGATTGGGGAGGTACCACTCGCTCACATGATACCGGCGTAAAGTGACATCTTCGATGTCGTATTTCGTGCGGTTTGTGATTAGCCGGTGACCCATTAGGGGGAGGAAGGAGGGCAACGCACCGGCATAGTAATTATGCTGATGTTCATGGGCGTCGGTAGTTGTTGAAAGGCTCTGTTTTCTTTTTAAAAAGCTTCGATTGCTCATTTGTCCTGTCTAAAATATAAAAAATGGAAAAAATATCAGAGCTTTGGTGGCTACGGACGCTATTGATTAACATCCGTATATGCAGATACCCTGCTGACCATTGTAGTATCTATTGATGTTAAAATACGTTCCAACTTCTACGTATAAAAATACGTGCCCATAATAGGCCAGAATAGCTATCAATCTCCTCTTCATCATCATCATTATCGGTGCACCGCTGGACATGAGCCTCTCTCAATGAACGCCAAGACGCCCGATCTCCTGCCACTCGCGTCCATCGCGAACCAGCTATTGCACGGAGATCTTCTTCCTACCTGGTGAACGGTCGACCAACATTTCGTTTTCCAAAACGCGATCTCTACTACAGGAACTCACTGACCCATCTGCCATCCGTTCTTCTAAGTGTGCGTTCAGCCCGTTGCTATTTCAGCTTTTGCTATCACTCTACGGGAGTATAATGCGAGCAACAATTTCAGTCGCGTAATTTGGTATGAAGATGTGTTGCTGTCGTTGTTGTAATGTGAGATGAACAGCTCTAGTTATGTTGTGCTTACGCCCAATTTCGCCACCATGCAGCACGGTGTTACCTCTTACAAAAATATTCACATGCGACAACATTAACACATATTGAATGAAACGAAATAAAACGTGTCCCGAGTAATTGTACACGTACAACTGCGATGTGAAAATTATAGTTGGCTACAACTTGTCGACAGAAATAAAATAGCCAGCAAGTTACATGTAATTTCTCCGAGGCTCCCATAAATAACTGGCTACTATTATTACAAGGGCCTTAATCAAAAGATAACATCTTAATTCTGTGGACTTCTCGGCTCTGGACTTACCGAGCTGTACAGCTTTACTATTGCAATTTACTTTCAACGTATCGTGTTATTCAATATAAAATTAATTTAGTTATTATTTATTTAATACTAGCGTCATCGGGTGTTCTCGTATATCTACTGGACTTATGAGTTTTGGATGTACTAGCACACCTCTGCTTACTTCTTCGGGGATAACAGGATTGAAGGTACTTTTTCTTGTATCATCGCGGTTTCGTCCGAGTAACTCTGGTCCTATTAGTCGTAGCGGCATGCT
This sequence comes from Eumaeus atala, assembly GCA_017140195.1. Classification (NCBI taxonomy): domain Eukaryota; kingdom Metazoa; phylum Arthropoda; class Insecta; order Lepidoptera; family Lycaenidae; genus Eumaeus; species Eumaeus atala. Next base: position 310,773 of record JAFELO010000548.1, on the reverse strand, counting down.
ATATAGCATATAGTCTTTCTCTTTAAATGGAGTATTTAACACATATTATATTATTGGTATAGATTATTTTGTTAGTTTAGTGGGATATAAATATAAAAGTCTTGTACCTTTTGATCTCTTGGGAGATACTGAAGTATTGGATTTACTCTTCCTCAAACGATTTCAGGTGCACGCTTTAACATTCTGAAGCGTAACGCTTGAATATGCTTGCGTGTCTGGAAAGGCGCGCACTTTACCGATATACGAGGAAGGTTTTAGTGTAAAATTTGTTAAGGTAACAATGCAGCTCCTGTTACTCACGGGTGAAGCTGGGATCGGAGAGGTACCTCTCGCTCACATACCATAGATGCCGTTTTAAAAAATGATGGCTATGTTGTCGCGTTTTGTGCGGTCTGCGAGTATCCGGAGGACCATTGTGGGGATGGAGTTAATGGTAGCTGCAAGATTTATAGATAAAAATTTTGAGCTTGAGCTTTGAGCTGTATAAAAATGGAATACAAAATATACGTCCAGCGTTTAACGATTGTGTGAAAAGCAAAGGGGAATTTTCACAAAAGCTTAATTTTTAAATTTATCCGATACTTGCAAACTTCGTCTCGTAATCTGCGCGAATTTTGCAAACTTGTTGCAAACTCCGCGGTCTGCATAAACAAATACTTAAATCCATCTAAAACTCGATTCTTATGTGGGAAATATTTTAAAATCTTCAACCAAGAGTCATTTTGCTGTTTCTGGAAAGTTCTTAATGTAATTATACAGACTGATGGAACGTAAGAATTATGAAACTATATCAGGGATGTTGAAACTATCCTTTTTATTTCGAGGATAGACTAGCTCAGTAGTGATTATGGGTGAGAACCCCACGTCACCAATGTTAAGAGTTTTTATACTTCACAAGGGCAAACGAGCAATTGAAGTCTTTTAACGACTACCAACGCCCATAGATATCCGCATTATTTTTGTCATGCCTTCCCCTCCTTCCGTCCTCTCTACGAATCGTCCACCGGCTGCTCAAAATCCGCACAAAACACGGCATGGGCATCACTTTACGGCGGTGTCGTAGGTGCGAGAGGTACCTTTATTTTATTTTTTTTGTCACGGGGTAACGCATTTAAGTACTTACACAGGCACTGGCTCTTTTTTCCAGGGGTGTGCTGGGCTCGCGGCACAAAAACCCGTGTCCCTTGACCCGAAACAACAAATTATCTGGATATCTCGACGGCTAGTCAGCACTATAAGGGACCGTCGCTACCTCTACAGATGTGGTTGCCCCGCACCACTGACAACAACATGAACTTTGGTACTGTGCAATGGGGTGAGGTTCCCATCCTCTCCCCTTGCCTGTTGCGCAAAAGCACCGTCTCTTTTCTCTTTTGTCCCCTCTTCTTATAAGTGGGGGTACAAAGAGCGGCCCTCCTCCTGCTCTTTATTCCCCTCTTCCTGTAAGAAGGGTACAAAGAGCAGCGGTTCAATTGGCTTCGCTTAAGGTGTCTCGATCCACCCCAGGCTACTGAGCCCCACAGCCACGACAAGGCTTGAACCATGGTGTGGGAGCGAGAGGTACCTCGCCTATACTCACGTATATCATAACGTGCAAAGCTGTAGGAGGAAAATACGGCAACGCATCGGTATGGAAATTATGCGGATATTCATGGAAGTCTGTAGTCCTGAGAAGGCTCCGACTGCTCGTTCCCCTCCTCTAATATAGGTCTGTTGAATTCATTACACCGGTTTGCATAATATTACCCGTAAAATACCGCCAGTAAACTAGTAAGAATTACTTTAAATTAAAGACTTTAAGGCTGACCTAGGTCACACTTTAATAACACTAAAACTTTACTCGGAGAATTGATGTTGTCGGAAGCTAAACCCCCAGCGTATTTTAGTAAAGTTTATATCCATCATTATCATCACGCTGCTATCGTACGACTGTTTTATTCGAATTACATATTGCAGAGCAGAAAAAAATATAGAGTAGGGGGTAGAAGTTCAATAGGAGCCACGTGGTGACTGTAATTACCGCTACGCATAAACATCCGCACGATTGTCGTACGGACAATTTCCTACTCACCGCCTCTACTCCTATAAAATAAAAAGGAACAAAAATAAAAAAGCCTTTTATCTCTTACGTATTGAATATGTTTTTTGTTTTTTACAAATATAGGAAATTAAAAAAATTATAGTTATTATTATGGAAAGAAAATAAAACTTTGTAGTTATACTAAAGTGATATTTAAAACTACTTTGCTACCTATTATTGTTATATTTGTGGCGGTAAGATCGCCCTCTCGAAGGTGAAGGCCTCCTCTAGACATTTCCACTTTTCCTTTACTCCTATAGTACACAGGAAATGCACAACGAACCGCGCATAGCTTACACTTTACGGCGTTATGATGTGAGTAACATGTACCTCGCCGTACCGGCCCTATTCGGGCGCAATGCACCATAGCTACCAGACTAATGTCTGTTTCATGAAAATGATCACCAAGCCACAAAACTAATTTAACTCATTTAAGTGGTGGCGTAAGTGGTGAAATATAGTCTTGGAAACTGAACACCCCTCATCATATCAGTTGGGCCAAATGAAATCTGATACAAAGTGCAAAGCAATCGAGTAACTTGATGAATTATTTTATAGTATAGAGGGGGACGGGGGTCGGGGGGTCGGCGGTTGGGCAGGAATAGGAGTCTATTATCAACTACCGAAACTTATGGATCTCCGCTTTATTGTCGTTTCACAGAATTCCAACAACGCAGTTGTTTTGGCATTTCAGGGCAGAAGTTTATTTAGTTACGGAATTGGTTTGTTGAACACTTACTCATATAATTCTCTAATAAAATAATTTATTACACACTATCTCCGTTGCTTATTTTAAAACTGACACCACTATAATATACAGCAGTATAGTATTGTCTACAGGGAGAGGGAAACGCATTGACAACTGTAGCACTTCCAGAAGTACACATTAAAACTGTAACACTTGTAACGTTTTAGTTTATACCCATTTATACCATATACTCTGTTGAGAGAGAGAGAGAGAGAGAGAGATACCGTAGAGCTTGAAGACAAAATCTTCAACCAATGCGTTCTTTCCGTTATGACTTACGGGGCCGAAACATAGCCTCTTAATTTAGGACCGTTGAGCTACCGCAAATTTGTGGAAAGTTTGCGGTAGCTCAACGGGGTTTTGAACGTGCTATGCTGGGTGTTTCTCTTACCGACAGAATTCGTAAGGAAGTCATAAGGCAGATAACTAAAGTACGGGATATCACGCGATAAATATGTTCGCTGAAGTGGCAGTGGGCTGGTCTCACACTCAGACGAACAGATGGCAGAGGGCCATTTAGGTTCTGGAGTGGAGGCCACGTTTAGGAAAACGAACTTGTACAAAGTTTCCGATAGCTCAACGGGGTATTGAACGTGCTATGCTGGGTGTTTCTCTGGCCGACAGAATTCGTAAAGAAGTCATAAGGCATATAACTAAAGTATCAAATATCACGCGATGAATATGCTCGCTAAAGTGGCAGTGGGCTGGTCTCACACTCAGAAGAACAGATGGCAGACGGCCACTTAGGTTCTGGAGTGGAAGCCGCGTTTAGGAAAACGAAGTTTGGTTGACAGTTCAGCCGGAGGGAAGACGGTCTCCGTGTAGTAGCTGGTCCGGGATGGATGCGAGTAGCAGGAGATCGGTCGTCTTAGCGTTCATTGAAAGAGGCCTATGTCTAGCAGTGGACCGATAAGGGCTGATAATGATGATGATTATGATGATAATGATGTCTCTGTTGATTCTAAGTGTTTATTTTTTTATAATTCTAAGGTCTTAAGACATTCATATTTCATAAAGCAAATCAACTACGATCATAAGATATTTACTTACCCACAATAATCGAATTACAAAAATACGTGATACACGATTTCATGCGAAACTATAATTAATAACTGTTCCGTAGAGCAACTGTGACATAAATATAATATATTTTTTACATCTAGAAGTGGATTGATAAGGGCTGCTAAAAAACTTTCATCGCCATCAGGTGATGATAGATTTTTTGTAAAGTCGACCTTGCGGTTTTAAGTCGTTTTTACAAAGAAGATTATATTTGACAGAAGTACACGATTTAAAAATGTTTTTTGCAAAGTCAACTTTACGCGCATGATTTTAAGTTGCTTCTACAAAGTGCATAATCTGACAATTGCACACCTTTTACATGGACGGTGTTGAAACGATGACTGCGAATCTTAGTACTTTTGTAAATCAATGCTCACAGTGAATGAATGTCCAAAAAAGTGAAATGAGGCATTCTTGATATTTCGTACGAAGCAGTCATGTACGTATTTTGATTAGTCGTGCGATTGGCAGTTTCATTTACATGATTTATGATATGCGATGAAAATTTTGTAAACACGAAGTTTAATATATTATAGCGGCCTATTTCCACATCACAAAACAATGTAATGAAAATGAGAGTGGAATATTCAATTTCATTAATCACTACCCCGCGATTTTACTCGTGTACAAAATGTGTAAATTCCCTTCTAAGTGAACACCTAAGTCCTAAAAAGAAACTCAATGCAAAATTTAAAGCTATGTGTGAGCTTTCGTTTTTATGTTTTATATGTAGATTTAACATTCAATTTGTGATTTCTTTGTGAAGTGTTGCCCAAATCCCGTTTTCCCTTCTTATCTCCAACACACCACTAGGTGACAGTCGTTTGAGCTAGAGGTACCTCCTTGGCATACCGTACCAACATTGGAAAACAAAAAAAGCTAAATTATGAACGCTACTGATCGCCTGGAGATTAAAATTTTATGAAAAAATACAATAAAACTACTTCGAACACCGCTTGAAAGTAAAACCTTTTTACAGTGACAGTGTCGCTAATTGTGTAGAGAGAACATTTAACATTGTATGCTTTCCGTTGTGTGAGAAACGATTTATTTTATTACAATTATAAAATCGAAAACACATTATATAAAGGCACTACACAGGCACGAAAAACATTTCCCTCCTACTGACACATGGATAAAATTATGCAAGCGTAAATGTAATTTGCTGCGACATTCAAGTAACAAAAATGGCCCAATATTTGTAAATGGTACACGATGTGTGAACAGGGGAAGTGATGCTCGTAAATGACAGGAAACGATAAAACGTTTAATTTTCATACGCGGCCCTTTGAGCACTTGTCCCGGGATGGGATCATTTAATTAGGCCTCCTGGTAAAACGGGGTCAGTATTGCTGGGCGTGTTACTTATGTATCAATGTTATTGTGCGAGTATGCTTGTTACATGTTAAAATGTATTTGCTTTTAATTTTTATTTATATATTGATTGTTATAAAAAGCAAAAGATTTTTATTTAAGGCAACCAAAAGCCACAGATTTGTGTCTGGAATGCTGAGCTAGTTACACATTATTAGAATATGTAGAGCAGTAGAAACTTACTGCACGCCTTTAAAGATTATTTAAAAAATGTGTTTTTTTTTAATCTGTTCAGTATTATTTTTGTGATACTTTCTGCAAAACATGGATTTCATTTGTTAAATACGCGCGGGACGATATAGGAAGTGGTTCATTCACCGTACACATTAGTTACTCTAGCTTATTGTATCTTTCTTTTGTTAGTTACTTGACATGTTTGAATGTTGTGCGATATTTATACTTGTATAATTGTTATTCGATGCTTAATTTTAATTGCTACATAAATGTTTGAAACCGATCCTTTAGGCTTTGGCCTTCAGGCCCTGTGCTGCTGTGGCGTATCATCCATTTCGAATCCTGTGGCATTATAGGGTGGATGTGATGAAGAAGGATAGTACATTTGCATATGTGGACGTTAAAATGCGTCTGTTCCCTCTTCTTTTATTTATCGGATGGGGTTATGAATAAAAGAAAAATACATATATTTAATTGTGTTAAAATGTCTATTTAATGCCTCTTTTTTAAATAGGTGGGAGGGGGGGGGGCAACCACCATTACAAAATGAACAATTTGACCATTACCGATGCCCGTATACATCAGAGCGAATCAAGGGTAATGTATCATGTTTAATAACAATAATATCATAGTTCAATAAGTCACGAATATCCCATAATTTACGTAGAAATTAAAAAATCATCAACCGTTTCATAAATCGAATGTTAACGTTCCCTGCAGTATCATACATTAAGTGTTATAAGCCATAATTAAAACCTTTCATACGTATTAAACAATTTGATATATATATTGGGAACAATGTATGAAATGCCGGTGGTTAATAGAATGGTATGAGTGGGTAGAGGCAATTATAATTACCGCCTTTGTGAAGATTTACCGTCTAATATTTGTTGTTCTCACAGACAAATGATGAAATCTCCTTTTTAGTTAACTATACATATCAACCGATAAGATTCGGGACTAATGAGCGCTGACCTCTAAAAACAACAACATAGATAAGTTTCCTCCCTAATGGGGTAAGAGAAAAGAATAAATACGAGGCAGTGCCGTGTGGCATTACAACAAAATTGAGCCATATGAATAGGGAGTGCGGAGAGGTATTTCTTGCTCAGATGAGCCTTAAACTGTAGGTAGACGTTGGGCCATTGGAGGTATGAGGTAAAAAAGGGCTAAGCATATGCGGGTGTTATTAGGCATAGGTATCGATTTTTTTTAAACTGCTCGCAATCTGAGCCATTTATACCCTATACTACTGTCTATGCCCCTTTAGAGGGGAGCAGGAATTAACGACAATGCATTTGCAAAACTACAATGCGGATGTTTATGGACATTGGTAGTTGTCAATGCGCTTCGTCTCTCCGTTTGTCACCATAAAAATTAAAAATGCTATAAAATCTTAGGAAGTCAGTGCTGACTTGTCAATTACTATTGAGTCAATTACTGACCTTGTGTGTAAATCAGCCCAACTACATGCACAATGGAGGCACAAATCGTATGACAGCTAAAGGTGTAGTCAAACCTGTATAACATATTGACGGTCTGGCGTTCAGCCAGAATTAAACTGTACCAGAATTGCTTATTGTGTGTAATTGAATATTAATTTCATTCATCACCAGTGGTGCCAAATAGATGCAGAAAACTTAATTGACTTCACAATTAGTGGGTTGTTGAACGCTGAAAGAGCAAGATCAAGAGCGAGTGAATGACATCTGAAAAATTAATTTATATAAAGCAAGTTATGTTTAAAAGAAATATGACAATAAAATTAATTTTACAGATTTGATAGCGGTTTATATAATTATTTAACTAGCCTCACGTTTCAGAAACTTTACAGCAACCATGGCCACGGGTGGACTGAGATGCCAGCTGATGTCTTCGGTTACTTTTAATAACCTATGACAAAATAAAAAAACATATTCAATCATATTTTACTTTCCAATTCAATTGCCTTTGAAATAAATAACAAAACCATTTAATGTATCTTTATCCAATTACTCATTCTCTCCATATACAGTATTCCTGTGGTATTCTTATCATGAATAATAGTTATGGTTAGTGCACACAATAATCCCGCATATTGGTGACATGAGATCCAACCAGATTGTGTGGCTCTGTGAAACTGCACACGAGTATTATCATATGTCTAGGCAAGATTGGATAAACCTATATCCAGATTAAGGCTTATGATTCTTAGCTTTCCTCCCGATGGTGTATTAGCTAGTCATTACTATTTAGATGCAGCTAGTCAATTTGAAGACTAGTGATAGTATTTAAAAATCTAAAGAAAAGGAAATAAACGAATTACAATTCGTTATTATAGCCTTGCTTTATTAAATTGATTAAAACTATAACTTTTATCTACGTATATTTTCTTTCTATTCGCATGCAATATTTATATTACATTAAGACTGTCACTCATGATGATACGGGTACATCAATTTCAGCCGTATAATAATTACGTAATAAGCGTAGTTCACACGATAATCCCACATGTTGGAGGTATGAGCGTCTCACACATAATCCGAGCAGATTGTCTGGGGCTCTGTGAAGCCAGATATTATTGCACGTTGGGTGTATAGGATTGGATAAATCTATTTCCAGATTAAGGCTAAGGAATCGACGAAAGCCATCTTACGGATGATATAATCAACTAATCATTGCTATTAGATGGAGCCACTTAGTTTCAATAAGTAATAAATAATGGTTATGGATAAGTGGTAAAAATATAACAATCAAATGTGACATAATCGTTTGTCTATTTTTTTTTCTCTCTCAATATACTGCCATGTTCGACAGTGCTGCGTGTGCTTGTGTGTCTCTTTCTCTCTCTCTCTCTCTCTGTGTGTGTGTGTGTGTGCGTGTGTCTGTCTGTCTGTCTCTCTCTCTCTCTCTCTCTTTCTGTTTACGTGTGTGTATGTGTCTCTGTGTATGTGTGTCTGTGTGTGCGTAGGCATCTGGGTGATAGATGATACTGTCACATAACATTTGCTATATTTATATATTTAATGGAGGCTAATATTCATGATTAGTGGTGGTCATCAATACAACAGCAGATTACAAAATTCGTTAATTTGTTATCCGCTTATGCTGTTCCCGTTATTCGTTTTTGTTATTGACCCGTATACGACAATTTAGTGACGACCTACAGGTGCGAACGAGAACGCATTATACACAGACTAATAATGTAAGAGAGCTAGGTTATGCCAGAAACGTTCCTTCGTTTTGAAATTTTGCTTTTTTTTTTTCGGAGGGACCTAATACTGGTTGGCGGCGCTAGTCCAGCCTCAACAGTTCGACTGACTACGAAGACTTTTTTGTCTTCAGGTTTAGAGACCATAGGGGGACAGACCCCCCTCTTTTCCCGCAGATGGGAAGAGATGAACCGGGTTGATTGTGGACTATAGGGTATAGTGATTTTTTTGGGACCGAAAAGGGGGAAGCGGCCCCCCCTCCCCACTCTAGTGGGACGGCGCGCACACGATGCCGTTTAAGTTGCGGTGTCGTGGATAAGGATAACTGCGCTCGTTTAGTGTTTGGCTTATCTGAGGAGGCCGGCCTCCTCGCCCCCCCCCCCCTCTCTGACGGAGGATGTCGATTTGCGCTACAAATCGGCAAAAGCCGTATTTTTATTTATTAATTTATTTATTATTAGAGCTCTCTAAAGTCGCGATATTTTATTACTATCCATCTAAGCTCTCGACTTACGGATTCGAAACCGGGCTCGTTTCCGTAAGCGGTGTGTGAGTTTGACATTCTGTCAGTCATACATACGCCTTAACTCAACGTTATATAGCTCACTTTCATATTTTCTTGTTGTCTGCTGTCACATTGTGGTAACAATTTTGAACTTTATGCAGTTGGAATATTGGCGATTTCAATACGACGCGATATTCTATAACACAATACAAAATAATGTTGTTATAATCATTATTCGTTATTCATTATTAATAATAGAAAATAATGGAATTACATTCTCCGGTTTTAGTCCTGTACTCAACGTGATATAGTTCATTATTATTTCTATCAAAAACTGCTCGCTGTCAAATTGTGACACCGACTTAAAAAATTTTGCATATATATAGAGTATCGCGACATAATTTTCTAAATCGGCGTCAAATTGTGACACCGATTTAGAAAATTATGTCGCGATATTCTATAACAGAAAGAAAGTAATGTTGGTCCAATCATTACTCGTTTGATGAATTACGTAAATTATTATTACGCTTGTGTTGTGTGTGCTTGTGTTATTAATCACCAAGTAACTATGGTGCCTATACTGTACTAAAATCATTAATTAACATTAAACATATGAGTAAGTTATTACGTATAGTAGTAGTCTTTGCAGTGAATATAAGTGATTTATGAAATACCAACTCAAAACGCCGATACTCAGTAGTGCCGTCTAATCTACAACTGCACATGTTTAGCAGGTACTAATTTGAAATCTTACTGACACTAAATCAAAGAAAGTGAATATTAAAAAGGGTTTTCCTGCACAAGACTACTATTTAGAATTTAAAATTACACACAGGCAATAGTTAGTGTTCATTAGGAATTTTCAAAAAGGTACAAAAACAAGAATAATGTATTAATATTGACCACTTCGATTAACACAGGATAACGGGACAACAGTTTACGTTAATTGTTGTTGAAAAACAACACAATAGTATAATTCGTTAAATATAACATCATGAATAGAGATGGCAATAAATTCTACATGTCAAATGTGGCAGTTATTGCCATCTACATTTATGATGTTATAGTTCACGCATTGTACAAATCTATACTTATTATAAAACAAAGTCCCCAAAATATATCTGTCGGTATGTTATCAAACTTACTCAACGGATTTTCTGCGGTTTACATCTATAGAAAGAACAATTCCCAAGGAACGTTTTAGTGTATAATTTATTGAAGGGGGGCCGGGGCGGATCGCTAGTATTCAAAAAATGTAATTTACACGATAATCCCACACGTTGGAGGTATGAGCGTCTTGCATATAATCCGACCAGATTATGTGGCTGTGTGTAGCCGTATGTTATCGCATGTCGAGGTAAGATTGGATAAATCTTAGGATTACAGCTTAGGAATCGGTGTCTTACATTTATTTCTGGCGCTATAATACTAGTAGCTAGTTATTACCTGTTGAATGTGACCAGTAAGTAACTCATTCGGGTTGATGGTCATTTTTCTAGTAGTAAACAGTACTTGGGCCCAAATTCGCTGAAATACTAGCACGGCACTGCGAGGATCACGGGTATCGAGGCGAACCTCATGACCCGGTTCGCGAGGAGCAGCTGTCCCCTCGGTGATGGGGGCAAACCACTGGTGTTAGTGGTCGTACGGCCTGAATAGGAATGCGACCGCGGCCTACTGGCCTGCAGGTGTGGTGAGTGGTGAAATGTGGTGATGTCCGAGTGTGATGTGTGTTATGCGTGTGAGTAAGTGATCCTCGTCTCGAGCGCCGGGGCCGAGGACCCCTCTCCGCTTGGTGGATCACGGGATACGAGCTCACGCGGGTACGACCGCCCGTCGGGTGGTCACGCATGTAGCGGGGCCAGGTGCCTCAGGTGGGCGTGCGGTCCATTGTCTGCGGCACTGAACATGCCTCGAGACAATCGGGCCACAAACTCACCGACAGACTTGACCCGCAGGTCTCGCGCGATCACGTCATTCCGGACGTAGCGGCCGGCCCCCGTGATGACCCGCAGGGATATGCTCTGCTGAGCTTGCAGGTGCTTCTTGTGGCTCGGGGAGGTGATCCCGTACCATGCCGGGGCAGCGTAAGTGAGCCGCGATCGGATGTGGGTCTTGTATATCCCCAGTTTCGTGCGTAGTAAAAGCTCGGATGCGAGCACTGGTCGCAGTAAGTCGCGGGCTGCCCTCGCCTGGTTGATTGCTCGATCAACCTGCGAGCCCATCCGCAGCGTGCGATCAATGCTGCACCCGAGATACACGACCGGGGACCTCGTGCTGACGAATAGGGATGCCGTTTTCTCCATGTTGACGGACATCCTCCATTTATCGAGCCACTCCGGCCATCGATCTAGTAGCCGCAGCATTCGCCCGGCTGCCAGCTCCGGCTTTCGGGACGAGGATATGGAAGCGCTGTCGTCGTCGAACAGCGTGAGCAAGACATCCGTTTCGCCCTCTCCCATTGGGTTGTTGAGCGTCGGGATGTCGTTGGTATTGGCCGCGTAGAGGCAAGGAGATAGACAATTGCACTGCGACACTGCAGAACGTATGGTCCGCAGGGTGGAATGTCGCTCCTCCACCGCGACCCGGCAGGTTCTCCCTTCTAAGAACGACGCCACTAGTCGCACGAGAGCCGGCTAGAGTTCATCTCCGTGGTCAAGCGATGGAGCACGCGCGCCAACTGCAGTGTGGTCGACTGGCCGCTCCGAATACCGAACTGCTCCTCCCTTATTGGGACGTACAGCTTCAGTCTCCGGAGCAATAGCCGCTCGAACAACTTGAACACGTGCGGCAGCAGCGTGATCGGCTGATAGCTTCCGGGCAGGTGCCGAGGTTTGTCCGGCTTCGGGAGGACGACTATTCTCCCTTCCTTCCATGTGTCGTTGGCGCCGGCTCGGGCGATGGTTCGCTCCCAGTCCCAGGCGAGCGAGGAACCTAATTCCCCTCCCCAACAGTCTGGCGTTCGGCGCGTGCCCCAACTGAGCCTTTAGGACTTGGAAGTGGCGATGCCAGTCCGGAAGGTTCTGAACGATGATGGGAGGGTACTCCTTCGCTCTTCGCGGCGGGTTTGTGGAGTTGGGGACTGATGATGATGATAACTGTATTTGTGCTTTAGGGGTGGGCGAGTGCTAACCGTACCTGCGTGTGTACCCGACGCGCCTGCGTGCTTCGGGCTCTGCAGAGCCGCCGCTAAGCTTTTATAGCGGGCACGTCCGTCGACTCGCGGAGGACGCGCCCTCCGGTTCGGTGTCGGATGGCACAGCAGCCGCAGCAGAGGACGAGCCCGGCGGCGTCGACGAGCAGGTGCTGGAAAAATTTCTTGGAGGGTGTTGAGGAGACGGTGATGGTGACGGCGATGAACTGGCCAAGGCCACGATCTTTTCGGGCCTTTCTTCCGGTGAGGACGTAGCCTTTGGGGGCGTAACCTCTCCAATTCCCCCATCCACTGAGGCGTGGGGAAAATGGGCGTCTCACTGTTACGCGGTCCTGGCTGTCACACTTACGTGGCATGTTGTTGAGCCGCTCCTCCGTCGGACTCGCTGTCCACTCCCCGGACCTTCGTCACAAAAGGTCGGGGAGTATGTCGCGCGGTGCGGCTTCGGACTTAACCTTCGGCAAGAGAGAGATAGCATGCGTTTCCGAGTGCGTAGAAGTGGATCCCACAGTGTTCCGTCTCGGTAGGGAGTGGCGAGGTGCCTTTATATACGTGGCGGTGGGGCTTAGTAGCCTGAGGTAAACTCAGGCGAAGCCAATTGAACCAAGGGGAATCTTTGCACCCCTCTTATAAGAAGAGGGGGCTAGGAGATCAGGAGGAGGAATGGCTCTCGGTACCCCTTTTATAAGAAGAAGGGATCTAAGAGCAACAAGAGGTGGCGCTGTTGCGCACAGGGCAAGGGGCGAGGATGGGAACCTCACCCCATTGCACTGTATCAAAGTTGGTGGGGTTGTCCTGTAGTGCTGAGCAACTCCATCTGTGGAGGTGGAGTTGGTCCCTTAGGGGGCTGACTGGCCGTCGAGGTGCCCTGATGATTGTCGTTCCGGAGCACCTCACCAAGGGCGGCACTGATGGCACTCGCGGTGGTTTTTGTCGGTATTCGGCACTGTCATGTGCCGCAAGTCCCACCAGGTTATACGGTATGTATATAGATCTATGAACGCATCGCCTGTCAGAGTGAATGAAACGTGGTAAAAACCCTGCCCATTCGGATTATTTGTTGAACTCGCACCTTTACTATCACGTCATAATTTTTCGTGCAGTAAACTAGCATTATCGATGTACAAAATAGGCCGGCAGTGTGCAGTATAAACAATGTTTTAAGTTGTCAATACAACTTAAAACATTGTTTATACATAACTTAAAACATTGTATAGATATCATAAATATATCAGCCACTGAAGCATTTCTTAGACCGCACCTTCCATTATTCCGCAACGGATGCCCTCCAATTATGTCGTACTCAGAACGCAATTGTCTATTGAACTGTTAATTGTTGCGGTACTTATTGGAGCCATTGTCCTTTCAGGTTTGTATACGGATTTTGAAACTGAGACCCGAGATCCAGTAGTCGTGCTCAATGGTGTTTTTTAAAATACATTTGGAGGAACAGCTGGCACAGTGGTGTGGTATCATAGCTTGGATAATCGTACATACCAGAGGTTACGGGTTCCGCCCGGGTCATGGATGTTTATCAAAGTATTGGATGTCTTTCTTTAATAAAAAATCATAAACAAATATATATATACATTTACAGTATGTGCCAAACGACCTTATCACAACTTACGACACCCATGAACAATCTCATAATACTGTTTTTTTTATTATTATACTTTCTCCTTTCCGCCCATGGGCCACCGGCTACGCCCAAACCGCACGAACCGCGACGACGTAACTGTCACTGTACGCTGTTATCATATGAGCTGGAAATACCTCCCGGGTCGTGCCACCCAATTCCACTGCATTGCAGAGTTGCACTACCTCTTACACATTGCACGATAATAATATTATTGAATTTATCATGTAGTCATATCGTGTTTAAAGGCAACCATTACTTGGCAATATCTGATAAGATATCTCTTACACATACTTAGGGCTTTTATAATGAGTTAATTTGCTCGTTTGGCATTCAATTGGTGTTTCTGGTACCATGGATATTAAATGACATATAATAAATCTGTAATTTTAGTGTTAACAATTGAAGCTGTCCAGAAAGATCATATATTTTATTAATGTAATCATTTTACACGGCGTTGCTCTGACGGAGATCAATGCTGAAATGAAGAATCAATGATCACCATTGGACCCCACCCAGGGCCGGTGAAAGCGCATAAATGCGTTTCTCCTACAGAATTCTTCAGCTTCTTCGTTGCTGGTTTAATCTATTCTTAATCCGTGCTGCCATGAGATGGGGTGGATGGGAGGCTGTGGGCTTATTGGAACTCTCACAAAATGAACAAAACGCGATGTTTACAGACTCAAGGTCACTTCAGCTCGAAGTCATGTGAGGGAGAGATGCTTCTATGGGCGCGCCAACCCCATTCGAATGCATACAAAATGAATGCAGTGTGCTGTACCTCTTGGTACAAAAAGCTATATTCACTTACTGACATTGCGCTCGAAGCTTTGCTAGGTACGTAAAACGTATCGGTACAGCCATCACTTCATGCCAAGGGCGGTCCGTACTCTGTCTGAATCAGCTGTGCAGTAATATCTCTTGCATTGAAAAAAAATATGTATTATTTATAAGAGGTAATGCCGTACTGCATTACAGCGGAATCGCGTTTCCTGTGTTGGGGTTTGTGAGCAGTTGTTGACCCATCGAAGGGGAAAGGCTCCGACTGTTGGTTTCTCCCCTTATAATATACATACTAAAAAAATGTTAATAATATATTGCACAGTTTCATCTAGAATTAATACATCAAGGCCCGCGGCTGTCATTTGTTCCCACCGCGTCCCTGCACTTTTGCGTTGCATGACAATCGCAACTCCATGTTGTACAAAGCCTAGCCACGTGTTCTAACTTTGCAATTTATAAGATAGTACTTAGAAAATTGTTACGAGGGGCGCTTTCTAAGATTTCATGGTGTAAATCGAGCTTACGCGAGCTTATACAACTTATGATTTAAATGCAAAACTTGGTTCTTGTAAGTGGAATGAAATTTATGATTCTTAGTAAAGTCATAAATATGTTTATATAGTCATCATCATCGTCATTATCAGCCCTTATCAGTCCACTGCTGCACATTGGCCTCTCAATGAACGCCAGGACGACCGATCCCCTGCTACCTGCATCCATCCTGGATATCAGTCTATGATGTGATCATCGTCATAATGTCATCATTATCCAATCAGTGTTCCATTATTGGGTAAAGATCTCCCCCATTTTTCCAACCCCTATCTAACCAGGCAGGCATACAACGAGGTCACCATCTCCTTTTTGGTCTGAGGTCGCCTCTTTAAGTATTGGTCTCATTATGGCTATTTAATCCTATAAAAGGATTCACGTTAGGGGTAAAGGGCTGTTAAAGGTTTACTCAGACTTTTAAAAACATTAATTTAATCATGATCTCTCCACATTCACAATCATGTACAAAATTAAAATACCACCAGAAACAAACAGTGTAATTAACACAGTTTTTAACAAGGGTTAGTAAAAAGTGAGGGAACGAAGTCTTATCTTTGCAGTTGTCCGAGACTCCCTGCAGCAACCAGGAGGTATCCTGTCTATGTCTTATTATAAATCAAGCCTCTAAGCAGCAGACTGATTGTTCCTCAATCCTCAACTTCAATAGTGGAAGATTGTGGTGACATCATATCTTGACATTAAATTTCAATAGAATAAAGAAAAGGAAAAGGAGCCCCTCCTTTTCATTTGAGATAATTTTCATTATAATTCGTACATATCCTCTCGGGAATATGTAGATTCCCGGCAGAAAATAAAAAAACTAACGATACCGATCACACCTTTAGTCTGACAGTCAAAGATGACAGATATACTTTTGCTACATCATAAAGTGGCAATTTTTCCCAGGACTCGTTAAGCTCGCCGCAGACATGTCCAGTGCAGATCCATTATGTAATATTTAAATATATTTATGGAAACTTATAAAGAACTAGCAGTCCGTTCCGGCTTCGCACATATACATCACGAAATATGGGTAAAATATAATATTTAATTATGAATTTTAATTTCGGCCTGTAAACGTTAAACATTACGCAATGACAACTAATTCAATTTATGACAGGACAACATCCCGGACAGCTAATTGTCAAAAACTTCTTGACATGTCGATGTCCCGGTTTATAATGACATGTCACTAATTTCATCGATGAATCAACATCATTATGTATACAATAATCCGACTATCTACTATTTGAATGCGGTAATCGGCCATGCCATTTCCAAATATTTATTCACAGTATGACCATCGTGGTAATTGGGCGAATTATCAGTAAACGAAAGTTACGGAACACTACATACAGTAGATACTGGGTATATATTTGCGCGTTTTACCCACCTGCATCAGAGGGAGGGTAATGTTTTTCAAGCGTATGCAGGCCTGTATGTATGTACACTTATATTACGCACCAAACGGGTATACGAATTTTGAAATGTAGGTCAAAAGGTGTCGATAGTTCGTCATAATAATGATTAGATTCGAGATTCGTTAAACAACTCCCTTGACCTTTTTGATCTTAACAATCCCGTTTGTGGATTCTCTTTAAGGGTATGGTCCTTAACGTACAGCAGGCTGGTCATTAACTCAAGGGAGTATACGAGTGTAAGTGAATAGTAGTAGGTGATCTTTGTACTTATATATTCATATAGGGGACAAACCATTAATCAGACCCTTTTCATGATTAACAACTTTGTTAACAGCATAATTTTGATGGCTCACGACATCCATGGATATTCGCATGATTGTTACGCACATGCTTTGCCCTTCCATCATCCCTCTATTGGACCACGCCAATGGCCCACCAGCTTCTCACAAACCGCACGAAACGCAACAGCGACGCTGTCATTTCACGCCTGTACCGAGTATGCGAGAGGTAGTTTCCTGGTCGTGCCAGCCCAATCCTTTACATAAGAGGATGTAGTGTCATGCATCATGCATGGCACTACCTCCTCCTGTTCAGCATGTCATCAAGCTGGCTACTCACAAACCGCATGAAACGCGAAAGCGAAGCTGTCACTTTACGGCACATCATATGAGCGATAGGTGCCTCCAGATGAGCCGACCCAATTCGGAGGGATTCACTCTCACGCACTTGGTAACGCATGCTGTCTCTCTCTTGCCGAAAGGTGAGGGAGTGATAGTGGCGTCCCGCTTGCGCCCCAGCCCTCTCTCCTTGTTCAGAACACGGTTCGGAATAGTTGTTATTCCGTGCCGTGTTCGAAACTTGGACGAAGCCAAATCGCTTTTTGTATACATGTGTATGGTCTGTTGTATAGCGAGCACAAGAGGATCACCAGACTTCAACAGGTCTGAAGCCGCATCGCGCGACATACTCCCCGACCTTTTTGAAGAAAGGTCCGGGGAGTAGACAGCGAGTCCGATGGAGGACCGAACCACCATCGGAACCACCCCTACCTAGGATGCCGAAAAAGAAGGTGGAACGCACGATGGTCAGGAGACCCCTGTTTCCCACGGAGGAGGAACGGAAGGACTTGTTGTCGGAGCTGGAGGAGTTACGCCCGCAGAAGCGCGCGGCGTCCTCGCCCGCTGAAGGCCCTTCGAAGGTGGTTGCAGTAGCAGAGTCATCGCGCTCGACCGCCACCTCACCTTCACCACCAAGACGTAGATCGCTACTCACATCACCGCCTACGTCATCTCCAGCAACACGCGAGTCGGAAATGGCTGGCCCAGTGAAACCTGAGGAGGATTTGTCGAGGTCACCTGGCACCATTTCCGCTGCGAGTGCTGCGTCTGCAGTCTGCGTCCGCTTAGGTTAGCGGAATATCCGCCGATCGTTGTGCAGTTCCTGCCGGAATGGCAGAGACATTTCCGCACACTGCGCGATGCGCTAGGACACGCGCCCAACGCCCGGCCCTTTGGGAAGGGTATACGGTTCCATGCGCAATCGTCGGAGTAGTTCCGGGTGGTCCAGGCACTCCTGACAGCCCTGACGATGGTGAACCCGGCGGTGCAATGGCACTCTTACTCCCCAACCTCAGACCTTCCCACCAAGGTGGGTATCAGATGTCTGCCGGTGGGGTCAGACACCGAGTGCATCGCCGAGGAGCTCTAGGGCCTGGGCTTCCAGATGCGCTTCGTGCGGTACATACAGCCGTCCGCTGTGGTGGCGTCCATGCAGTTGGGGACTGCCCGCTGCCGAAAGAAGTCACCCCTACCTGCGCCAATTGTTAGGGCTCACACACCGCCAACGACCGAAGGTGTAAGGTTCTCGAGCTCGAGGTATGGCCATCCGAAAGCCCGCTGTGCAAGAAGACCAGTTTCGACTGGTCCCTCACGGCCGAAACCACGCCGCCACTGCGCCCGCGGCTCCGCTGCGGAGGGAGGGATGGTTCGAGTACAGCCAGGCCTATCCCGTACCGCCCTGGCCAACGAGCCCAAACCCAGGCAGGTGACGACGACCAAGCCCAAGAGGAGGCGCACTCGCAAAAGGAAGCCCCAAGCTCCAAAGTCGTCCAAAGCTGCCACCCTCCGCAACAGGAGACCGCCGTGACCACAGTATGCCGAGTACCCACACAGGCTAGGGACCCGGTACACGCACGTTCATCAACACGCGCACCAACTCACCACATTCCGCAGACACCAACACCAACACCACGGACATCAGTCCCCTCGCCTGCGTGGGGACCGGGGCGCTCTGAAAGGGAGCGGCGCAAGCGCGACAAGCCCAGGGTCCACGCTGACGATCTCAGGGTGCCAATCCAAGAGATCGTCAGGAAGGAGCTGAGGGCGGTCATGAAGGACGAGCTGTCCAGGGTACTCAGGGACCATGAAGGACGAGCTGTCCAGAGTGCGCATCTGGACGCCAATCATGCACGCACGGGGCCAACCAACGGGGAGCCAGTGATGGACCGTGACGAGCTCGGGGTCCCTTACTAGAACCCCGGGGGTATAGGAGACAAGGGCGACAGTCTTCGGCTGCGCGCTCAGCAGTACGAATTACATGTCATTCTGCTGGGCGAGACTTGGCTGAGGCCGGCTACCGAATTACGTCGCGTATTTGAGGGACAAGGTGTCGCCGAACGGCAGGCCGTACCCTGTGAGGTACTGAGAGGTACGGCTGTGCTCGTTCGGCGGGACGTCGTCCACGACGAGTTGAGACCGGGTCCCTTCGCCGACATGGGCTCGACTTACATAGTCGTTCACATAGCGGGGGAGGAGCTCAGGATCTACGCGGCGTACAGACATCCCGGGAACAGCTTTGGCCTAGGTGATGGCCAGATGTTGTTGGTCGGTGACCTGAACTCCAATCATCCAGCTTGGGGATCGGCCGTCACGAATAGCAATGGCTTCAGGCTGCAGGATGATTCGGAAGAGCGCGGCTACACGGTGCAAGGACCACCGTGTCCTACACACGTGCCTACGGATCCTCTGCGCACCCCGGATGTTCTAGTTATGGCCCTACGCCAGAACCTCAAGGCCACGGTTAACACCGTGGTCCTTTACGCCCTCGACGCTCAACACCTACCCATCCTCGTCAAGGAGTGCGGACCAGAGAGACGATCGACTGGGCCGTCTATCAGGATACGAGGAGGAGGCCGCGGCTCGCCGCTTCACGGAAAAAATCCGAGAGGCGCGGGTGGCGACCACCGCTGTACCGGTGACAGCGCGCCGGCGGGGTAAGCTCCCCTGGAGCCGACTGTCCGACCTGCAGAGGAAACGACAGATGAGGAAACCCTGGGCCCGCACCCGC
>JAFELO010000548.1:244516-288398 GCA_017140195.1 Eumaeus atala | reverse complement strand
CCCCCCCCCCCCCCTCCGTGATCCACCAAGTGGATTAGGGACTTCGTGTCCTGCGATCTGGACGCGGATCACATATGCACATGCGTAACACACACAATCGCTACTCACCAACAGCCACAACACACCACACAACACACAGGCCCTACACAGGCCTACATTCCCCCCCTGAGCCCATACGCCACGATGGTAAACCCGCAATAGAGATTGCGGCCCCGTTACCGCAGGGATAGTTGTCCCCTCGCGATCCCAACCGGGTTACTAATATTCCATACGACATTTTACAATAAATTCATCGTGTTCAAACAGAACAGCTAATTCTACCGTTAAATAAGCGTCATTCGTTACAGGTAGGTGAGAGGACGCCCTTCGGATTCCCACTTGAATTGCAAATGGATAGAAATACTATGTATTATTAATGAATACTGATAGGTGTGTGTATTTTCATGTCGTGTTCCCATGTAGCTTTCCACTCGAACGTGCCAGGAAGAGGATTATGTTTCTATGATCACGTAAGTGCAGTACGTGATTTTTTCATGCTCCTAAATGGATGGATCTTAGCATGCTGGATCGATTTTAGCATGC
The DNA here is from genome assembly GCA_017140195.1 of Eumaeus atala. NCBI lineage: Eukaryota > Metazoa > Arthropoda > Insecta > Lepidoptera > Lycaenidae > Eumaeus > Eumaeus atala. The sequence continues at coordinate 287,816 of JAFELO010000548.1, read as the reverse complement.
TCTTTAATGGATAGATTCTCGCATGCTGAATGGATTTTGGCGTGATCTTTTCTCATGGTTAACATAGACAAATTAAACAAAAATAAGCGTATCAGGAACGTTAAAGTGAAGGCGAAGAAATGTTATAATCTTAATTGACTGACTTAAAATATGTGTCAATGTTATTCCACATTGTTATAAAACATATTTTTATATAAGTATTTACATGACTTGACTTATCAAGTCTGTTGTGTAGAATTATTATGAAAAAATAAATGTTAATTTCTCAATTATAATTACAGTAACCATATAGCTGAAATTGTTACATTATAGAATCGGACTGGTAGGGCCAGGGACCTATTATAATCACTGGATTAAAATAGGGAATTCTGCGTATGCACTCTTAACATCTTTTTGAATGGATATCTTTGAGATTATATTTGTATGATGAGATGAGTAAATATAAATAGAAATTAGGGTATGTAAAAGGTATTACATTATACCAAACCTACTACGTCCTATGAGCTTATCATGAATCATAAAAAAAACTAGCAACACCTAAAAATTGTAATCATTGGAAAAGTTTTTCTCCCACTCAATACAATCTTATAAAAAATCGAGCATCAGACATTACAACTGAGTTTAGCTTAAGCGGCGCTTACCATAATGTGGGTGAAATTGAAATTGGGATTTTAAACTTTACCTAAGCGAAATCTGACTACGGCATGAAAGGAATAACTGAGTCAAACAAGAATTATGCCAGTGAAATATAATTAAACACCTAATATATATTGACTGTTTTAAAATGTCAAATGTAGAGACACAAGATATTGGACATATTACATTTATATATAAATAAAATAACGACCCCTTTAAATCATACTATAAAACATATATATACCAGTGGTAATTGCATGAGTCATATCGTATCATAACGTGTAATTGTGTCGTATCATCGTGTCTTTTCATACGATCTTCTATTGCGATAGGTTATTACGTTACGATTAATACGTTGAAATTATGATGCATATCGTATTCACTTTCTATATCATAAGAGGGCAAACGTGCACCAGAGAAGTTTTTTGACTAATATCGGCTACACTTGTTATGTAGACGTATTGATGATGGGCAACCAGTTATTCAAATGCTGCACAAAAACCATCAATTTTAAGGTGGTATCATGTGACGGAGATATTAACCCCTGTCATGACAATCCAGTTCGGCTAAAGTATCAAGCACGCTACAGCGTACTATTTCAACATATTACTTTTGTATACAAATATTCTAAAATGACAAACCTACAAATATTTATATACTAAAATCGATACAATTATCGTACCGTATAATCTGTTGCATTATACAATCTTATCCTTTTATTTCTTTTTTCTTGACGCGGGGAAACGTATTTACGTGCTTACACTGGCCCTGGGTCCCCACCCAGGGCCAGTGTCAAGGCGGTCCAGTGGTGTGTGGAACTCGCGGCGAATACCCACAAAAAAGTGCCATCAGTGCCGCCCTCGGTGAGGTGCCCCGGAATAACAAATCATCAGGGCACACCTCGACGTCTAGTCAGCCCCCTCAGGGGCCGGCTCCACCTCCACAGATGGGGTTGCTCGCCTCCTCCTCCTGTTGCTCTTTGGTCACCTCTTCTTATAAGAGAGGCACCGAGAGCGCTGCCTCCTCCTGATCTTTAGCCCCCTCTTCTTATAAGAATAATAATTCTATTTCTTCTCTTCTCCTATAGGAGGGGTGTAACTATCGCCTTCAGTTCAATGGGCTTCGCTTGGGTTCACCCCAGGCTACTAAGATTGTATCCCCACCTCCACGACAAGGCTCGGTGGGGATACAATCTTATCTTGCGCAATGTGATGCTACAGGACACAAAATTATGATGATGATACTTTATATCGTATCCTAATAACAAATCTTGCGGATATCAAGCAGAAATTTCAATATGTTATTAACTAAATCAGTAGGTAAGACATTGTATTCCCGAATCCCATTGAAGAAGGATGCTGCACGATACTTAACGGTGATTATACTTCATATCATATCATTCACATTCCAGGCAAAACAACAATTTCATTTACCGTATTGTTATCCGTGCAATAGAACTTATGGAGACGCCAGGTGTGGACTCCATATCTTATAGTTACCGTGCACGACAACACGCTTATCTGTGTTGGAAAAAATATATATGGACTGCGGATGTCACCCAGACAGTCCAACATCTGATTAACTAAATTGGCAGGTAAGATCTCGCTAAGCGGTCGCATGTGCCGTTAATCGTATCTGGATAATCGGTTAAAAGCGGAAAGAGGAAATCAATGTCAAATATAGCATGTTAGACCGTATGACTTTTTGTTGAGGTGGTGCCATGCATTGTGCATACGCCCTTCTACGCAACGGAATTGGGCCGGCACGACCGGGTAGGTACCTCTCGCTCACTTGATACCGCCGTAAAGTGACACGTACGGTGTCGCGTTTCGTGTGGTTTTGAGTAAGCCGGTGGCCCATCGGGGGTGTGAAAAGTAGGGCAACCCATCAGAATAATTATGCTGATGTTCATGGGTGCCGGTAGTCGTTGAAAGGTATCGTTTCTCGTTTGTCCCCCTATACTATAACTAAAATATGAATATAGTTGACATATGATATAGTTGACTTGAAGCTCTAGACTAGCCTGGAGTGTTACTGGATTTTTATTGGACGAAATTTATTTGGACGGTTCTACGCTAACGGAAGTGTCCAGTGCAGCTTCAACGGTTACTATAAAACACGTCGGTGACGGTCTATTTATTGAACATTAGCTAAAGTGAATATTATTACTTTGGCCGAGGAGACCAGGGACCCCCTCAAGTTATAAGGCGGTTAAAGTTGGCCTGGTATTATTATGGGAGCAGAAAAAACTGGTCCTGACTGGGAGGAACCGTCCACCCCTTCCGCCACGTGCGGGTTACTTGAGGCAATCAAGTAGTCTTATTGCCTAAAACTAAATAGTAACGCATTTAACGTTTTTGTTAGGTAAACAAAACTGTTGAACTTTTAAGGCTTCCACAATCAGTACAAAATACGGATGCGAGCTTAATATATACATATAAGCTACAGTTCAATATCATTTTGGTTAAGTTCGATAATGAACTAAATAAAATTGTGTCATTTTGACCATGTCGGATTATTTACAGTTAGTCGTACAATTCATCTTCATTTTAATTCAGGATTAACAAAAACAGAAGCTACTTCAATAACTTGGTACGTTAAAAAAAGGTAAATATTTTTTTTTATGTTCACAAAGCCACAGTACACAGTGTATTGATGTCTTAAGTTTACGCTAATGTTACGCATTACAATAAAACTACGTTTACAGACTTCATCAAGGTTTATTTATTTACGATTTAAACAGAAGCTTTAATACAACCTTGGTCACTGAGATGACAGATGTCCTGATGTAACAAATTATTCAAAGTACCGGAAGAATTTTAATTTAAATTAGTTGTTCCAATTAACGCAAAAATTATTCATTATGTCTTGTTGTCCTGAGGTGTGTTATTTTTAGTTTTTGATTTGATTATGTTTATCATTGGTTCCCAAGCGGAGGGAAGAACCCAGCAGTGTCTATTGAAGTTATGGTATTTTTTTAATTTCAATAGTCTCACTCACTTCAATAGGATCATCCTTGGAAGGAATGGTTGTTCTCTAGTGCGAATTTGCGCTTTATAAAGACAAATGTAATGGCGAGAACCAAATAAGAGCTCCGTTCCGTTGGCGGACCATCGAAAGAAATTAAGCTTCTATTACAATGGATGTAATTGGTCACGAATTGGTCCATATTGATAAGTAGTCAAAGCTAATGGGTCAGCCTTACTGAAGTTGCAGATACAGTGTTTTTCCCTTTGCTATTATGTTAGAACATTAATCCCGCAGGAAGCCATATGAACGCGTCACAAGCCTTATCCGCCGTAAATATCGGTATGATGTCTTCTCTTCATCCCAGTCGTATTCTATCTAATTTCTTTATAATATGTTATCAGGCTGCCTAATTTTGGGGATTCGGCAAAGGCACCAGTTTCTGCACATAGCGACCGCCATATGACCTCTGCGACCCAGAAGGGAAACTGGGCCCAACTCTACATCAAATCGAATTCGAATAAACGAGTTCGAGTTTCTTCTCGGTGTTTTCTTCCCCGTAAGACCACACAGAAAATGTGCTTAAGTTAGAAAAACTCATTGGTACAAGGCCGGGATCAAACAAAGACCACCCGAGTGGAAGTCTGAAGCGCTATCCTCTAGACCACTGAGGTTTATGGTGTCAGTCAGTATCAGTACAATAAAAGCACATAGAATTTTAGTGGTATTCGTTTTTGAGAAGCAGCGTTCGACCAATTGAGCGTAATAACAGCGTAATACTTTATCGCGCGTAAATCTCACGCGCCTTTCAATTCGAATAATTCTTAAAGAATAAATTTCACTCGCATAAATTTTTATGGCTCCAATGGCAAAATGCAGAACTCTTATAAGTTCGTCATGTCCGTCTGTCCGTTTGTATATCACAGACGTTTTACTCGGACTGGTTGACGTATATTTGAAATTTGAAAGGCATACCTATAGTTATTATAATGTGTATTTAATTAACCGTTACAAAGTAGTGTAGTGTGATTTTGATAAATAAAATTATTAAGAGTAGCCTCTATATATGGTCTTTCTAAATGGTATAGAGTTTTATAACAAACTTTTCTGATTATGTTAACAGTGAATCCTTTTTTAGATATTCGTTTCTAAAGCCATAGAAAGTATACCCTCCTCCCTCTTACTTTTAAACTAACTTGGGGATAGAATTAAATATATTATTAAATTTTAAATATATATTCAATGATAACTTTAAACGAAAGATAGTTTCGAGAATTTTCTTTTCGTTTTCTGCAACGGAACCCTCGATAGCCTATTCCGAGTCGTGCTTGTTTCTAATTAACTACACTAGAATGGTAATCCCCCAGGAAGTCATATAAACAAGTCACAAGTATACGTCGTGGGTGTCAGTAAAATGCATCACACATAAAAGCTTAGGCGTATACGTTTTATAAGTGATCTTATCAACGGTGTAATGAAATTAATGAATCGTTCGATATGACTTACGGTGACAAATCCCCTTGCTTCATTTCAACTGGTTTGTGTTCTAATAATTTAATGTCCTAACATTGGTCGTCAGCACTTGGATTATATTTTATAGTTAATTATTTGACTTGGTCAACGAAACTCGAGCGTGTGACGACATCGGAAGTAAAACTATGATCGAAAGGATTAAAACATTGTCGGCATATTATTTTGCAGTCCTTGCCTAAATTGCACTCGCGCCCAGGTGAACTATAAGCCCAGTGAAATAAAAATACCTTATGAACGGTATTAATGTAATAATGTTAATATAAAATCATATCAAATCAAAAATTTTCGGCTCTTGGATAATATTTTATAATCAATTAAATAAACCGCGATAAAATAGTAGTTTTATTGATTTAAGTTATTATACACTTTGAATTCAATAAATCTGACTATACATAACAAACAAAGTCAGGTGTATTAACGATTGTACGAATGAAATATCAACCTCGCCTGATGCATACGCCCTAATTTAACGGATCCTGGGATCTATTAAAGCTAATTTATGATGTGACAGCGGCCGTGGTGCTGATATCGGGCAAGTTTGATTGATCACCTTATATATGTAACGAATTAGATAGCAAGTGTGCTGTGATTTATTAACTTACTACACTGGAAAGTATATCGTTCATGGTACTATAGGTTCTATAAGGGCCTCATAAATTGTTTTGGCAAAACGAATTAGATAGCAAGTGTGCTGTGATTTATTAATTCACTACACTGGAAAATATATCGTTCATGGTACTATAGGTTCTATAAGGGCCTCATAAATTGTTTTGGCAAAACGAATTAGATAGCAAGTGTGCTGTGATTTATTAATTTACTACACTGGAAAGTATATCGTTCATGGTACTATAGGTTCCATTAGGGCCTCATAAATTGTTTTGGCAAAACGAACTAGATAGCAAGTGTGCTGTGATTTATTAATTTACTACACTGGAAAGTATATCGTTCATGGTACTATAGGTTCTATAAGGGTCTCATAAATTGTTTTGGCAAAACAAATTAGATAGCAAGTGTGCTGTGATTTATTAATTTACTACAGTGGAAAGTATATCGTTCATGGTACTATAGGTTCTATAAGGGCCTCATAAATTGTTTTGGTAAAACCGTGTACATCGGACACTACTGGAGTTTTCCCAATAAAAATAACATGATTCTAAAGTAAAAGAAATATAACCGCGGTAGTGTTACTCGCGGTGTCATTGTTTCATAATATTTTATTCTTCGTTGTTTTTCATGTCTCCGGCCTTAAAAATTTTTAAAACTCTAAAAATCACTGGTTTCAACATGCTATAGATAATTTTGATCTGCTTGGCTTAACTTGTTGCTAGACTTTGCAAAAATTTGGTATGACATTCGGGAAAGAGAATATTTACGAAGAAAAACATTTTGTTATGATTTAAATTAAACATTGTATTAGAAACCGAGTGTACTGCTTTTTATGAATATAAAAATCACTGTAAATGTGTGTAGTTGATATATTATATAACTAAATATACAATACTTGACTTTGCCGACCGGCTGGCTCAGTTTGTAACGTGGCGGTTAGTCCGCGTGTTACGCCAGACGTCGCGGATTCGGATCCCGCCTAGGTCGTGGATGTTTATATATGTAACATATGTACTTCTGTAATAAAAATCTTAAATATATAAAATTTCTTAAATATATAGGAATATTATATATATTGTCCGTTGTCTAGTACCAGTGACACAAATCCTTACGTTACTTAGCACAGGACTGGGATGACGTGGTGAAATAAGTTCACACATATTGTTATTGTGATTCTATGAGCGAGTAGATGGACGTGCGACGAGTTTGTCAGTATCCTCCGCAGTCGTAGATATCTTCATGGAGGACATTAAGGAGGCTGCCTTTCGAACTTCACCAATAGCACCAAGCTTCTACAAGAGGTATGTTTCACAATTGTACCTAAGGATAAAGTAGCCATATTCCTTAACCATCTAATAGTATAAACTTCAAAATACTATTTACAGTGGTGTTAGAGGATAATGATTCTTTATCATTCTTAGATGTTTCGATCCATAATCCCAGTTACGCCTAAGGTTTTGCTGTCTATATAAAGGATACCCATACAGACAGGTGGCGGTTCTCATCATCATCCAAAACGGTCTTCTGTCAGTAGATCTTAGTTTTAGAGAGCTTGTGCACAAGCAGCATATTAATACCGAACTTCAACATGTCAAGCAGGTTCTACGAGATAACGAGATTCGGTTTCCCGGTCTGCTCCAAATGAGCCGGGCGAAACCAGCCACAGTCACGACTGTTACCTGCAATATTACCAAAAGTTCGAAGTGTTCCAGTTTGATTGTGACTGTGGACTCTCTTATGTAAGGCAAACTAAAAGTTCTATAAAGGCTCGCCTTAAAGGTCATATAGCCAATGTTAAACGCCGACGTGTTAATCTGCTGTCTGTGGGCATGCTGAAGAACTAATTTGAAGCCATATAAAAAAATACAAACCATACGTAACTTTAAAATGCAACTGGTGCCAATTCAGAAGCGAAAGGTGCGCGGAATGTAAGCGATTCAAGCGCGGTAAACGTTACACACTATTTCACACATTAAACTATCCCCTGAGGAGTAAACTCCGTAAAATCTATACACGAGTAAAAAAATATTGTCCAAAAAAATTAATGTTAAAGTCATTTGATGAATACAGACGCTCATCGACATCCTTATATTATTCAGATGCGTTACCCGCCTTCAACCAATCTCCCTAGTGGGCTTCCACCACCAACGTTACAGTATATCCATATCTTTTAAGGCGCAATTATATTAGTGGTAGGTGTTTTTTTTTTTCGGAGGGACCTAATACTGGTTGGCGGCGCTAGTCCAGCCTCAACAGTTCGACTGACTACGAAGAATTTTTTTGTCTTTAGGTTTAGGGAGACGATAGGGGACAGACCCCCCTCTTTTCCCGCAGATGGGAAGAGATGAACCGGGTTGATTGTGGGCGTACCCTATAGTAATTATTTTTGGGACCGAAAAAGGGGAAGCGGTCCCCCTCCCCACTCTAGTGGGACGGAGCGCGCGATGCCGTTTGAGTTGCGGTGTCGTGGATAAGGATAATTGAGCACGTTTAATGTTTGGCTTATCTGAGGAGGCCGGCCTCCTCGCCCCCCACCCTTTGACGGAGGGGGAGCGCTACAAATCGGCAAAAGCCGTATCCTTAATTTATTTATTATTAGAGCTCTCTAGAGTCGCGTTATTTTATTTCTATCAATCTAAGCTCTCAACTTAAGAATTAGAAACCATGCTCGTTTCCGTAAGCGGTGTGTGAGTTTGACATTCTGTCAGTCATATGTTATAACTGTGTCACTATATGTAAGATTTCATCGCTCGACCGGTACGAGCGGTGTATATCGTATTGGTTCTAGCAGGAAAAATGCATTTACGCACCATCCAGCCGACCCAAGGGGGCCTGAAGTGTGTGTTGGGCTCAGGTCGTGAAGCGATAGCTACTACCGACTAAAAACTGCTATCCGTTAGTTGGCCCTATTGACATTTTACTGCGGGAGCGTGTCTTGGTGTTTCTTTGCTTGTGTTCTTGGACAGACTTAGCCACTGCTATTGCGATCGCGTCGTCGGCGTCGTGCAATACGTGCTTCGGCTGACGGTAACGGGAAGTGCTAGGTAACCATAGAGGTAAAATAAATAGAGAATGGAGCCCAGCCTAAAACACCGCGTGTAAGTTGAAGGAGACAGCAAATGTACAGCAAACTCTCTCTGTCTCTCTTTTTTTATTTCAATAAATCTGCTCGGTGCGCATGCGAGATTTGATAGACAAAGATACTACTGCTCTCACATGTTCTCTATTATCCAAGACGGTCACTGGCCGTTATATAGCTGCCTATAGCATCCCTTCTCTATCTATATTGTTTCCATGAAAGCAATACACTGAAATTTATCATTTTTTAATAAGGCTAATTTGTTAATTTTAAAATTAATTAATTACAATACCTTTACTAAACACTATAAAATTCCGATTTATCGAATAAAAGCAAAAATATGCACTGTATAATCAGTCTAGTGTTGCTTGCGGCTCATATTTTGCGGTTGAAACTTCAATTTGCTGCCGGTATTCAATTTAAATTAAATTAATTTTCAATGATTGTCAATGGAAGAATTAATTTATATTCTACAAATTATATTCATTTATAATGTTTGTATTTTTTGTATTCTTTAACGAAAAAACTACTTAATGGTTTGTAATGAAATTTAAGTCAAAAATAAAATACAGTTCAGAAGATCCTCAAGAGAGTCAGTGTAAATGTCATAGCTAAAATAATCACCAAATTCAAGTGGCCATTGCCCCTTGAACTTGGTGATTCTTTGCGAGCAATATGGCAGGCCATATTGCTCGCAGAAACAATGACCATTGGGGACCAACGGTCTTTGAGTAGCGGCCCCGCACCGGAAGACAGAGTGTTGGACGGCCTCCTACCTGGTGGACTGACAACTTGGTTCAGGGGGCTCGTGACTGCGAACTGTGGAGGCTTATGTGGACGTCATTTAGCTGATGACGATGATGAAAAATTACAACCTTGACGGCTGACTTAATTATGATATAGCCTTTAAATAAAGATTAGAAGAAGATGAGTCGGACTTGCACATGACGGGTTTGGTAGCAGCAAACCAACAATTGCATACCTCTCAAACCACCAGCTGCCTGGGAGCTTTCCGAAAAAGGACAAAAATTGTTCATAATGGAATTAACAAACCTGGGTAACGTACTCGGGGGTAAACCTGGGTAGCGTACCCCCGGTCGGTTTAAGTAAAACTGAACCGGTTTGGTACCGGACATGGCGAATCATCATCCTCACAAGTGTGTGCTTTTGTTTCATCATACTCATGAGGTACCTCTCGCTTAATTGATACCGCCACCAAGTAACTGCTATGTCACGCTTTGTACATTATGTCAGTCTCCAGTGGCCATTTCTATCGGATTAGAAATTGGAGGAAAAGGAAGGCAGAAGAGCAACACGGGCAATATTCTGATGCCTCCAATACTATCTTTAAAATTTTATTAGAATATATTATTAGCTATGGAAATATATTTTTATTAAGGAAATGGGACAACTTCTTTGTGTAGCTTATATGGTAAAGTTTTATATCGACTGAGGGTTTTGAATGTTAATGTAGTAATTGCGAGGAATAAAATTCATTGCGGTAAACAAAATAGCTTCCGGTGGCGTCCGAATATGGAGCTGGAATTCAAATTTTATGGGCGTTGACTAGTTCTTGAAATATTATTCGTGATGTCAGCAGCTCATGTTTAAAAGTAAGTAAGATACAGAATTACGATAAATACAAGATCACAACCCAAGCTGGTGGCTCCTATATCCTTTGCTTAAGCTTCGGTTAGTTGTACACGTCTACTTCGCATCAGATGACCCAACTGCACGTTAGCCTCATGACAAAAGTGAAACAATGACGACAAACATCACCTAAATTAAAGCTATGCCACGTGTTACACATAAAATCTCATCAAAGAAACTAGTCATTTCGAAATTAAAATTACTACTTCTGTTCTTCCAGACTATAATCCAGATCTGTGCCAAATTGCATCGAATTCCGTTCAATAGCGTTGTTTAGGTAAAAGAAAAATCCCCACCATGGTTTTAAGCAATGTCGTGGCGGTGGGGCCCAGTAGCCTGGGGTGATCTGAGACACAGCCAATTGAACTGTGGAGGTAGATGTTCTTTGTACCCCTCTTATTTTTTCATAGAATAGGGGCAAAAAAGTGATCGGAGCAATGAACATCCACATAATTACTATGCCCATGCCTTGAAAGTGGACCTATAAGGAGAAAGGACAGGTGCTCTTTGTACCACTATGATCAGAAGAGGGGACAAAAGAGAAAAAGGAGGCGCTATTGCGCACTGGGCAATTGATGAGGATCGGAACCTCACCCCTTTGCATTGTCCCTAAGTAGGTGAGCCTGTCTTGTAGTGCGGGCCAATTCCGTTTGTGGGTGTGGAGTCAGTCCCTTTGAGTGAAGGCGCGAAAATGCGTTTCCACACCACAATAAAAAAAATTGAAAGAATAATGAACTTACATACAAAATATCGCACTTGTAATTGTAGGAAGTCAAGATAGAGAATCCAGATAGTTTATCATCGTATATGGAGCAAAAACGATGTTGCTTTCAAATATTTCTACATGTCTAACCTTTAAATCTGATGAATGTAACTCATCTTTCGCAGAGGGGTAAAAAAGATCTATACTCTGTAACAAAAACAAAATCTAAACAAATTATGACTTTATGGGTAACATTGATTGAAATTTGGATCCGAATCCGAAATGAGTTTCCCTGATCGAAGGGTAATTATTAATTCATCTGCTCCGGATATGATGAACTCTGTCCAGTAGTTGTTAAACGGTCATTGATAATTTCAGACGACAAAACTCGATCGTGTTCACTTTTAAGTGACTACATTTTTTGTAACTAAATTCAACTGTGTGTTGTTTTTACAAGTTACCCAAGTAGGGTCTAGTGTAGCAAAATTTTCAAAACAATATTATTAATTGTCTTTCATATCAAGTATTGATCGAATTAACGGATCCTAGAGAAGTCAAAAACAACAGTCACATTTTTTTTTTCATAAACTCGCTCATGCTCTTTGAACATGTAATTGCCATCATCTCATGTCACTGAGCTGGCGGTGTAAGGTTTTGACATTTCTTTGCTGAAATTTCATTTTGTTTTATTTTTTTAACTACATGTTGTGACAGTGAGAAAATAGATCAGGTTAGTTAATGTCACATTCAACTTTTTGAAACTGTTATACTTTTTAGCGTTCATATATGCTAGCTGCAGGGAAAATAAAAATATCGTGGTTTCATTCACATTCATAGAAGGAAAAATATAGAATATAGTATAAATTAGAAATTGGCGAAAGTTTCATTAAAAGCCGACAAGTCGTTTCTGAGATCAGCCCGCACAGACATCGTGCCTGGAGATGATAATATTTTAAAATTGTGACTGTCTCAACCCTAATGATATCTTAAGTTGTGTTATGTATCCTATTAAAACAGGGCCTCAACTCTACTTCAATCAGATAATAAAAATTAAATTGTCATAAGAGCTGTCTTACACTGCCACAAGACAACGATTTGCAGCCGAAACGTTTGTTCCATTATATATCTTATGATCAGTTTGTAGAATTAGCTATTCATAGAATTTTCTGTTATTCGTCAGTCTCCTTTTATACATTAGTAGTCTTTGGGCCAGCATGAATTCAAGAAATCTGCTTATTTTCTACGCGGATGTTTATGGGTTGTATAAGTCAACAACAGGCTAAGACTAAGACTGTTAGTTTTCGACTTATATTATTTGCATGTTTCATGTTGATACTTCTCAAGAATTTCTGTACCCAGAAAGTTGTGTTACAAATAGTAATTTATCACATTTCATTAATTTGTTTTTTCAGATTTTATTGAGCATTATTGCATAAGCTTTTATCTATCTAAATATTATCCTAGTTGGATAATATCTAGATAGATAAAAGCTATGCAAATAATGCTTCTGATAATTTCGATCCAACAACCAAGATTCCTAAGCAATAAAATTATGTATTAAATTTAAGCATGTAAAGCCGCACAAAATACCTACTCAATGAAGTTATTATAAATTTTATCAATCTACGTGTAATTAATATTTTACACCTCATTTCCATACTATAATTACGTTCTTTCAGGTCACAAGGCGAACTATTAAGCCGTGAGTTGCGCCTTTCGAACGCTGTCAATTTTCTGTCACACTTGAAATAATAAAGTGTTTTATATTAAAACTAACAGCACTCCGCTGTTTCACACGCGTAACATTATAAATTCCATATTTTACACTTCACCCCACTATTTCACCTCATTAGGGGTTGAATTAAAAAAAAATAGATTCGCTCCGATTTTATGTGAGCATTTATTTTTTCATGATAATTTTAAGTTAATTTATATAATGTTGCAATAGATACTGACACTAGTTAGTGTTAGTATCTAATGCAGCAAACAAACCTCTAATAATTATTAGAGGCAAGGGAAATATTCGAAACTGAACCACAGCGTATCCTTGTTTACTTTACATGGCATATCCGTGAGCGACCAGTGTGCAAAGACCCTCGTCGCCCGTATAAACTATTTGTGTGAGTAAACCAGAAGGGTTTAACAGGGTGAAACAGATGCCTAGCTGTATTGGCAGGGACTTGGCTTGTAGAGGGATCTTTACGAGCAATGCGACCACGTTGGTATACGGGTTTGACGCTCGATTTTACGCCGCGCTATATAGTTTGGTGTTATTAATTTATTTTGTCCTCTAGGGAAATCTATGTATGAATAGCTTTACAGCTCAGCAGATTGTCTTAATGATTTTAGTTGTTTGTGTTTTAAGTAATAATTCTTATTAAGCATTCATTATTAAGCTCATTTTTATTGCGAACTAGCTGATCCGACAGACACTGTTCTGTCGCAAGAAGTTGCTAATATGACGAATTTTCTAACTTGCTAACTTATTTTTTTTTACGTAGAATATTTCAAATATATTTCTTGTTACAAACCGTGTCATATCGAATGCAAAATGAAGTTACGCGCTTACATACACTTTAGTAGGGGTTTAATTTTTTTTGTAAATCGATGCATTCAGTTGAGTATCTGTGGTTCTACCCCTTAAATATTTTTAGCAAGAGTTTGCTACATTACAGCAGCATTAGAATTGGACCCGCACGACCGAGGAGGTACCTCCGCTCATGTAATACCGCGTCTAGCTGGGCGACGTGAAATTGACATCTTCAGTGTCACGTTTCGAGTGGTTTGTGAGAATTCAGTGGCCCATTTGGGGAGAAGATTAGGGTAACGCAACAGCATAGTAATTATGTGGACGTTCATGGGCGTCGGAAGTCGTAAAAAGGGCCGAATCACTTTTGCCCCCTATTCTATGCTCTATATGTATTGCTGACAACAACCAATTACATTTCCAGTAATTGTGTAAATGCTTCATTGCAACTGGATCAGGCTGGCGTAATATTATTAGATCGTTTTCACATTGACCGATCCGATATCGTTATAGACGTTGAAATCGATATCGGGGCTCGTAAAACGTGTCAACGCTACCTTTCAAATTATCTGCACATATAGATTATCGGAGATAAAAAACACACATTTTGTTAGCTTCATTATCAACATATCACCGATATTACCGATACCAATATTAGACATGTTAATGGGATAACGCTCCTACGGAGTAAAATGAGAGCTTGGTTACCTTCCGTATGATTAAAGAAAAGATTGCGATATCGTATATTGCAATCGTATACGGCACGCACGTGCCAGGACTGAGTTGGTAACGTGGCGGTTAGTTCGCGTGTAACGCCAGAGGGTTCGAGGTAGGTTCGAATCCCGCCCAGGTCATGGTTGTTTATGTATTATATAATATGTATTATATGTATTTCTATAATAAAAATCTTAAATGTATAAGATTTCGTAAATATATAAAAAAAACTATATTTCCGTTTTATAGTACCTGTAACGCAAGTCTTTACAATATTTAGCACAGGGCTAAGCTAACGTGGTGTGATAAGTCCACAGATATTATTATTATGTAATAGATTTTTTTAACTCGACTCAAGGTCGGATATCGAGAATCGGTTACGGGCCTAGTAATTATTGGGGTGGTCAGGCTTAGTGGTAATTTTGTGAGTAATGGGTTAAGTGTGTGTTTGTTCTACTTTCGTGAATTACCTTTGCGTGTGTATGTGTGTGTGTTTTCAGTATTTAAGGTGTTTTGGAGCGTAACTGAAGTAGGGTTTATGAAGCCGCGTACTATTGAGCATCTTGGTTTTTTTAATAGCATAACGAGGCAAACGAGACATTGGAACCTTTTGATGATCACCGTCGCCCATTTACATTTGCATTGTTTATTACGCTGATGCATTGCCCTTCTTTCACCCCTCCCCAATGGGCCACAAACCGCACGAAACGCGACAGCGGCTCTGTCACTTTTCGCTGGTATCAAGTGAGCGGGAGGTACTTCCCCGGTCGTGTCAGCCCACTTCCGTTGCATAAGAGGATGTAGTGTCATGCACCATGCTTGGCACCACCTCCGGCTATGCAGCATAGCACTACCTCTTCCTGAAATTCCTTTCTTCCTTCCTTTTGTATTAGATAATTAGTGTTTGTTATGATAATATCTATAATGTAAATGGTTTTATCGTCCTTTGTGGTTACGATTCTATCAGGTCTATTGCTGATTATGTTGCTATACGGTCGGTTATGTTGTCTCAGTCCATATTATTATTATTATTATTAATAATAATAATAATATTGTTCTTATTATTATTCGTATTATTATTATTATTATTATTATTATTATTATTATTATTATTATTATTATTATTATTATTATTATTATTATTATTATTATTATACATAAACGTTAATGCTCGACTTAATGTACGGCTTACTTACTGGCTGCGAGCTTATGCCAAGTATCCAGATGCGCGTGAGTGTCGTGTATCTGTCCGAGGGATGATTCGGGTGATGAGGTTCGTTATTGTGTTTTTCTGATTGATAGAGGGAGCTCGCGATGATGGGTCAAGGAACCGACGAACTAAGGACCGTGTATTGATGACAATGGATTTTTGTATTAATAAGTAGGTAATTTCGTAAGGATCTAGAATTATAAAGGAGCAGCTGAGACATTTCGGTGTAACCCCTGTTGACGAGATGACAATTGAAACCGAACTGTTTTATGATGCAGCATTTCTTTCATTTCGTCTGCTAGGGAATGTAATTTTGTATGTTTTTGTTGTGCTTCTGTTTCAGGTTATGGCTATTTGGTACAGCAACATCGATGAGATGGTGGTTTTTGTGGATTTAAGGGTGAGTGTAATATCTGGTCTACTGCTGAGAATTGTTTGGTCAGTTATTATTATTATAAATTAGGCCCTGTGTCCGATTTCTCTGCAGTCGTGTCGCACTGTCCCATCAGACTAGCAGAATGTGTGAATGGAGAGTGAACTTATGTAAATAAATAAGTAAATGTTTCTTTTGCAGAGGAATATGTGCACTACAATTTTGACGACCGGCTGGCTCAGTTGGTAACCTGGCGGTTAGTCCTCGTCTTACTCCAGAGGCCGCGGGTTCGAATTCCGCCTAGGTCATGGATGTTTTAATATGTATTTCTATAATAAAAATCTTCAATATATAACATTTCTTACATTTACAAGGATATTAAATATATTTCCGTTGTCTAGTACCCGTAACACAAGACCTTACGGTAACTACTATAGGACTGGGCAAACCTGTTGTGATAAGTCCACAGATATTATTATTGTCATTATTGTACTTTCTACGTAGTTGGTTAGGCTCTCGACTTACCAAATTTCGTCAGGGGGAACATTATTAACCGACACACACAATTCTTGCGAAAACATTAGCTCTTTAAAATGTAAATACTCAAAAGATACTGCAATCTAAAATCTAATCACGGCTAGACCACCCGTAACTTGTAAAGCAAATAGGAGGCACGGGCCTTTTAACAAAAATAAAACTTTTCCTTTAATTTACAACACACTATCGGCCTTATCATTCCGATCTTGGTGTTGCTACACTCAAACGACATTGATATATTATAAATCGTTGATAGTTCATAGAACATTTTTATATAAAAACAAACAGACGGAGCAGTGTGGCGATTGCTTTCATACACATATTCGCACAATTGTTGTCCAGGTGTGTTGTTCGAATGGAGCGCTCCTAAGACGAAAACTCAATGAGCGCACTAAATGCGACTGCGTAGCTGTCACATTGCGGAGATATGTTGCGGGCGAGAGACTAGTAAGAGGCACAACCTGTGCCTCTTACTAGTAAAAGTTACTTCGTGAAAAAAAATATTTACTTAATATTTGAAACCAGTTTTTTGCATTCGAAGCACTGCCGCAACCGGTAAAATATATTTTTTATACACTTTTAAAACAAACTTGTTAAAAGAACAAATAAAATATATTTTTCAATTAAAAAATTTATACGAAATTGTCTATTTAGTTATAAAGTTGGACTTATCAATCGATCCTAGTGTCTGCGTACATTTATTACTTTGTTTTTTACCACCTTGTGTCTCTAAAAGATTTGTCTGCTAAAAGGTGATGAGGCATGACGGTGCGCCTCAGTAGCCTGAAGCGTAACCGAAGTGGCTGTTCTATGTACCCCTCTTTTAAGAAGATGTGAATAAGGAGTAGGAGGACGAGGCGCCTTTGCACATGGGGCAAGGGGCGAGGATGGGAACCTCACCGACTGTCGCAAAGTTGGTGGGGATGTTCTGTGATACGGGGCAACCTCACCAGTGGTGGCACTGTTGGCACTCGCAGTGGTTTTAGTGCTTACTCTTCAATATAATATGCAGCGAGCTCCACACATCCCTGGAACTCCAACCAGGGTCCGTGATGGCGCCTAATTGCACTTCCCAGCATCAACAAAGAGGGTCATTATCATCATCATCATTATCGGCACTAATCAAACCACTGCTAGGCCTTATTCAATGAGCGCCAAGACGACCGATCTTCAGTTACTCGCATCCATCCCGGACCGTCTACCGCACGGAGGTCGTCTTTCCCTTCCCACCAGGTGAACGGTTGACCAATTCTTCGTTTTCCCACACGCAGCCTCCAATCCAGAACCTTACTGGCCCGTCTGCCATCTGTTCTTCTGAGTATGTGACCAGCCTATTACCACTTCAGCGACCTTATTCTTCGCGTGATATAGGATAATTTAGTTCTCTGACTTATGACTTCGTTATGAATTCTATCATACAGGGAAACATCCAACAAAGCACGTTCAATAGCCAAGCTACCGCAAACTTGCGGACCAGTCCTAAATTAAGGGTTCATATTTCGTTACGTTATGTTGTATTTCACCCATATATCAGATGACAATTGGGAATGAGAGAAAATGAAGCGACTGCAACACATGTGCACTAGAATATGTGCTGCATAGTTGGCAAGCCTGCATCGAGAACAGGAGATAGTCTTCGCCAGTCCGTCGAGTTTTTGTGACAATTGCAACAACAACGCCGTCAGTGTGAAGTTAGAAAAAGCTAGGATTACATAATTATTATTATCAGGAGATTATTACTACGAAAAATAGAAGTACAATGGCCGCCTTCACCAAATCATGCTTACGATTAAGATAATAATAGTCCATTATGGGCTTATGTTAGTAATAAACCTTAACACATCCGCTTCGATAATTAATGTTTATCATAAATTCATCAAGCTACTGTGTTTAGAAAGCACCCACCCACGCTAATTTACAAGCATGTTATAAACTAATAGATATCAAATCAGACCAAAACCTGCGTAGGTTTTGGGGTTTCAACAACGCGTTTGGATTAAGTTTACGATTTTATTCAAGTGAGCCTTATGCTACTACGATTAGGCTGTTTTAACAAAACCTTGCCTTTAGCATGTGTGTGAGTGAAACATCTTATTACATTTTTCAAGTCTCACATACTTGATCTCTGTACATATCACACTACATACAGTCAATTAAAAATTAAACAGGTGAAGCGTAAATCGAGTGGCAGTGAATGTTAACTAAATCACAAGGGGATTATTACAAGCTTCTTATAAACTTTTACTTATTTTCATCTGTCCCGATGTTCGTCTGTAATCTAATTTTGCGTGCAGAATTTCACCCACATCCCAGTGTCCGTTTGAACTAAAATTTTGCACGCGTCTTTTAATTGGATGACAATGTAAAATTAATATGACATGAGGCTCTCTGATGATGAAAACTGGGTCAGATAAGGTAGCTACATAGTTCATATAAACTCTGCAATAATTAATAATAATTTATCGTTTTGATATGTATAAACAAGTACTTTACGCCTAAGAGAAAACAAAGTCTGCTGATGGAGCTGGAAGGCCATGGCAACTCTTTAGTAAAGTCTGCTGATGGAGCTGGAAGGTGGCCATGGCAACTCTTTAGTAAAGTCTGCTGATGGAGCTGGAAGGTGGCCATGGCAACTCTTTAGTAAAGTCTGCTGATGGAGCTGGAAGTTGGCCATGGCAACTCTTTAGTAAAGTCTGCTGATGGAGCTGGAAGGTGGCCATGGCAACTCTTTAGTAAAGTCTGCTGATGGAGCTGGAAGGTGGCCATGGCAACTCTTTAGTAAAGTCTGCTGATGGAGCTGGAAGGTGGCCATGGCAACTCTTTAGTAAAGTGTATCAGTGCTCTCTTGAATACGCTTGTATTGTTTTGTGACAATGAAGCTCCTTTTAGGGACTACCAGTTAGATGATTGAATAAACCGCAGTAAAATATGGACAAGTGGTTCTATTGTAATGTGTAACATTTGCGTGAACTTAAGACATAAATCTTGTACATACATTTATTTATGCCATTTACTATGTGGTGTCGTTAGATTTGTCGCTGGATACATTAAAGTATATCTTAAGTAGTCCAATTTTAAATTTTCCAATTTAATTTTATTTTAGCTTAGCTATGGGGGGCAAACGTACATTCGGAGCAGTTCGGTGACTATTTCACGCCGGGCAAAGGCACGCGGGACAAAGTTTGGTGTAAATAAATTAGGTGACTATTTCACGCCGGGCAAGTATCAATGGCACTAACTCTTACAAAGTTTGGTGTAAATAAATTAACAAAAAGCTGCCATATCCAGCTTTGACGGAGGTCCTAATTGAAAGATTAATGAAAGTAAGCGGTGGATTTTATGACCTTTATAAAAATTATCTACTAATTAGTATCAGGTACCTTCGAAACATTGTATCAAATTATTGGTTAAGTTTTATATAGGTAATATATAAAATATTTATTATAGTAATAATTGTTTATTTCAGACACAGATAGTCCATAGCATAGTGAGCTAGTCGCTCTATGCGGGGGGCCTATTTGCAGCAGTGGACGTGATCCGGTTGATGGTGATTATTATTGCAGTTAGTAATACAAATCCTTACACCTAAGGTTAGTAACATAGATGCTTTAAAACAAAATATAAAATTAGAACTCACGTGATTGTCGGCTAGCGTGAGGATGACTGGCCCTGGGTGGGATCCAGTGGTGTGTGGGACTCGCGGCACATGATAGTGCCGAATACCCACAAAAACCACCGAAAGTGCCATCGGTGCCGCCGTTGGTGAGGTGCACCTAGACGGCTAGTCAGCCCCCTAGGGGATCAACTCCACCTCCAGAGATGGTGTTTGCCACGCACTACAGTACAACCCCACCGAATTTGCGAGAGGGCAATGGGATGAGGTTACCATCCTCGCCCCATCGCCCCGTGCGCTAAAGCGCCACCTCCTGTTGGTCTCTGCTTCCCTCTTCTTATAAAAGGGGTACCGAGAACGATTCCACCTCCTGATCTTCAGCTCCCTCTTCTTATAAGAGGGGTGCAAAGATCCCCCTTATTTCAATTGGCTTTGCCTGGGTACACCTCAGGAAACAAAGCCCCACCGCCACGACAAGGCTTGAACCATGGTGGGGAGGATGACGTTTCATCCACCGCTGTATAATGGGTGTTCCCCTCCGGTCTGCCCATACGCTCGGGTGGACATGTTAGCTCGTAACCGCTGCAGCATTAAAGCAGAACGGTTAAGAATTATGGCGTGAAACCTATCAAACCGCTTATCCGCAAACATGTTCGACGCGCTCCACCAGCGCAGGCAGCCCGTGTAGTATCCTGAACGCATTATTGTACTGCACCACAGGGATACTATGCGTACGCGGCCTATGCTTCACCTATTGGTTGCACGTAAAAAAAACTCAACGGTGCGACTTTCATTTGATCGGTTATGCGATAATTATGTTCATACAACATTCGATTGGTTTTTATCGAGAAAATCAAATAATGAATTACTCTGCATAATATTCATAATGAAGGCTGCAATACGGTCTGCATAAGCCATTTTGATACTTAAATGCCACAGACATTCAAAATGGCTTATGCAATAAAATTTAGACTTATAACTTAATGCGACTTATAAACGGATATTCGAGAATTCGATCTTTTTGAGGACGCCTATATAAGTAGACGGGGGAAATACTTATATATATATACATACTCGTATATCGACTCGAATCTTTTAAGACCAAGTTATTTCCGAACAGTTCGATTATTTGGTCCTGCGAAAAGATGTCGGTTCGCTGTGCGTCTCTTACCGTATTTTCGTTCTATGAGAATTATTACGAGGAATCGTTCGGCTTAACACCAGCAGCAGAATTGAACCTTCGGACACCGCGCGACACCAAATCCAAGACAGCGCGGTTTAAACGCCAATTTTTACCTCGTATACTGTGGCACCAGATGCCTCCCTCGGTATTTCCGATGTGATACGACTTAGGGGTATTCAAGATAAGAGCATGTCTATTCCCTATAGGTCTGCAACGCGTCTGCAAGACGCCAAGCGTTTCAAATGTCTGTAGGTGCTGGTAGTCACTACCCACCTCGTTTGCCCTCTATCTTATAAAAAAATGTTACACTCCTTTTTTCGTCCATCTTCAAGTCATAAACTGAACGAAATGTATGCAGCACCTGAAATATGAACGTGAGGTGCCTCTCAGTGACCCTGCAATGCAGAACGCCAACTTCTGGAGATGTTTTGACGGGTAGTAAAATGTTGCCACTGCCATTCACAATTTTATAGGTACACATAAAAGATGTACTTAAGGTAAATTGTTACATACATTTTACTGCGGAGTATATTTCTTGTTTTATTTAATAAACATTGTCACCATTCATGCCTTTTGAAAAATATTTTTATTGTACTAGCGATCCATATCGGTATTGCCCGTTCATTAACGAGGGCCGATAGTTACCTTTAAAAGTTAAAGTACACAAAAACCTTCCTCAGAAAATTCTCTATCCATGGGTGAAAACCGCGTGAGATCCTGTTTATCAGATTTTGAGAAAATCGATCACATACCTACAGACGGCTTTCGGGGATGTTTGTAATATAATTGTTTGAGACTTTCACGTCTGTTACACATTTTGTAGTTATCTAACAGGTTTTAACGCAATACTTAAAATACTTATTACAAACTTTTTATAATATGTATAAGCATTCCGACTCTCATGGGGGTATTCCTGGTAAGTACAAGTATTCCATACATGCACACGTGCGTGTGTACGTGTACATCTGCGTGCGCACGGCATTGCAGGCATGTACATATGTGTACGTGCGGTATGCGTGTGCGTTTCAATTTGTACGAATATGTGTTACAATTTAACCTGAACATCTTACTCTTGTTTTATCGGTCTGCCCTATTCGGTTACAATGTACCAAATACCTGTTAGAATACTGATCAGTATTCTTGTCAAGAGTAATTATTAATTTACGGACAGAGATAGGTATTCGTTGTATATTTTTGAAGCAGCATTCGATTTCGAACATATTTTGGTTGTGTTTTGAAGTAAAACTTTTATGTTACACAATGCTAGAATCGTTTTTATACACGTACACACAAACGTGTATAAAAATGTTTTTAGAGTTGTGTGCGTGCCTTAGTGAAAATATAAGTTAAATTTATTAAAATAAGGAAATCTATTGACTGTTAAATATCTCCTCCATATTATAATCTTTAACTGTACCAAATTTCTGAATCCTTCCTTCGCGCAATTCCGTATAGGAGGCGACAACGTTAAGGCTAACAAGCAACACACAGTTAACGATCTAGTCTAAATCCATGTGCGTGTGCTTTTAATGAATTAGCTCGGGTCTGCTAGCTGTCATGCCTTGCACGCTAACAGGCGGCTTAGTATTTACTATATCTAATCACAGCCATATAGGCAGAGGTCTCTTATAATACCGCCGTGAAGTGACATCTTCAGTGTCGCGTTTCATGCGGTTTGTGAATAGCCGGTGGTCCATGAGGGGGGGGGGCGAAGGAGGGCAAATTATGTGGATGTTCATGGACGGCGGTAGTCGTAAAAATGCTCCGATTTCTCGTTTGTTCCCTATTCAATTTCAATTCAATGAAGCAGCAACGTTGGTTTCGTAGTCAAAGAAGTGTAGTCATGGGTTCGTTATTCAGGCAATAAAGTGTAACAATAATTTGTATTGACGTTTTAGAGAAGATTTTATGCATTGGCATTTTTAGAGGATCGCTCCTTTAAAAATGCAAATAGAACAATAAAATTGCTTATTGGCGATTTTAGACAATATTATCTTCACTCTCTAGTACGACAAAACAGTGTTTTTAGAGTTATCAGATAGTCATTAAATAGAAGCGCTTTAGAGTGATATAGAGATGTATCTTTAGAATCGTTACATCTTGGATTCTATAACAGAACAGAAGCCGTAGACATACCCTACGGCTTCTGTTCTGTTTAATTGGGCCAGAAGTCCAAGGAGTGACATCTTGCTCCCATGATACAACTGCAAATTTTCCTGTGTTTTCGTGGTTGCCTTTTTACGGAGTGGAGAGTAGTAAGGCAACACATCTGCATAATAATTATATGGATTTCTATAGGCGTCGGTAACAAGACAAGGTTCCGGCTACTCGTTTGCCCCCTTATGCCGTATAATGTACATCTTTATAATTCCAATAATATCAATAATTCTTCTCTTCTTTAAGTTTATGTAACAACGTGAATACTAGACCAAATAAAAATGGTGCGATGACCGATGTTACCGAAATAGCGGCGGGAAATTCATAAAATATGATCTCCCCTCCTGACTTAATTATACACGGCAAAATGAGAAAATAAAATTAGGGCCACGCGGAAACATATTCATATTTTTGATATCCAAAAGTGCTTAACGTAATTAAAATGTTATGTTTTTCGTTTAATATTCATGTAACTCGTATGTCCTAGAAACATATGTCAGTTCACAGTGTGTGTTTTGATGTATTTTCTACGGGGAGTGTTCCGAGGAATTGTTCGGCTCAATACCAGCCGCAGAATTCCATCTTCGGACATCGTGACAGAACTACGTGTCCCACGCTAATCACCTTCATGTCCGTAAATCCATAACAGTGTGGTTTAAACACCACGTTTTTCCGCGTACAACTGTACTGTGGAACCAGCTGCCTCCCTCGGTATTTCCGGTCCGGTACGACTTAGAAGCCTTCAAGAAAAGAGCATGCTCATTCCTTAAAGGTCTTGCGGCCTATCGGCGGCGGTAGTCACTACCCTCCTGCTCATTTCGCATCATTATCAGCCCTTATCGGTCCACTGCTTGACATAGGCCTCTCTCAATGAACGCCAAGAAGACCGATCTCCTGCTACTCGCATCCATCCCGGACCGGTTACTGCACGGAGATCGCCTTCCCACCTGGTGAACGGTTCACTAACACTTCGTTTTCCTAAACGCGGCCTCCACTCCAGAACCTTACTGGTCCATCTGCCATCTGTTCTTCAGATTGTATGACCAGCCCATTGCCACTTCAGCGAGCGTATTAGTCGCGTGATATCGTTTACTTTGGTTCTCTGCTTTATTGCAAGTTACAAGGTAGCAAATAACCAGGAAAGCCGGAAAATAAATATAGAATAGAAAGAAATAATAACTCTACTGATATTTCCAATGTTTTATCAATATCATTGGTGCAGACCTCGGGTGATCACAGCGCACGATTTTTTTTAAGGGTCCGTTCATTTGACAGAAACGGGATTTATTGTATGATTACATTCAAAACTGCTGTGTCGCTATCAATAATGATTTCTCAGAAACGCCTAGCAGTATTAATTTAAAACTCATGAGAAATCTGTCTACAATCCTTCGAAGCACAAACAAAATCATATCGAATTTCATCAAATCATAATTTCAAGTTGATATAAACAGATTTACCTACGAAAAGGTGGACACATTTGTTAATGGGCATATTTTGGCGATTGCAAAGGTAATCAAAACTTTATAGGTAACTTACCGATGGCTTAAAATCGTGAAATTTTATATTAATTAATAACGGTATGTTTGTAACATATATTTAGTTACATCCGTTGGTTTACAAAAATAACAAGACAACCTAAAAAACAATCCGTATAAAATATGTGCAATTGTCAATTTATGCACTTTGTAGAAGCAACTTGAAATCATACAGGTGAGATTGATTTTGAAAAAAAAATCTGAACTTCTTACTTCACGTAAATAGGTCTTACAATGTCGCGCACAAGATTGACTTTGCACAAATGTATCTTTATGTACAATACCGTACGCTTTAGAATGATGAAATCGTGTATCTTGTATTTTTGCAAATCCATGGTTACATCATAGGAAAAAACCATTACGAACTTTCTACTGCTCATTTTATACAAAACCTCTCGGTGATACGGAACTCTTGGCGGAGCGCTTGATCCCCACTTGTCCAGTTTTTTTTTTAGAAAGACGTCACTGAGGCAAACGCCGCAAAGTAATTAAATATCTAATTCTATATTTAGATATGACAGTCGATTCGCGCTGCCAATTTTCTCACAATAGATCTAGGTATTGAGTTTTCATTTTCCACAGCCGATTCAGTATAGTGATGAATACCTAATTTTAAACAAGCGGCGACATAATAGTGAATGTTGTACAAGATCTTAGCGGTGTTAATCTGAAGTGCAACGATACGTAAATCTATCTGTACGACGTCGATTATCACAAAATGTAGTGATTGAATTTTTATGCATTTCCACTCATTCATAGACATTTTCGAGGATGATTTTAGTGTATTATCAATTACTGCGCAAAACTGGTATGAATTGCTAATAAACATTACAAGACAAAGTCTCCAAAAGACAGGCTTTTTATCACATACAGAGGGACAGTCTGAGTATGTGATCGATTTCCTCAAAATCCACTGCGCGTATTTTTATGAGACTCTTATCCACGGATAAAGCGATTCCCGGGGAAGTTTTTAATGTATAGCTTGTTAGTGTAACAATCCGGATCTTGTTATTCGCGGACTAAACCGAGACGGATCACTACTATATTAATTAAAACATAAAATAATATATGAGTCATAATGTGTATATGTTTTTGATCGAACTACTCCAAAACGGCTCGACCTATTTTAGTTATTTTTTTGTATATGGTAAGTGTCTCAATAATTAGTAAATTAAGTTAATTTTAGTTATTTTTTGTGTATGATAAGTATGCGAGTAACAAGTAAGGTAAGTTAGTAGTTCAACTAATTTTCCAAATTTTTACGGAATCTAAATATGTTATGCGAATGACAAAAACATTACAATACTTGCAAGTCAAAAAAAGCAAAAGGTAACAATATGATTAAATGTGGTGTTATTTTTAAATTAAGATATTTAACTTGAAATGTAATCTAAAGTATCCGATTCATTTATTTTTGCGCTTGGAATAAAACATAAAAATGCATTAAATATGAATGTAGCTTTATTAACACATCATTGTTGTAACCAAACATTGTGATATCTTGCAATAAAACAAAAAAAATACGTGTTAAGAACGAACATACGGTAGAGAGCACGTTTTTAAATATTTTCTCTCCGTTGTTTTATGGCCTCAGCTTAATCATGTTAATTGCCGACATCGACTGATCTTCAGGGAACTCTTAACTCTGGGCGATAGGAAGGAAGCGTGCTAAATTAAGAACGCGAGTGTGTCTCTTCCACCGTAAAATATTGGTGTTTGAAATTTGAAAGAAGTGTATAAACTATTTGGATCGCTTTTTCCACTATGGCAGCTATTTAACTCTGTTTTGTGCATTTTTTTACATGTATATGTTTCTGAATGTGGAATGATTTATGCGTTGCTAGCCATGTATTTAAATTTAGAATACGGATTTGAATATCGAATGAATTCAAATGTTACTGTAAAGTTGTGCAGTTGATGAACTGCTGATGACGTCTGAAGTCAAACGTAACGTAAATACAATCTTATGAGCATTTTGTAGATAATTTTTGCATTTAGATTATTATATTGCCTGTGAAAGAGGATTTGGTTCTCCCACTGAATAAGATAAGATACAGGATAGATGAATCAAATTTAATATATAAATTTTAAACGAACACGCAAAGAGCAGTGTCCTATCGAAGTTTTTTTTATGGTATAGGGGGACAAACGAGAGAGCAGCCTTTCAACGACTCTCGACGCCCATGAACATCCGCACAATTATGCCGATGCTCTGCCCTCCTTTTCACCTTCCCCCCTAATGGGCTACCGGCTACTCACACCGCGAGAAACGCGACAGCGTAGGAGTTACTGTACGGCGGTATCATGTGAGCGAGGGGTACCTGACCAGTCGTGCTGGCCCAATTGTTTTGCATAGGAGGATGTAGTGGCATGCACCATGCATGGCATTACAACCTCCTATACAGCATAGCACTACCTCTGTCGAAAAGCTCGAAACACTTCAGCACCGGTGTTTCCATGGTAATTAATATAGTAACGATGATGTTGCTAAAGACGACAGAGACACTTAAATCTTCCGCTGGAATCGCTCCGTCCGTGTGTTCTCACGCGTCACTCTCTCTTCTGTTTTGTAGATTTTGGTAAAATCGATCGCACACGGACAGACAACTTTTAGGGACTTTGTTTCATAATATATTGTATAGATATGTTACACATACAATTTTTATGGTTCCGTAGCCAAAATGCAAAATAGAAAGACCCCTACTTTATGAGATATTCGAAACTAAAGTGGTAAAAAAATGTGTCGTTATCATACATTGTTCATATTAAAGTTGATGATGATTTCAATTGTAAATTGTGTACACACCACGCACGTATTGTAATGCTGGTCGAAAGTAAGACAATAAAACCTAAAATACACAACTGCAAAGTAATCTCAAGTGAAGCGGACTTAAGTATATTTATCGTCTTTTATGCAGGCTATTGTTACTTTGGCTCACAAGAATTTTGATGAATCAATAAAAGTTAATAGCTGTTGTATTTTCAGCGCTTCCGTTTCTTGCTATTGATTGCGTGTACGCCTTTCAAGTGTTTCTCAAAACTTCGCTATGATGAATCGAGTTGAGATGAGTCGATATGAATCAAAAATTATTTAGAACATTACTTATTGTATATAACAACGGTGATTTGATCGCAAGTTCTTATATTATGCCAGCAGCCCATAAAACACACCCTCAGCGGTGGTGTATGATAAAATTCGTTCTTAGTGTATGTCTACACGCTAAAACCTATCTGCCAAATTTCAAGTCGTTATATATATATATCTTTGTCAGTTTGTTATAGTTTCTGAGATTTCAAGATTAAGTAGTATTTCACTTATATATATGCTTCAGACAGTCAGACTGTCTAAAACATGTTTCATTCAATAATAATTAGTACGGGGAATTTAATTCAGCCGTATAAGCATATGTTAATTGTTGGCCCGCCTCAAATCAATACGACCCTGTTTTTGAAATGGCGAGCCGTTATGTAATACGGCGATTTATACAATACGATTTCGACATATATATATATATAGGTGAATCACAATTACTTACGAGCAGAACGCTTTTATTGTATACATATAATAACGATGATCTGATCTCATGATCACGTGTATTGTATAAACGAGCATTCAGAGCCTCTTCACGACTACAATTGATAACTATGCATGCCTTCTTTGCATATGCGCTCTCCTCCTTTCCTCCCTCTACCCCTCGAATGGGGGTTACTCAC
Source organism: Eumaeus atala (assembly GCA_017140195.1). Lineage (NCBI taxonomy): Eukaryota > Metazoa > Arthropoda > Insecta > Lepidoptera > Lycaenidae > Eumaeus > Eumaeus atala. Next base: position 259,076 of record JAFELO010000548.1, on the reverse strand, counting down.
AAACTGGACGAAACGCGATAGTTGTCAATTTACGGTGGTGTCATATGAGTGAGGGGTACCTCCCTGGTTCACTAAGTGGTTAGGTTCTACTTCTAATCACCTTTATTAGTATCGTTCTACTTTGAACATATTTTTATCCTTCCTAGTTCAACTACCACCAGCACAAGCGAGCAGTCAGAGCCTTTTTATGACTACCGATGCCAAGAAACGTCCGCACAATAATTATGCACAGGAGCTGTCCTCCTTTCTTCCTCTCCTCCAAGGGGGGCAGGAGTACTATACGTTCTCCGATTGTTTGATATCATTGCATTTTGATTGCACCATTACAATCCGACTAATTGACATAATAGTATGTGAGTATACCGGTTAATTATTATTGTTATGATGATTTAAGTGCTGTCATGACAAGGAATTACCAAGGCCCTATAACGATATCAGCTGCTGCCATCACTAAAATATTGTGACACTCGCAATCCGCCCCGGATTCGCTCGTGAATAAATGATTACCCTAACAAATAAAAAATCGGATCATACCTCAGGAATAGCTCTATATATAGGTGAAAGCTGCAAAAAAAAATATTTTAGAAAAATCTATCACATAAAATTATCAAATAGAGAGACTATGTGAGTACTCATCAAAATGATAGCTACCGAAGCAATACATCAACGACCCCATTATCGTAAGGCATGTATGTTATCCTCCCTCCCTATTCCCCCAGTAGATCATCTGAGACCCACAAATAAAAAGGTACAATTAACTTTACGGTAGTGGCATCAGATCAGAGAAGTGCCTCTCACCTCTCCAGCCCAATTTATCTGCAACTAGGAACAACCAACAAAACACGGTAGAATCTAATCAGAAATGATTAAAGTAAAAAGTATAATGCCCCCCACGGATTTGAAGTGCAAGCAACGACTGATAGACAAATAATCACACATCTGAATAAACCCATATGATTTGAAAGAAAACAAACTTCCGTACCGTATACAACACATAAAGAATACAAAGTGAGCCGTTTTAGCCTTTCTGTTTGAATAATGTAGTGCAAATTTAGATTACAATTACGTTCAGAGTTAACTGAATACAAGAAAACATAGAAATCACTGAATTAATAAAAGGTAGTGCATTGCAAAAGTATATGAAATGAGCATTTCTGTTTGAATATGTAGCGCGAAATTAGATTACAATTGTTTTCAGAGTTTCACTGAATGCAAGTAACCATAAAGAGTCTACATTAATTACGGGGTAGTCCCATGGCTTTAGCACACAAAATGAGCCTTTTAAGCCTTTTTGTTTGAATATGTAGTGCGAAATTCGATTACAATTATTTTCAAAGTTCCAATGAATACAAGGAACCCTAAAAAGTCTACATTATGTAAGTCCCATTGCTTTAATATACAAAGTGAGCATTTCTGTTTAATGTTAAGCGCAAATTTTCCTGCCAATTATTATTTTCAGGGTTCCACGTTCCACGGAATACAAGGAATCGTAAAAAGTCACTAAAATAACTTGCAATTGAATGCCGAACACGACCGAGGAGGTATCTCTCATTCCCGCGATGTAGTCTTAACATTTATGGCAACAATATCACGCTTAGTACAGTTTGTGAGTTTGAGGGATAGCGTGAAGACGAACAACGCATCTGGGTAACCACGTGGATGTAAATGTGCGTCCGTAGTCACCTATAGACTCCGATTTCTTGTTGGTCCCATATGTATGTCGCTTAAAATTATTTATTCATCAAATTAGTTAGTGTCATAGATATAATAGCCGAATTTTGGCGACGCGGCCATTTTTATAGAGACAAGCCAACTGCGTAGGACATATTAAGGCGCACAAGAGAGTGCATAGGCACAAGTACACCCCATGTTCCCTCGTCCTTCTATTCCGATGGGACGGCAATAAGACACGACCGGAGTGAAATCAGGTGTAGAACCGACGGCAGAACGAGCCATTGGATGTGGCTCCGCCAATTTTTTGATTTTGTTAGAATTAGAAAAATCCCAATACGCTTTATTCCGACCCAGGACTCGAACCCAGGACCTCGCGACTGTGGTTGAACTTGTTATTGTACACATTTTTTATACAATAACTTAACATAGCTTATACAATAACTTAACATGATATGTATGTACAAAAGAGGTATTATAATTACGAAAATTTGATTTCAACCGGACCCAATATACGGAACCGCCAGTGACGTCACGCGGTCGCAGCAATCAAAGTTGTAATTAGCGGCTAGTGAAACAGCAAATTAAACGTCCTTTCATGTGACGAATTTACGGGAACGGCGGTCGGCATTCATAAAATTGGACAAATTCCGTGCCAAGGTACGCATTTTAATACGCTTTTATTTTTACTCGACTGCGACAGAAGTTGGGTATTGTTCGTCGAGCGGGTGTGTGTGTGTCTGTGTATGTGGATTTATATGTTCTCTACTAAATCTTGAAAATCCGTTAAAGCAGTTTCATAATAATAATAATAGGAAGAAAGTTGCCGAATTTTGTATTGGTTAATACACATGTGCTCTATCTATTTCAGTTTCCTGCGGTGAGAAGGGCGGCGTACCTCATCCCTCGGAGGAGGATATTGCGAAGTTGTGCCGCGATTTGAAAACCACACGTGATTGCTACAAATTGAACTATTTGTAGCTTTATATATACCTTAATATAAAGCTACGCATTGGCATAGTAAATGTGTGGTTATTCATGAAAAGCCGATGCGTGTTTGCACCCCTGCTCTATTTAAAAAAAATGCAGTTTCCTCGATAATAATTTGTTTTAAACAAAACTTGTCTCAATGAATGAAAATTGACTGTTAATGATATTAATTATCGCGTAGTACTCGCGCTGTATCATTGGAAATTGGAATTGGGTCATCCGGAACAAATTGTGTCAATCGGCAGCTATTTAGCTTTGTGCTACACGTGTCGGTTTGAGCGTTACGGATAACAATGTTAGGCTGTAATCGGTCAAGCTCCGGCTGGCTCAGTTGGTAACGTGGCGGTTATTCCGCGTGTTACGCCAGGGGTCGTGGCTTCGAATCCCGCCTAGGTCATGGACGTAACGTATGTATTTCTATACTAAAAAACTTTAAATATATAAAATTTCTTAAAGTTATAAAAAATGTAAAATATATTTCACATGTACTTACGGTACTTAGCACAGGGCTAGGCTGAAGTGGTGTGATAAAGTCTACAGATATTATTATTATTATTATTATATTGTAAGGGGTCAGCATCTGCTGATTGCGACAACTTACATTTAGGTAAACTTTTCACATTTTGGCACGCTTTTCAACTTGTGATGAATTAAGTTTGAATACGATGTTACGTGAGTCTCCAGTGGCCCATTGGAGGTGGATAACGGAAGGAAGGCTACATATTTACTTAACGATTAAATGAATGACTTTGATTTCCTGTAGACACCAAGAAGATCCGACTGCTCGTTTTCCCCATATATACATATAAAATAACATGCCTTGACTGACTGAGTCTTCGTCGCCGAGCGTAAACTGTTAAATTTAGGGAATATAATTTGGTAGGTATTTAATTGCGTAGACACCCACTAAGGTAGACAATTTGAATTTTTCTCCTAAGAGAAATAGGGGGAAATAGGGGTTGAACGTTTGTGAGGAAGTCCGTCACTTTTCAAGTTCGAAACACGAAAGATCATTTCTGGGCTAGTGATCAAAAATGGGTGAGATACGTATTTAAGCGTTTCGAGATATTCTACCACTAAAATATCGTACGGTACCCCCGGATCGACCTCACTGCGACGACCCTCTGCGCAGAACGCAGATGGGCCCTATTCCTCGCAGTGAGACGATCCGCCCAAACCGCAGCACCGTTCGTCACCATACTCCGACAGACACCGGATTACAGCTGCCTTCAGGCGGCGCTGGGTCGTCCGTGGTTCGGGAGGAGTCTGCCCAGCGCACTCACCGCCTTCACGACCTTCGGTCACAACATAGCGACGTGTTGGCCGAAGGTCCACCCTCAATTAAGGATGAGCCCCAGATATTTAAGGTCTACCCGTCACCATGGTTGTTGTAAAGCTTCTGAAACGTCTGGCTACATAAATAATTGAATAAACCCCAATAAAATCCGTTATCCGTAAAATATTCGCGTAATCTTAAGACATCAAGATGACACCCATCCCGGGGATCGTTTCTCGAGAGCCACTCTGCGGCCGGAGAGCTACGCCTCCAACTGCTTCACGAGATATATCCAATTATCCTCCGGCAGTAGAAATACACATTAATGTTTTGTAGATGACCTTTACACCTTACCTCCAATAGGCCACTGGCCACGTACAAACCGCACGAAACGCGACAGCCGATGTCACATGTGCGAGTGTAGCCCTTATCGTCCTGTCTCAATCAGGCTGTAATGCAGCATGACACTACCTATTAATAAAAAGTAGTTAAACTAATACTTTATTGCATAAAAAGTTTATTAGTTTAATACTAACATTGTTAATACACTTTTTCTAGTACAGCATCTAGAAAAACACTTCAGGCTTAATATCACATTAGGATCTATTTTTAGAATGCCTGATTAATGCTGAGGCTAACCAAGTCATTATAGCACAGTTCGAGAGCCAAAAGCTTTTTTCCCCACAACGCAACACAAACAGGGGTTAAAAAATATGTGGCAAACTAATTTTTCCCGTCTCAAACGCGTTCAAGTCGGTAGAGAGAAAAAAAATCTCCTCCATCCAGGTCATCTAGGTATATGCTGTTATACCTCGCGTAAGGGAGGAGGTGAGGGGACCCGGTCCCCTGGGCCAAGATACATCCCCTCCCCGGGGCGGTACCTCTCGCTCACATAATACCGTATGCAGTTTATGCCCATTGATGAGCCACCGGCTACTCACGATAAAAAGGGGGGAAACGCATCGGTATAGTAATAATATTCAAGTGCGTCGGTGGTCGTAAATAGACTCCTATTTCTCGTTTGGCCCCTATTGTCTAAAAAAAAGTAGTGACTTAAGCTTACCTTAAATAACCTATCGGGTTGTATCATTCCTATCTGTGGGAAGAGAGGACGTCCCCATATCGACCTTGATAATCTCACCAAGGCCTGACGTATTGTTTAGCCAACGATGAAGCCGCACTGGACACTTTCCTCAGCATAAGCACTCAAGAAAGAAAAAAGAAAAAGAAATATATTTGTTTAATAAAACCTATGATACATTTTTTCGTATACATCTCCTCTGAGCAGACATGAAACCATTGTTAAAATAACTTCAAGTTTCAAGAATAACAAATATGAATATCATTAATTCATAATGAAAATGTCGGGTAAAATATTGTTGACCCAGAAAGTTAGTTTCAGAAATTTGATTATACTGAAATAACGATTTTGTTGAACCTCGAAGCTTCGGGGCTTCTGTTGTTCTAGGCCACTAACTGAAAATAATTATACCAACACAATTAGCGCGAACTAGCGTGTGTGAAGACATTATTAGCTGCGGTTGAAATCTGCGAAAATTGTAGCGAAATTTGTTAATAGCAGACTGAATGCGATAAAATTTGTTTGAATATTTTCCACTGTATATGTATAGAAACCACTGGAAACTCATGTACCGTACGAAATGAGATAATTACTACTCCGTCCTGACCTAAATGACTGGAGTTATCGAAATCGACAACTAGGTCCTCTCAGATCCCCCAGAAGAAACGGGGCTTTTGGTCCCTTGACGGCAGCTGCGGGATCGCACCCCACACAAATATAGGACGGCCGTTTCGGCTGGCATATGGTGCCGGGTTTCGGTTGTTTAATAAAGTGTGAGGGATTTTGACTCTTGACGCTCCCTAGCCGGTGCCGCCGACCGGGTTCGGACCCTACCGGGTAAGATAGCCTGTTGTTCCAGCGGTGAAGGCCCAGCAGGAGGCTGCCAGCGCCCAGAGGCGGCGTGCATCCGGGACAAGACGCGACAGTGGATCCGTTGATGTTGGATGTTCTACTCACGACCGATTTACTCCAGGTACTTGGATAGACAGAGGAGGTAGGGTAGGTAATTCGAAGGGGAAGTAGTGTCCGATGTGGTGGTGTGTGTACGATTCCGGGTGGTGTTATGCGAAGTAGATCGTCGCTCGGGCATAGCGTGATGGTAGGTAGCGTGATTTTGTGTGTTTGGATGGATAACATGCGACATAGACACATGAAGAAGAATGCGATATGAGAAAAACATGAATATAGGAGAAGCGAGACAGCGGAGGAGGCTCGAAGATGCAGAAGATTCAAGCTTAGTGGCGGGTAGCGGATAGCAGAGGGCCCTCCTCGAAGTCTAGGCGGAGAAAGGCTAGGAGCAGCGCAGAAGCGTAAGCATATATACAGCACGTGTAGTAGGAAGTGACGTGAGCATGCCTGCGCTCCGCGAACGTAAGGCCTAACAGTAAAGATGTACGCTCTAGCAGACGTTCACAGCCAGGGGCTAGAAGATGTGAAGTGAAAGGAGATTCAAGCGGAAAGCAAGATATAAGCGAAGACGAAAGCAGATGCAATGGTGAACGTGAAAGAACATGAGAAAAATTAAAAAGAAGGTAGTGGATAAGCCGGTGCCGGGGACCGTTACCGTAGCAGTGGGTCCCTGGGAAGCGTCCAGCGATCCGGCGGCCTGCCCCAGCGTGTCCCGGTGGGAGAAGAGTTGTATGGAAGCTAGCTAGCTAGCCTAGCTGCGAAGGCGCCAAGGTCCTCCATTCTGGTGTCACGGGCAATGGTGGTGTTTATAACACAACGCGACGCATCCACAATGTATCGAATTCCTTAGATTACACTGCTCGGAGACGGTGTCTGTGGGGGCTGCTAATAGACGGTACGACGGTACCAGGCGGGCGCCGTGTACGTCAAGCGCGAGCGCACGTGCACTTGTTAAATAGTTAATTTTGTATGATGAGGCAAAAATTTGGGCAGCACCGACGAAAATTGCACTAGTGCGGCCGACGCCTGGCCCGCGACAACTTGGACATGGGCCCGCATCGTGTCATCTACGGTGACCCCCAGGTATTTCGCCTTCGTAGTCCACGGGATCACTTCACCCCGCAATGTGAATGGGGGCGGATGTCTGTAGCTGTGCGGGAAGGTGATGGCATGCGACTTGCCCGCGTTCAACGCCAGCCGTCACTTGCCCATCCAATCTGGCAGTAGGTTCAGCGTGCGATACAGTTTGGCCATAGCATGGACTTTGGTCAGGGAGGTAGAAAAGTAGGCCGTATCGTCCGCGTAAAGAGTGGCGATGGAGGCTCCACTGTTAGGGATCCCGTGCGCAGTATTCCTATGAAAAGACGGCGATCGCAGCAGCGTCGGCGTGGCGGAACGCCGAATTGGGGATCTGGTCAAGCCCGGGCGCCTTCCTGGGACTGGTCTTCGAGAGAGCTCGACGGACCTTACTTGGCGAAAGAAGGTGGTCGGAGATGGGGTTTGCATGGTTCTTTTGAGGGCGCCCTTGCGGGCAACGTAGTGACGTTTCTCTTACTTGGAGGCGAATCATCATCAGGAGTTGATTTCTCCTGCGAACTCGTGCGTGTTAATTTCTTTAGCGCCTTTAGTTTCTTTGCGGGGTCTGGGGTCAACTCGCCTTTTACGTAGGTGATTCCTGAGGACTGTTGGTAGCTAACCATTGTCCTCAATAAGTCCATCGCATGCAGGAACTGCCTGTTATGAGCAATAAACCTTGCCCTCTCGTTATTTCACGCTCCCCTTTCTGGACACACGCGGCCCGCTGGGCCACGTGGTGATGACATCGTCCGCGAATTCGCTTTTCTTTTACTTACGCTCCTTGCCCTTGAGCCCCGCGAACACATCCTGCAATACTGGCAGCACCGCACGGCCTGTACCTGTAGGCCCTCGTCAAAAAAGTCGAAGCTGGTCTGTGGGTGCGTAATAATGTACTACGTACAACATACAAGAGAGCGTCGACACTAAAGCGCTGCAGCATATCTCTGAATTAAAACATAGGTTCCGTGGTACAGAAACCTAGTTAGAGTTAGAGAGATCAGCAGCAGTGTCAACCTGGGTAGATGTTACCTTAGTGGGAGCTCGAAATTTTGCAGCGGCCAGCGGATTGCGGCTAGGTGCGGTGGACGGTATTTTACCCGCTGTGCACGGTTTGTAGGCGGTGGACGACGTAGACGCTGTCGTCGAGTAGGGCTCAAATACGCGGTCTGCTGACTTCGACATGGAGCAGGATTAAATAGGCTCACTCACTCACACATCTGGCGATCCGCGCGAAAACTCCGCTGGGTGTTGCTGCGACCTTTGGAGATGCTCCAAAGGCTGCCCTCGCAGACACCACGTAATTCACACCCGTTTCGAAAAAAAAAGGGGGCAACAGCCGTGACGACTGGCTAAGGCAGCGACAATGCTTCTGCGTACGTAGACACTCACGTCCTGAAAATGATACTAGCCTGAAAAGGACTTCAACACGCAAAAAAGTAGGCGCGAGCGGCTAGTGTGAGAGCAGGAGAAATGATTTGTTGAAACACATGGATGAATGCACCCACACAATAGCAGCAGACAGATTCTATCAAAATCTTATCAATAAAATCAGGTTTATAAGAGAACAAGCATACGTACGTGTTACCTACAAAAATAAGTGTATATTTATTTTTTGTGAAACCTAACAAATTGTCATGATATTTTGTAATTTTTGCAAACCTGTGTTACGAAATCTAAAAAAAATAATTAATTTTGTCCTTCAGCGGGGCATACATCTCAAGGCATGGCTTGGAAGTGGCGTTGTTTTGTTTTTTAGGAGGGGTGACTAAACACTTCTTCAAAATTACAGACGAATTCCACTTCTTGGCCATACTTACAAATTATTCGCAAGAGTATTGACAAAACGTCTCAAAACAAAGCTTGACAAATTCCAGCCACCGGAACGGGCTGGATTTTGCAGAGGACTTAGCACCATGGACCACATTTTCTTCATAAGGCATGTTGTACAAAAGATACATGAGTACAATCAGCCGCTGAACCTTGCCTTTGCGGACTATGAAAAAGCCTTTGACTCTGTCGAAACCTGCGCTGTTCTGGAAGCTTTACAGCAATGTCAGGTCGATTGACGATACGTTGAAGTACTGAGAGCATTGTATGACGCTGTTTTTATATCCGTTCTGATTCTGGGAGGTCAAACAAGGCCAATCCAATTGCATTGAGGAGTGTGACAGGGGGATGTCATTACCCGGAAAATATTCAATAATGCTTTAGAGGACGCCTTTAACACTTTAAACTGGGCAGAAAGCGGTATAAATATCAACGGCGAGTATCTCTCACATCTTCGTTTCATCGACGATATCGTTATGTAGGCCGAATCGTTGGAGAGCTTACAGGAAGTGTTACATAGCCTAAATGAATCCTCCCGACGTTCACGTTCACCTTAGGCCGGTCAACGTTGATGGTGTTATTCTCGAAGTCGTAGACGAATACGTCTACCTCGTGCAACTATTGCAATTAGGTAGACATAACTTCAAGAAGGAAGCTGATAGTTGGGCAGCATTCCGGAAGCATCGTCACTTGCTTGAAGCTTGCAAGAGCTTGAAGACAAAAGTCTTCAACCAATGTCTCCCCGTGATGACCTATGGGGCCGAAGCATGGCCTCTTAATTTAGGACTGGTCCGCAAGTTTGCGGTAGCTCAACGGACTATTGGACGTGATATGTTGGGTGTTTCTCTGTCCGACAGAATTTATTAAGCAGTCATAAGGCAGAGAACTAAGTTGTCCGATACCACACGACGAATAAGCTCGCTGCGGTGGGCTAGTCACACACTCAGAAGAACGGATGGCAGATGGGCCAATAAGGTTCTGGGTGGAAGCCGCATTTTGTAAATGGATGTATTGGTAGACCGTGTACCAAGTGAGAAGGCGATCTCCGTGCAGTACCTGGTCCGGGAAGGATGCGAGTAGCAGTAGACCGATAAGGGATGATGTTGATTGATAAGACTAAATGTCGATAGAACGATTTTGGATATAGTTTTGGGGAACAAAGGAGCAGTAAGATGCTTTTGGTGACTGTCAACGACCTTAATTACTCGTATAAATATAATAATTGTCCTTTAGATACGTATCCCGCCTTGCCCCTTCCGAATCCAATAGGCTACCAGAAACTCAAAAGCACTACAAAACTGAGCAAGAGTTCTCCTAAGGTCCAGTTCGCCAGCAATGCTGCAAAGCGCTATCTTATACTAAACTACTCTGAAGCAGCTATAATGTAGCCATTGCACCACGACGTTGTGAGGAAGAAGCTACCTCGATTTTAACCGACTTGAAAGAAATTTAACAATTTGTTACCAATTTTTTTTAATAAGTTTTTGAACCAATTCAATTATAATGTGCCATCAAATATTAGTATCGTGAAAAGAAACAATTTGAAGCTGACCTGTAGGAACCGGTTAGTTATTGTTTAAATAGGTATCACTGGGAAAACATTGATGATTTGACAATATTTTTTATTCGCGGGGAGATGCATTTATGCTCACCGGTGGTTGGTGGGTTCCAAATGGTGTGAGACTCATGGATAAAACGAACACGCACTGAAACCCGGCAGCCATCGGCTCCTTATCCGGAAGTACATGGGTCAATGATTTGTGTTTTAAATTTTATTTTTATACTATAGTATACCAGATGTTATACCTTTCTCTGTATTAATGGAGATTTAAATTAGACACAGAAATAATAGAGTAGAGCTTTGGCTAAACCCCTATCATTACTAATAATTTTTCTCTTTATAGTATGGTGGGTCAAACAAGAAACGGAGCATTTCAACGAGTACAGACGCCAATAAACAGCACAATTACTATGCCCATGCGTTGCCCTCCTTTTCACCGTAATGGGCTACCAGCTACTCACAAACCGTAACTCGCCACTGAGGATGTCACTTTACGCCGGTATCATGTTAGCTAGGTGTACCCAGTTCCGCTGCAATGCAACTTGACTCTGCCTCCACACAACCACTATGCCGATGCGTTGCACTCCTTCACTCCCCCCCCCCACAATGGGCCACTGGCTACTCACAAACCACGCGAAACGCAACACTGAAGATGGCGATTCTGGCGGTATTATGTGAGCGAGAGGTACCTCCCCGGTCGTGCCGGCCCAATTCAGTTGCATAGGAGGATGTAGTGTCATGTACCATGTATGTCACTACCTCCTCCTATACAGCATGGCACTATATCTTCCTGAAATTGCTCGAGGTTTGCAACCTCTAATGCAACACACCAGTAATTACTAGCCTACTATGTTCCTCAGACTTAAACATCGAATCAAAACAATGTTTATTATATCAGTCAAAGAATTCATTGACTAAGAAGCGATCTGAACGAAAACGAAAAAAAAAAGGTTTCACTTAAACACACAATGATCTTTAGATTCCATTCATCGAATTCACTTTTCAAACGCTATCATTGCACAAGTCAGTTTCTATTGCGTTCCAGCCGGCTTGTGTAAACGTCGACGCAAATGTTTGGACAGCAGAGATATGACCCGAGGGTCACTATACCATTGCGTGTACCACTTGCTGATAATGGAATATTGTAAATGCATTTTATGTTATATCAGTGGAGTCTCTTTATATGTAGAGAATATGGAACCAGTTTGTATAGTCTGATATTCGCCTCTTTACATACCAACTGTTGGTGTCCTATATGCGGACCACACAACACAGATTTTAGGAGTTAGTACGATGCCGCATAGGAGGAGGTACTGCCATATATAATACAAGACACTACATCCTCCTATGCAACGGAATTGGGTCGGCACGACCGGGGAGGACCTCTCGCTCACATAATACCGTCGAAAAGTGACAACTTCGATGTCCTGTTTCGTGCGGTGTTTTTTGAGTAGCCTGTGGCACATTGGGGGGGGGGAGGAGGGCAACGCATCAGCATAGCAATTATGTAGACGTCTCCCTCACACCTAGACTAGAATGGTTTTTTCATTTGCTGTGCTTTGTTAGTTGATTTAGGGCCTGCTTGTTAAGATCTCCAGCTCACAGGCTCTGTTCATTTGGAAGTTTAGTACTAATCAGAACGTTACTCTGACGTTATACTTTTTGGGACATATCGCAACCGTTATCGATCTACAAGACGTTATTACGTCCAAAGTGAGTGCTTATCAAAAAAAGTTCAAGTTGGATGTCGGATGAAGAAAGTTGGATAATCCCAAGAATGCCATCGATCAGCGGCACTGAAATGCGAAAGTATTGACAATGAAGACAGACATCACAAAATCCCCAATAAACATTGCCCAAAATTTCTCAACGCAATAAAAAGCAACGCGGTGAACTTTTACAATGTCCCTTAAAAATGGTGACGTCTTTTGTCCTTTTCTATTTAACTATCGCCGATTTATAGTGTGAAACGACCTCGTTAACGCGGACAAAGTCGGGTGATGCACTGTACATTCCACACACAACACCGTACGTAAATACATCGTATATGATGTGAATTTTAAATGTCTCAAACGAATATGAGCTTTAAAGAAATGGGTGAAAGTTGGTATTATGAGTGCGTTCTCGACATGGAAGGGCGTCGCGTAAGCTAAACCACGTGCATCTCGACAACTTGCGCTTAGTTCTTCACTAACTGTGTGGGAGGTTAGTACTCGCGTCAATGTCATGCGCGTTAACGTTCGGGGAAAAGCGATTTTCGCGATCGCGATAGTGTGACGCCACGTGCTTTTGACAGCCGGTTTATTGATGGATGTTTTGATGTGCTAACTGTGACAAACATGGATTGTAAACGGTATGTCTTATTTAATTATCTAAAGAAATATAAGCGTTATCTAATTGCAATATTAATAGGAATGGCAAAAAAAAAAATGCTAACTGTGTACTTTTTTGCATGCATTACAATCAAAACAAAAAAAAACAAAAGATTTAATAATGTTTAGTAAATAAAATCCAATAAAGATTAAATTATATTTTTTTTAAATGACACAAAAAAAACTTAAAAAAAAAACAATCATATTTTTTTAAAATATTACTATAAAAGATCGTCGCATGTTACAAGTAGATTACGTAGTCACCTGATTCGGAATGTGTAATGTACGTAAATGGGCGCACTGGTATTAGCGTAATTTGTCCTAAATTCATTGTTTATGTACACTCACTGCGCATGCCCGGGACAGTTTCAACAAACTGAACCTAGATCGCTACGTCGGTGCTTACATTTTAATGAGCCCTACGGAACATTTATCGACTTGTATTTAAAAGCTGTGTTACGTTTTGTTACTGTCTAGAAGTTTCCAGTAGCGGCCTGACTAAGATGCAATGCTGGTTGCTTTAGGTGTTCGTTGTCTGATTTAGTAAGATTTGTATTTATTTTTAAACGACCAATCAGCTGAGAGGAATATCTGCTCTAGATATTTCTCTTTTTTCGGAGTATTTCTATACTGGCTATGTTTCTGGTTTGTGTATTAGTTTTTTTTATAAAAATGGTTTTTGGTGAATAATTTATTTATTCCAATCTAATTGGACTGCAACTAAACGTTGTTACACTTGTTTATTTTATGTATTTTGTCTCGCAATAAATACTAAAGAAGAGATAGAGATGGATTAGATAGAATTATTTGAAAACATTGTTTAATTCGAGCATTTTATGGTTGAATTGTTATGTGTATTATTTTATCATTTTATATAATAAATATCGACTTCATTTTCTTATATATATATATATATATAGAGTTAGTATATCAAATACATACTTTTTAAATAAATACACCCTTAGCACGTCTTGTACTTTGACGAGTGATCTGTGAGCCACCAGCTACTAACCGGTGGCTCATCCGGGGAAATTGAGGTAAGGAGGGCAACGCATCCGCATAATAATTAATCGTGCTGATGTTAATGGACGCCTGCAGGTACTCCTCAATTGAGCTCCTCCCCTTTAATATTAAAAGAACATTAAAAACTCGTAAACCTTGCCTTACCGTAACCCAAGCCGTTTATGCAATCTGAATCACTGTACAACCGTACAAAACGCGAATGCATAGCTACTTAAAACCGCTACGGGAAACTTCCCAGATGGCAGGCCTTATTCAGGGGAAATGCAGCAGCGGCATAACACAATCGTTATAAATTATGTTTAACATTTAGCTAATAAATTTCGCGCATGCGCCGTCTGAGCACAAACATCTGCGGTTCGTCAATTGTATTTATGTGTTCATTAAATCGAGCTGGGGAAATATTTCAGAAACGTATATTTCTCATTGTCTGATTATTTATTTAATTAAATGTATCCATAAGTAAAAAAGTAAATGTATCCATACACCATAATGGTGTCCACAAATAAATAAATAAATTAAAGATAGCTAGTTTTAGAAGCCGTTAGAAAAAAAATAGAAAAACCATAGAGATCATACCTTAATTATATCAAGCGTAAAAAATATTTAGCATTATTTATGTTTAAAATAGAATAGAAAATAAAATCTATCGACCATTATAAAACTCATCAGGAACGCATGCATACCCCTGCTTTTGGGCATATGAACTCACATGTAATAAGATATTAATGCTCATTTATATAATTTTACGCTACTCCGGAAATATGCATATTTTG
>JAFELO010000548.1:194506-212949 GCA_017140195.1 Eumaeus atala | reverse complement strand
CACGTTTGTGCCCATATTCTATAAATAGAAATATATTTGTACGTGAGAATCATCCCAAATGGGTCTCAGGCAACTCGGAAACAGCACATGGCATAGTTTTTTTTGTCACTTCATGGCATTATTATCTGGGCGAGAGGTACCTTCCCAGTCGTGCAGGCCCAATCCAACTGCAGTGCAGCCTGCCGCTAACTCTAACAAAAATATTCCTCAGCAAATCATTTTATTTTTAATTATGAGCATTGGTAATCAACAAAAACGTACGACTGCTTGATCTTTAAGCTTTCTCACTCGCAGGCTCCGCCCATTATATTAATATTTAGAGTTATAGTAATGTTCGGTAACATTACTATAACTCGGAACGTTACTATGACGTATTACCTTCTCGTGTTAATAATATCATTTTACAAAACGTTATCACGTCAAAAATTTACTTTCCACTAATCGATCTTATTTCTATTAACACGCGGGTATAGACAATATGACTTATAAAAAAATAAATCAAATACTATAAGATACGCCTACAATATACATCCACGTTCAATTAATTGAACAAACAGATTCGTCGCCCACGTTCTATATTGTTACTCAATTCGATTATTGAATTATTACACTATCCATCTTATGCCAGTGTTTATTACGTCGTGGGATTATGAAACATTTCCTCTGAGTAATATTCGTCGCATTTTATATATTTGAATTATTAAATGGTTTATTAGTTTTACTATGTAGGTCTCGAAAGAGGTGTACATAGATTTTTGTTATTAAGACTTAATATTGTATTATTAAATTGACTGAATGATAGTAGCATTCGATTAACAATAAAATGAACAATATTTATTTGAATTAGCTAGTAGTGTTGTTTTACAGTAATTAATTGTGTTATCGTATACTAAGATCTCTGGGCAGTAGCCAGTCCGGGATGGATGCGAGTAGAAGGAGATCGGTCGTCTTGGCGTTCATTGCAAGAGGCCTACGTCCAGCAGTGGACCGAGAAGGGCTGATAGTGATGATGATAATACTAGATATTGGAAATGTTTAATCTTATAAAATGTCAGTATACTGTCACTTTCGAAACGGCTTTCAGAGTTTTACCAAATACCACCTGATAAAAGTAATGATATAATATGTGTGGACTTATCACACCACGTTAGCCTAGGCCCTGTGCTAAGTACCGTCACCGTCACCGACTTGTGTGACACGTAAGGAGGCAACGGACAATATTTTTTTTTTATTGAAGAAATTCTATATATTTAAGATTTTTATTGTAGAAATACATATAATATATATGTAAACATCCATCACCTAGGCGGGATTCGAACCCGCGACGCTGGCGTAACACGCGGAATAAGCGCCACGTTACCAACTGAGCCAGCCAGTCGTCAACTGAGTAATGGTGACGTGTTGCCCTCTTTCCTCGTCTCCTCTTCTCTTCCCCTTCCAGTAAGCCATCGAAAACACACAAGCCGCAAGAAAGCATAGCTGTAATCTTGCAGCGATATCATGTAATACTTACTAAAGACTCAAGATAATATTACAAAAAGTTGCACACCCCTGACCACATCCTCCTCACCGAACGTTGCTTACTTAGCTTTATGAACAACTAATTCAGTTTCGCTTCAAGCGCTTTAACATTCGATCGCTGCACCGTGTCAATACTTCGTTCAAGCGCTGGCTTAAAGGATTTGATTATACAAAGGGTTTTGTTGCTTTGACTTTGTTGTTGAAATGGATGTTCTAATCTTGTTACAAACAGATCGATGATAACGCGCTCCCCACTCTGTTCATCATCATCATTCTACCACACAAAACACGCACTCGCACACGCATGCGTACATGCACTTACGCGAGCACGCACATCCACACGCACACGCACACGTACACACAAACACATGCGCGCAAGGACGTACGCTAGCCCGCAGGAACTCGCGCACACACAGTCATGTCCACATGCACAGTATGTCCAAAAAAATGTAAGTGGCTATACTCTTTCAATGGATAATACGACAGCCGACTTCCTATTCCTCGCATCTAGCAGGCTAACCAATATAGTATTACTAGTAATAAATTCTAATGAATGGTGAAATGTATTGTCACTTCCTGATGGAAATTCATGTTAACTTTCTACTATTTCCACAATTACGAATAAGAGTAAACGGGTAGTAAATATAAATTGAAGTTAAATAATTGTGGAAATAGTATATAAAGTGTATTTATTTATTGAAGTATTAAAATCATTAGTGTTGCCAACAGAATATTTTATATGATTGTCTTCATATGTCCGAACATAATATAGTATAATAAATGGTATTAGCGCAACCATGAGGGCGGCCATGACTATATCTATATAAAAAGCCCATTTTATATAAATTGGTATATAAACTAATATAAGGATGCCTAAGTTCGGCGTCCAGCAAGGTTTGTTGACAAATATGATAATATCATCATTTTTAGGAAAAGAGCCACATCTTATATATTTAAGATTTTTTATTATATAAATACATAAACATCCATGACATAGGCGGGATTCGAACCCGCGGCCTAACCGCCAGGTTACCGACTGAGCCAGCCGGTCGTCAAATTGCCTAATTTTAATTTAATTATTTTTTAATTTAATTATTAATTTAATTGAAACACCCTACGGGAGCACATACGATCAGGGCTGTGGTATCTCTTACTTTGGCGATACCACAACTATTAAAACATATAAAAACAAAAAGTACCCCTCCGAAGCGTCTGTTAATGTCAAATAGTGTAGTCTAATTGATTACGGCACAGAAAAAGTTGAACTTTTAAAATCAAAAGCTATTTATTAGCTATTATTGTGACCCTCGCAAGTTACCAAAAACCTATATTTGCCCCCCGTTCACCTATGATCATAAATTTAGCAAGAAATATAATTAAGGAATTGTTAAATTCGTAATTTGTTGTCACATCACAAGAGAAACCACTACAAACTGTAAGTTTGGAATAGTTTTTATTACAAAACAATCACCGATCTATCTTAATATTTAGTGTTTAACGCCATGACGAATAAATGAAAGCCATACGAACATACAGACAGTGAAGACTTAAGGAAGCAAAGTCATAGGCACGACAGCTAACCCACGAAAAATGTTTCACACACCAATAATCAAGGGCTAAATTGTGTACATACTTCAATCAAATATTGCTCACTGTAGGCCGTATAAAGATTTAAGCTTTGATTAAGATTGGCATTACCAGAGGCCCTTATAAGGGCCTGAATTGGAAGGTCATTAACATTAGATCTAATGAACGACTCATATAAATCTTTCCTCATTTAATATAGATCATTTAATGTTGTGTAAATCAAAATGCATCTTTCGTTGTTCGGTGATAAATTTAACTTTCGGAATTTAAGCAAGCGTATACCATGCGCTCACTTTAGGTGTGAACTTCTAACAGAATTGGATATTCTTTTATATAACATTTCGACATCCAGGTAGTTAAAATCCTGCCAACATTGTATATGCGAAAATGTGTATGGCAATGATTCTTTCAAGCAAAAACTGCTAAGTTATTTTGTATGACAACCGATGGATGGCACCGATAGAAAATGAAATTGGGAATAACATGAATATTGCGAAAAAATTAAGTAGAAATGCATTGCGTCGGAATAGGGTCATAACGATGTGTTTCAACTTCCTCTCATATTATTTAACAGTTGTTATTGATACAATCAAGACCACGTTACGCTACATAATTTATTTGAAATTTGACAGGTTTCTTTGAGGATGCATACTTAGAATGATATTTTCTAAACTCCGCTCCTAGGATTGTATGTATATGGGGTGGAGTGCGTGTGTGAAACCGCGAGGGGCGGCTGGGAACTTCTTTCAAAAAAAGCGAAAAACATCACCAATCTAAATATATTTTTTATACATGATTCACCCGTTTAAATCCCGCCCGCTTGTCTTACAATAAAATCGAAATCCATCGAAGTCTATAAAATATTCACTATATAATAAATCCTTTGAAGTACCCAAGGGACATTTTTTACGAGCCGACTCGAATGACAAAACGGATGCCCTGAATCCTTGAGCGGCCCTTCAAAATATTCATTCGAATAACAACCTTAGTGAGGAATTATATTATTACAAATATACTTGTTGTATTGTATACTCGTTTTATTGGACAATTTTGTTTTTATAGATTATGGAGGCAAACGAGGAATCGGAGCCTTTTCACGATTATCGACGCGCAAGGATATCCACATAATTACTATACCGATGCATTGACATCCCCTTCCCCAAGGGGCCAATTGTTACAGTTTGCTGATTTCAAGCGTTTCTTTCCTGCGTTTATTAATAGAGGTATTATGATTATGTTTTGAAAAGAAAGAAGAAGTAAAAAAAAATATTTATTTGCATAAACTCACAAAGACTATCATAATAACAGTTTATAAAGCCTTAAAGCCACGTGGACTTGCAGATCGAAACAGAAAAAGTACTTGGATATAATGCGTACATTTATAACCTGTGTGCTTTTACGCCCATAAACATTGGCATAACCTGGCGTTATTTAGATTGAATGCAATGCGTTGTCGCACGGAAAGTTATCCCACCTAACATGAAGTACGATATCCGCACAGTAACCAGTAGTAGCAGAATATCGCCACTCATGGGCTTCATTCATTTTGTACGATGAATAGAAAAAACTGATGATGAAGATATGAATCTTATACGCCATGTAAAAACAAATTCACGGCGACAAAGTTGTGGTAATAACTAGTACGAAAGAGCAATTCCCACAATATTACTTTGTACAATAATTAATCTTGACTCTAGCCAGTGAATTACGCATTTTACGCATTGCTTCGTAAATTTGTACCAAAGTAGGGGAGCGAAGTCGCCTCTAGTCATGTCTATCATCGCTTCTATTTTTAGTCGACCGGTCCCACTGTCCCAGGTTCGAGGCTGGTCAGGCTTGTCTCCAATTAGTACTATAAGTTCCTTAAGTTGTAGTTAAATGTACGTAAAGATACTACGTACTTAACATAACCATTATTATATTCTAATCATCTTATATATACAATTCTCGTGACACAATGTTACTTAGTTTACTCTTCCGAAACGGCTTTACCGATTTTTACCAAATTTTATTTGTATATTCAATAGGCCTGAAAATCGGCTACTTCCTATTTTTCATACTAAGTGATAAGGGTTGTTAACTCAATCCGGCGGCGTTTAACGTTCCTCGGGACAGTTGGACACCTGCACCTGGCTTGTACACGCGTAAAGGTATTAATGTCTTGCACTGAGAGGTACCTCGCACTCACATGATATCGACTTAAATCCGTGGCCTCGGTTGCTGTAAAGCTTCTGAGACGTCGGGCTACTTAAATAATTAAATAAAATATTTACTATAATTAGTAACATTCAACATCAACAGATACCTGCTACTAGTCTTTACGCCGATGGTAGACGTGTCCGAGGTATCGTCCCGCTTGTAGTGATAATAATAGTAATAGTAGTAATGGTATCTGTTGACTTCTCACACCACGCTACACCTTGTCCTGTGGTTAAGTATTACAAGTTTTGTGTAAGTATCGTAAGGACATGCGTTACGGGCACTAGGCAACAGAAATATGTTAAATATTACTTTATAAATTTAAGAAATTTAATGTAATGCCAAAGTTACGATCAAGTGGCAATGAGCTGGTCGCACACCTGGAGGATCAGATGGCAGATGGGCGTCAAGTTTCTGGAGTGGTGGCCGCGTTTAGGAAAACGAGGCGTTGGTCGACCGTTCACCAGGTGGGAAGACGATCTCCGATCAGCAGCCGGTCCGGGACGGATTAGAGTAGCAGGATATCAGTCGTCTCGGCGTTCATTGATAGAGGCCTGTGTCCAGTAGTCGACCGATAAGGGCTGATAATGATGATGATGAATGTAAAGCTTTTAATCACGCCTAAAGTAAAATATGGATAAGCGAAATGCTCGGAATACTTACACATTTAATATCCCGCGTAACTTTATCAATATGGCTCGTTTGACGTGACTCGTGTGGTCACAATTTTAATGTAACTTGTTAGGACACAGTCGCAAATACAAGCCACAACTTGCCACAAACACATATATCATCAAGTCTCCCGTTGCATTTCATATTTGTACAAAGTATCATATGGTTATAAAAAAAATATACTTGAGTATTTTCTATTTTTTTGCAAAGTTACTACACGCCTTATTTCACCTCGTTACGAAGTAGACTTTATTTGAAAGAAGTGCATAATTTTAACATATTTTTCATGATGGATGATGCTTCTGTTAAAAAAAAGTCGTAACAACACACTTTCGGTACAGCTAGAACCTAATAGAGGGACAGAAGATGAGAGAGAGGGGGAGGGGAGAGAGAGATAGTGGGGGATAAAGAAGAGAGTTATGACTTTATAAATATTGTACGAAGTTACCTGAAAAGGGTTTTGGTAAAAAGTAATCAACATATAACATATTTTCGTTTTTATCAAAACGAATATGTTACATGTTGTTGACTTTTCTTGAACTCGATTGGATTGGATTGTAGGGAAGGAGGAATGAAAGGGCAGCCCATCTGCGTAACAATTATGCGGATGTTTATGTAGCGCTATCCGTTCGTTTGGCCCAATGTAATATAAAAAATGGGGCTAGCAACGAGCGCCGGACACAGCTAGTTAAATATATTAATGTGTAACATAATATTGGCATTATTTAAGAACATGTCAATTTATATGAATTTATGTGTTTTAATTAGCACCGTACGAACTAGACGACACAACTGAGAAATGTAATTAATTAGTGATGTCTTTGGAAGAACAATTAAACTTGTCGTCGTCATCATACTCTTTTAATTGGCGGGAGAAATACTTTCTTGACTTGTGAGTCAATAATTAAAAATAATTCAGGGAAAGGCCAATCGCCACGATTGAGACTGGTTTTAATATTAACCGCCTTTATACAATAAAACTGCCTTTACACTTTTTATCGCGGTGTGTACTATTATTTAACTAAATAAGTATAGTTCTTCGGGTAATGTTTCTTCGGTAAATGGGTTTGTGACATCTGGAAAACTGTAGTCTCAGTCCGCCCAAGATGAAGGTTGCTATAAAGCTTGTGACACACCGGTTTAGCTAAATAATTTAAAAAACCGTAGAAAAATCCGTAAGAGAAGTTTTATTTTCATAATAAACTTAAGACATCAATTTGTTTTCCAACTTTATTTGAGATTTAAAAAATAATGAAAAAACTGTGACGCATTTTTGGTGTTGGTTTTGATTCACATTTTTAAGTTGTTACTACATTCTTTTTTTGGAAATTATGGAAGTAATACCTACTGGAATTAAAGGTTAAGAGACGAACTAGGTGTCGCGGCCTTTTTGACGGCCACAGACATCCAAATATTTGCCATGCTGATTGTTGTCCTTCTTGTCTCTTCCCTTCTAATGGGCATCTGGAAACTCACACACCGCACAAAGTACGAGCATAGCTGTCACTTAAATGTGGTATTTTGTAAGGGAGATATATCGCCCCATGGTGTCAGCCCAATTTTTATAAATATAAGAAAGTTTATACATTGAAGGTTTGTATTACAGAAATACATATTAATATTACACGCGTAACACGCGGCCAAACCGCCTCGTTACAAACTAAGCCAGCCGGTCCTGTAATATAATACTTCTCAGACAGTTTTATAAAATATAACATAATATCTGTGGACTTATACACCACGTTAGCCCAGTCCTGTGCTAAGTAGCGTAAGGACTTGTGTTACAGGTACAAGAACAACGGAAATATATTTAAGAATTTAATATATTTAAGAAATCTTATATATTTAAGATTTTTCATCATATAAATACATAAACATCCATGACATACGCGGGATTCGAACCCGCGACCTCTGGCGTAACACGCGGCCTAACCGCCACGTTACCGACTGAGACAGCCGGTCGTCAAATTGCCTAATTTTAATTTAATTATTAATTTAATTTAAGCACCCTACGGGAGCACATAAGATCAGGGTTGTGGTATCTCTTACTCTGACGATACCACAACTACTAAACTGAGTGGTTACCGTTCCGGATTTTTTTTCTTACACTATTGTGCATCTTCCTTAGTTTTAAATTTTAAACCCTGCCAGATTTTTTGTTTATATTTGTTCTATTTTTTACTCTTTTTATTTTGTGTATTACATATATTTATTTGTACTCTATTTCTAGGTGCCTATATACCCTTTAGACGTGCTGTGTAATGGTATGTTAGAATTTAAGTAGCTATGCAGTAATGAAATTTGGTACAGTGTTAAGTGTCCTGAATAAAGTTTTTACTTACTTACTCACTTAATATTGTTACAAAAACCAGTTGAATTAAGCATAAGAAAGCCTCGGGCAACTCAAGATAAAGTGATCCACTTGTATATAATGTTTGCATAGAGGCCCGTTCTCATCCCTTAGCCGATTAATTTAATCTAACTCTTATATTGTTATCAATGAATTAAATTAATATTTGACTCCTAGCCAATCAATTTAATTCGAGTGAGATCCTGTTAATGTAAAAATCATTAGCTAATGGTGGCCCATTGGAAAGGAGCGCGACGCATTGGCATAGTAATTATGCGGTTTTTCATGTGCATCGTTCGCCGTAAAAAGGCGACAACTCCTCTTTCGCCCCCATATATTATAGAAACCATAGGGCAATCAGAATTAATATCCAAAGACAATCATTTTCGAGCCTCCTGATTGATGACATTCCAATTCAATTCTACGTTCTTATTGTTCATATTGTTTTATGAGAAATTCCAGCAAGCCACTGCTAAGATAATATAAATTATGAAATTGCCAACGCAATTACAGTCAAATATTCGTCAACGTCCAAAATGACAACGGGTTTATTGTAAACATTAACTATTTGTTGTCGTAACAAGCATTTCAAGAAATTCCAGACGTTTGGTAATTGGCTGGAGCGGTGTCAAGTGAAACCAGAACTATGTAAACGGTGATTTCGTTTTAAATGAGGCGTTTTGCTATAAACGTAATGATAATCTATGGGTTCCGTTCAGTCCTAGATATTTGAATTTATTGCAGGCTGAGCTATAAAATCTACAGGATATTTATTTTTATTTGTATATCCTACATAACGCATGTTATAAACGTAAAATATTGTATGTTATTGTTATTTGTCTAATCGAAATAAGAACACGAAAACATATATTTATTATATAAAACCTTAAATGAAAATAAATTTCACATTTCCATTATCTATCGGTATATATTAAAATACGTTTATTATCTACCCATAATGTATCAATGAAACACCTATCAGCAATTCACACTCTAATGAGAATCATATAAGTTATGAAACGAGCTAGTAAATACTTAATTTGCATGGACAGCGGGCGGCAGCTTCTGCATCTGCTAATTATTCTTCTTTATGTAAATAAACTTGGTATGTTTTTTATAAAACTCTTTTTAATATAATCAATACAATAGTCGTAATATTATTCTTTTCTATAGCATTAAGTTACTTAATTCACAATCTAACCGGTATTCATTAATTATACTTTAAAAGAAATGAGTCAAGTTAGACAAGTAGATGTGACCTACACGGACTTTGAAAAAGCAGTTGTTGAAATGTCGAAAAATTACTTTTACTAGAAAACAAAAACCAGTAAAATTTATGTACAAAATAAATAACGTATTACTCAAGGAATCAAACATAGTTTGGAACGTAGGTATTATTTTCGATTTTAAATTTTTACTGACCGAACACAAAGACAGCATTCTAAATAGAGCCCTATAAACAGCTCGGATTTATCACGCGTACGTGTAGACCTTTCTGTAATATAAACTGCATTAAAAACTCCATACTCAGCATACGTTAGGAGCATACGACTACGGCTGCAGTGTCTGGACGCCATCTCATAAAGGACATCAACGGAATAGAGTCTATTCAGAAAATATTACTCAAATTCTTATGCTTCAAAGATCACATTACTTATGATACATAAAATAATGGCTGTATGTACTTCAAAATGGAACTTCCAATAGTTAGGTGCAAACGAAACGATTTAATAATGTTTATTGATGGTGTTGACTGTTCGGAATTGTTTGAATCAATCTAGTTTAAAGTATCTGGCTATCACACAAGAAAAGCGGAGTTGTGTTACATCTCTAAGGCTAATACATACAACAAGAAGAACAACATACTGAAGCGCATTACAAAATTATATAACAAGGAGTATGCAAGTGCAGACATGTTTATTTCAAGTAAACAATACTTTATTAAAGAAATAACAAAAATTAATGGTATTATAAATTATTTTAAACAAGATAAACATACACACATACACACAAACAGACACTCACACAAGCACGATCACATATACTTATTGCATTTCATACCGCATGTCGTTTCTTCTTTTTCGTATAATATTAAATTATATATTTTTTTACCTAGTAATCCTATATTGGCTCAGTATGCCCACGATAAACATATACTAAAATATTTTTTACTGTATTTCTGTTAGATTACCACTTACCCACCTCCACCCAAGCTCCTACCCACCTCTCGGTGTACGGAGCGAATCGTGAAAGATGCACGGGGGTTTGCTCACCGACTTTGTTCCTCAACGTGCAATTCTTGACTACCTACACATTACTTAAGTGCCCCCTCATTATTTCACTCTCCCCTTTCTGGGACCTGACACCACAAAGACAGTACTTGTCACCGGCCTCGTCAGTCCTGATTATCTCAATGCAGCTACGTCGTTAACTATCCTTCCTCTTCGCGTGCCATGTATACGCAAATGACCTCAATTGCCTAAAACTCTGTTCTGTTGCGACCAAATTCTGGTGATATACTGGGCCCACCGTATTCCGTTGGATGCTGTCCAACAAGGCAACATGACATTCGCTAGTTTTTGTACAAGTCACTTTTTGTTGTTTCATTACCAATAAATAAATAAATAAAACGTACAGTATACAATCCGGGTTGGAAGTAAGCACCTTCCTGACACATGACCTTTAAAGCTTACTTACTTTTTTAGGTTAGGTGAATAACAGTAGCCCATTAAGAGGATTGGTTAAAGGAGGGCAAGGCATCTGAATAACCATAAGCGTCCCCCTCGTTTGTCACGTATGTGTCTGTTCGTGGGGTACAAACGAGAAATTAGGACAATAAAAAGTATACTTGTATCTTCCTCTTTTTCTTTCTTGTGTAATATAAAAGAAAGCAACCAAAATCTCTGTCTGTATGTGATCGATTTTCACAAAATCTACTGAACGGATTTTCATTGAGTTTTTATCAATGGATAGAGCGATTGCCGAGGAAGTTTTAAGTGTATAACTTCACCCCTATTATTCACGAACCTTTGGGATTCGCCAGTTATCTGTAAAATAATTGCATTTACAATCATCATCAGTACCAGCCCTTATCGGTCCAATGCTGGACATATGCCACTTTCAGTTAACGCCAAGACGACCGATCTACTGCACGGAGATCGTCTTCCCACCTGGTGAACGGCCGACTAACACTTCGTTTTCCTAAATGGGGCCTCCACTCCAGAACCTTACTGGCTCATCTGCCATCTGATCTTCTGAGAGTGTGCTGACAATAAACCGCAATTACAATAATAATTCACTATATCAATAACATCATTGGCTTGGAAATTAAAAACATTTCAAAATCGTTATCAATGTCGATCTCGATTTGTTGACGATTAAACACTTTTTTGGAATGTCAGAATGAATAAATACTTATTAAGTAATCCTCGGGTACAAAACCGTAGTTTTCTTTTTCACTCATCCGTTTTCGGACATGTATATTAATGATGTATGGCTTTTAGCACAAGGTAAGAATTAAAAATATACCTTAAGAAAGATCAAGGGTTGATTTAATTTCTTAAGCTGTATGTTTTGACACTGCACATTAATATCCTTTCAAAGTGGATTGTTGTAAGTATAACTTATAAAGCTTATTCACAAGCACAATTTACGGATGGATGTGGGTTCTGTCCACTAAGTCATCTATAAGAAGGCTTGAAATTAAAAGCACCAGATAAATGTCCATATCTCAGAAGGGCATTTAAAAATCCTTTTTAAATGGATTGAACCGTTATGGTCATGTATCTACGTGCCTTTGGAAGGTTAAAGCCATTTAAGTTAATTATTTACTAAGACAAACGAGAAACCGATGTCTCTTTAAAACTACAGACGTCCATGAACATCTGCATAATCACTATGCCCATTCGTTGCCCTCGTTTTTCACCTCCGCCAATGGGCCACCGGCTACTCATAAACCGCATGAAACGCGGAAAAAAATAGTTGTCACTTTACGGTGTACTGTGAGTGAGAGGTCCCGAGTCGTGCCGGTCCAATTTGGCTGCAATGTAGCATGGCACTACCTTTTAATAAAAATATGCATGACATCTCAATCCCACTTTTATTCAATACTGATATGAGTGATTCATGCTTCAATATAAATTAAACACTTTGCAGAATGTTTAATTAACATAGGTGACCTGCGGGTCACCTAACAATAAAAATACTGGTAATAATAAATTCTAGACTGTCTATGTGTATGTAATCGTATTTTTTCAAAATCCACTGATTTTGAGAAAAACAGATATTTATATGGGATTTGGATTGATGGATATATCGGTTCTTAAGTAAGGTCTACGTTTATAATTTGTTAAGGTAACAAGCGGGCCCGTCATTCACGAGCGAAGCCGGGGAGGTCTGTTTGTATGTTTCTTATTTTTTCTCATACAAACTACTGAACGAATTTTAATGAAATTATATATATTAGAATCTGGCAATCGGCAGAGTAAAATATTTTTTTCCAATTCCAGATAAAACAAACGGTGGCCCAATTGACCCTAGTCAATTTTAAGCAAATGAAATCGCAAGACACTGCTAGTAGTCTCAAAATTATGCTCATCAGCAGGGAAGATTGTTTGGCCAAAGGTATTCGAGACAAGGAAAAAAATCACAAAATATACGTAAACATTTTAATTTCGATTGGTGCGAAGGTTAAAAGTAATTTTAGTACAAGTCTTAGTTTTCATTGGCATATTAATTGGTTTATGTGCAAGTCAGTTGGCCATGTATAGAGTTTTCCCTATTTAGCATAGCTAAATCGATTGTTGTACAATATGTTTTTTATAAATGTACTAGCGATTCGTCCTGGCTTCGCCCGGAAACAACAGGGCCATATTACCTACTTATTACGCTTGAAAATCAGTACAGACCCAGCTTTTGAGGACTTTGTCCTATACCTATTTTTATATTATAAAAAGGAAACATATTTTGGTTGTTAGTTTGTTCGTTTTCATGGAATAGGCTCTTTCTAAAGTACTGGAACGATTTGAATAATTCTTTTACCATTTGGAATGAAAACCTTATTTCGCTGCAGAAACTATTGACAACTAGCTGCCCCTACAGACGTTGTCCTGTCATAAATAAAATTTATTGTCATTACCATCATTGAATGTTCATTGGCATGAATTTGTAATTTTAATATTTTTTTTTAATAAATTAACTCACAAAAAAAATTAGTAAATTTTATGAAATACGCGCAAACCCGCGACGGATAACATATAATAAGTGTATTTTTGGCACCTATGCAAGAAGATAGGATATTTAAGTACCCAGATCACTTAGCCACAAAAGGATATTAGCAAATACCCTATATCTACTGTAAGAATATATGTACAGACAGATAAACAATAATCTGACATAGCGAAGGTCACTGACCCCTGATAGCAAACGTCAAAATGACAGATTTATATCCAATTGTGTGTGATAGCTAATGAGTGACTGCAGGAAACTGTGTTAAGGATTTTAATGAGGCCATTGTAACACTAATTGAATTGTTGATGTAAGTGCATGCATATGTATATATGTTGTTTGTTTAACAACTGGTTGACTCTGTACGTACCTATACTGTGCCTGTTAACGGTCGTGGATTCGAATCCCGCCGAGTTTCTTTTCAAATAACTATGTATTTTTTTCCTTTTCTACAATTTTTTATCATCTGATAGGCTGGCGTTTTGTTTGTGCAATATCTGTAATCTATAAAACACATATTTCTATAGATATTTTTATAGAATATAGATAGCGGAATTGCAGACGAATTGAAACGACAAAATTAATCCACTTTACTAAGTGTAAGAATAAATCCCAAATGACACACAGACCACCCACTCCATATGAATATTTGAGATAAACCCGTAGTCAAGTGTAGCAGCAGACTTCGCGATCTATTCTCAATCGTTAATCGTTCCCCAAGCTATTTTTAGTCCCGGCCGATTCTCCGGTGAAATATCTCGTATAATACTACCATTTGTATCGTAGTGCCAACATATTAATATGCAATTATGTATATGCGCTTCTTATTTTCGTATATTAATGGTATTTAGTACAAGTACTGTATGTTAGATCTGGGTGTGATATGTTACGGTCACATATAGCTTAATATATCTATTCTATTCTGATATCTATTCGATTCATATATTCGTATTGACGCGATGTACTAAATATTTTACTGGACTAAGTTGACTTAGTGATTTGTAACACTACGAGTAATAAGGATATAGGTTTTATAGTGAATTGATGCAAATCGGTAACTGGAAAAATATTTTAAATTACTTTAGCGGTACAAAACTAATGCACTGTATTGTTTTTCTTTATATATTTTATGTATAATTATATATAATTATTATATGTAACTGATATAAAACAAAGTCCCTAAAAGATTCCTGTCTGTATGTAATCATTCAAACCTATTTCAAGCGGATTTCACTCTTGGTCCACGATTCTCGACAAAGGTGTTAATGTATTGTTTATTTACGAGCGATGTCAAGGCAAATCATTAGCTATGGTATGTTTTAAAAAACATATGAACAAATAAAAGCATAAGATTTTGTACCATTTTTGCCACTGAAGTTTAACTAACATAGTAGTGTACCTGTTATGAGGTAAAATCGCGTGAAAATAATAGACGTAATGCTTTATGGTATACTCGCCGCTTTTGACCCTTGTGCATGTTCCACTTCAGAATCATGATCGTTCGAGTAAACTCCAGATTTGAATGCTGAAAGACATTTTTGTTAGTTCTTTCAGTAACAAAAATATAGAGAATATATTCAGCCTAGAAACCTTACAGGGTTTTCTATGGTATGAAAGCGGTTGGAGCCACGTTTATGACTTCCGAAGCCCAAACACATCAACACAGTTGTTGAGCGGACGTGCTACCCTCTTCTCGCCTCCCCAGTGGGCCAGGGTAGGCCGAGAACACCGAGAGTCACACGTCACGATCCGTATCCGTATCCGTCTAGCTTCCTTTTCACGCATTCATAAACTCATACCGTCTACAAAAATGTGTAATATCTGTAATCTATAAAACACATATTCCTATAGATACTTTTATAGAATATAGATAGCGTAATTGCAGACGAATAGGACCGGGCATTGGAAGTAGCTCGTGCTGAAACGACACAGCCGCGAAGAGATAGCTTGTGTTTTGTGCGTTTCCATTGACCAGGAAGTAGAGTAGGATGGAGGAGAATATGTCAGTATGGCGATTATGCGGATGTTTATGGGCATCGATCGTTTTCTGCCTACAGTCAGAAAAAAAACATGTACTCGACATGGATACGATATACGATGTACACTCACATCGCTCAAGCACACCCCTATATCTCTGGATAGTCGGATTGTTACAAAAAGTGGTCATCTGCTGCAGTGCAACATTCGGACCGCAACACAAATATGCCGGTCTTCTATCAATTATATTGTTTTACATATATTTGTCAACTGTACGCGTACTAGAGATCATAAGGTAAGTCATCCTTCCCACACACATGTATGTAATTTGTGACGTCACACAAACTCTATATTCACAATTGCTTAGACCAATGTGCCTTAATTTAAGTACACAGAATAACGGCGAAAGTCAAAAGTATTGATATTTAATCTAATTTAATCCACAAGTAGCTGGAATAATGTCGAAAGTATTGTTTATGTCTATCCAAACTTAAAGTGGGAGGACATTTGGTGAGGACATTTTCAATGTGGATTGTGTGTCTAGTTTTATAGTTGAAAACAGGATGTACAGATGCTATTCCGTGTGTCTGTCCACGTGTTAGACGCCAGCCTAATAAATCTTTGTTAATCACTTCCTGGAACGGGCGTCAATGATTTTCTATTACGAAACTAAACGACAGATATAAACAGATACAAGAAGAGGATTCAATTTGAAGATGTCATTACTACAAGATACATGATTACACACTGAACTGTCTTTCAAAAGCATCCGTTACATAAGCACATTTTTTTGCAAAGTCAACTTTATGCGCAGGATTTTAAGTATTTTTTTAAATCAGATTCCATTTGAAAGAAGTGCATAATTTAAACATTATTTTAGTCAAAAAACCAACCATCAAAAAACACGCATGATTTTAAGTTGTTTCTCCAGGTATAATTTTCATTGACTGTGTATCTTGGTATTGTATTGGGGCAAACGATCGATAAAGATCGAGCAGAGAAACAGTCAGCCTTTTCACTATTACTGACACCCATCAACATACACCCTACTGTAATGCAAATGCGTTGTTCTCCTTTCTCCTTCCCTCCAATATCCCACCGGTTCCTCACAAAACGCACGAAACGCGACAACATATCACTTTACAGCGGTGTCTTGAGAGCGAGAGGTACCTACGTGCCGGCCATATTCTGCTGCAATGCAGCATTACACTACCTCTTACAATGTTTACATTGAGATAATTATCGACTTGAACATTAAAGGGCTCCTTTCCTCCTCCTACTTACGGCAGGTTAGTGGAGTCTCGCTTCCGTCATTAACGAAGCCTTAAATGAATCACCATTAAAGACGTTTATCTTCCACAAATGGACATAAGAATATGCGAAAGAAAGTTAAATTAATCTAGTATTTAGGTGACTCAGTAGAAGTAAATTATTATCCATGCTTTATAAAGATATATGCATGGAATAAAGATATAGCATAGGATATATAGGAAAAGCGTTAGAAAGCTTTATAATTATACCTACTTGCCACAGTTTATAATTTGAGTTATACTGAGAGGCTTCCCTTTTATGTGCATCTAATTGTGTGAATCCTCCTAGACGACGAGAATCATTAAAAACTCCTTTTTTGCATTCGAGGGGAAATGTATTTACGCAACATTTCGATACATTATCGATTGAGGGAATATCAAGTGAGGGAATGACTGAGCTGTATTTTGCAAATTTCTGACTTATTCTTTTCCGTGTACAATATTTGCGGCATAATATTTCAACAAACACACGATTCCATTTAGAATTCATGAACATTTTCACAACTATCCGCTAGTTGGTTACCAACGTCTATTACCATGGTCATTCTAACGAGTCGATTTTCCACAACTATCCAACTTGATTGTGTAACAATTGTCGATAATTCGCCAATTAAACTCGTGTGAATCGTTTTCTAACATAATAACTCAATTTGAACACAAAATCGATTATGAAATACCATATTTCGAAATCGATTCTTGTGTAACATTTGGTAATTACATGATCTGTATGACTTTAATGTTGGTAATAAAACGTCTTTTTATTATAACGCTCCATTTAATGTTGCGTGTTTATTTATGTTTTACTTGTAAATATAGTTTACAGGATAATTAATACTTAACCCAATTTTGTTTACAGATTTTTTATCACGGTTGTGAAAAGATTGTTAAATGGGGATTGTGTAACGGTAGTCAAAAATGTGTTGCACTTAATTAGGGTAGTCCTGTTGTACGTATCGTAAGGACTTGCGTTACATGTACTAGACAACGGAAATTATTAATTCTTTTTTTATATACGATTATTGAAGAAGTCTTATATAGTTAAGATTTTTATTATAGAAATATATATATTACTTATATATATATATGCAGGATTCGAACCAGTGAACTCTGGCGTAATCCGTGGACTATCCATAATAACGTGACGTATAAGTGAGTTGTTTAAAGATGTCTCGCAGAATTACCTTTATATACTGCCTCCTCCCTGGATGGAAGCGGATGGCAATTTACCCGACAACACGAGAAACAGGTATTCCCTAAGCATCGCGAGTGGACATTATCTATTTATTAGAAAAACCGAAATATATACCAATAATATAAAGCTGAAGAGTTCGTTTGATTGGATGAACTCGCTAACCTTGGAAACTACTGGAATTGATAAATTGTTATTGTGTTGAATAGTTCATCTATCATTGAAAGCTACAGGCTATTTACCATGACACTGGTACGGGAGATATGCGAAGTGATTTTACTATATTATAAATATAAAAGATATTTTTTATAGAATAGGGGGGCAAACGATAAATCGGAGCCTTTTCACGTCTACGGACGCCCATAAACATCCACATAATTACTATACCGATGCGTTGCCCTCTTCCCCCCCC